>JARWLC010000017.1:4811906-5271906 GCA_033318265.1 Phyllotis vaccarum
CACCACACTCACACACATATACACCACACACATATACACATATGTACACACCACACACACAGACACACACACCACACACACACACACCACACTCACACACATATACACCACACACATATACACATATGTACACACCACACACACAGACACACACCACACACACACACATGCGCACACACACACCACCCCCTCCACATACACAGATAAATGATTAAAAATGAAACCCTTAACAAATAGCAGCAACAAAACTCCAAGGTGGGCCACTCTTGAGGGATGACGGCCAAGGTGATCTGCTGTCTTCATAGGTCTACACACACATATGCAGGCCTAATACCTCTTCACATACAGCCACATACACAGGAACACACAGAGACAAAGGGACGCACAGACACATTGTTACAATAAGGTTTCTGACCCAGTCTGGCCAGAGGTTCAGACCCATTGACTTGCAGTGCCAGACTGCTTAGCCACCCGCTGCTGCTTAGCCTCCCCCCAAAATGACTCAGAAGCTTACATTAAGTTCATCGGCCAAAACAGCTCCTTTATTTAAAGATTGATATTCACAGCAAACAGAAAGGCATTCCCACATCATCTCCCCATTTCTGTCTAATTAAAAATGAAGTTTCAATTTTAACATAACAAAATTACATGTAATGAAATAGCTGTTAAGCAAGAATTACAGTTACAATATCTAGTCTATTTATATTTAGCAAAATTAAAGAAAATACTCTACTATCTACCTTATCTTTGTGAATCTAAAGTTTTATATCCAATATACCTTAATATAATTAAGAAAAACATCTATAACTATCTAATCCTCAACTACATCAAAGACCACAGAAGGATATAATATTTACCCAAGTAAACAGGAAGTGCAAGCAACTTCCAAAATCTAGAAGTGACAGAGATGACACCTATCTGCCTGGACAGTCACCCAAAGTTCCTTTATAAAGTTGGAGCATCTATCTTCAGCCTACAGGCCCAGGGTCTCTTTTCATTTCAGTGAAGCAGGAAATCTGCTCTGCCCATCCTGGTATAGTTCATCAGTTGCTTCTCCTTGAGTCCTGAAGAATATCTGGCAGTTTTCTCTGCAAAGCAGGAACCCAAGAGACCATCTCGGCTTGTTCTGCCAAAGTTCAGAGATCACTTTCCTATGGGTCCTGCATATCCAGTTTAAACAGCATACTGTCAAGTAGTCAATACAAGAACAGTTTCTTGCCCAGTGGCTAGCTGTTGCCACAAAGAAAGTAAATTCCACATAGTTTCTTTGATGCCCATTTTTCTCTTGAAGTAGATCGGTGCTGCCAGAAGCAGATCTGTCTCACTGTCCAGAAAAGTTCTTAAAAATATTTTAAATGCCATATTCTGTAGATCTTAGATGTGTCTGAAGATTACCTATCTAATTGAATTATATCTTTGTATACCTAAAAATCTAACTAGCTCATTAACAGTTAAAAAATTAAAAGAAAACACAATAATAGCCATAATCCAGATTCTGTGTCTATTTTCCATCTTTACGTGGCTTATTATATTTTTATTACTCTATTTCTCTTTTTTACACTTTATCTTTCTTTTCTCTCAGTCTGAAGCCTATGTACCTTTTACACATATTGTAACCTGTTTACAGGTTTTTTTCCCATCTGAATCTATTTTATTAAAATACTCACACTCTCTTAAAGAGCCACATAGTTTTTGCAGATAAAGCTGAATCATTAAGTTCTCTTAAAGGGGTCACATCTCTGTTCACCACCAGAAAACAGAGAAGACCCAAGAAAATGTTGCTACTAAGAAACCATCTTTGACTCTGTTTCCTTTTTATTCAATATAAATAGAAACCTGAAATCAATCACATGCTACCAAGCCTTCTGTGTGACTTCAGGAACCAGCCTGGTTGCAGCTTACCCTCCCTGCTGCCAGTCCACCATTTTGAGTGTGGCCCAAAAGCCACACTATCTCTGAACAATGATCCACTTTAGATACACAATTTGGAAGCTGCTTTGACTCAGTTTCTGTGCTCTAGAGCCCTTTCTAATCCTTCTCTGGATTTATGTGGGTGTTTGCTCCACATTAGGTGCCATATATTACAATAAGTTTTCTGACCCGGTCTGGCCAGAGGTCCAGACCCACAGACCTGTCATCCCAGAATGCTTAGCTACAGACCGCTCCCCCCAAAATGACTCAAAAGCTTTTATTAAGTTCATGCTGTTTGGCCTATAGCTCAGTCACATTGCTAGCTAGCTCTTTCATCTTAATTCAGTCCATATTCATTAATCAATCTGCCATGTGGCCCATGGCTCATCTGTGTTCCTTTTGGTAGCCTGGCTCTATCTGCTCTGACTCTGCCCTCCTCCTAACCATTCTGATTTCCCACCTTCTTCTTCCACGGTGCCTGTCATGAGCCAAAACAGTTCTTTATTTAAAGACTGATATTCACAGCATACAGAAAGACATTCCACATCAACACCCAACAATAACACACTAACTAAGGAAAGTCATTATCCCTGCCTGCAGCACTTGTGTGAGAGAAATAGACCCAGCATGATGGCCGTGGTAGACCTGGGGTAGCTGGTAATGAGAAGTGAATGAGGTAAGTAGGGTTACAACAAAGTACTGAGACACTGATTGACTGCTGGGCTGCACTTACTCATCTTTGATTTATGTAGACATTGAGCTAAAGTGGTGGTTTGCAACCTTGGGACACCTTTGGGATTCAATGGTCACCTAAAACCATCAGAAAACACAGATATTTGCATTACAATTCATAACAATAGAAAATTACAGTTATAAAACAGCAACAGCAATAATTGGTTGGGAGGGGTTACCACAGTGTGAAATAATGGATTAAAGGGCCACAATATTAGGAAAGTTGAGAGGCACTGGACAAAAAGCTGACCAGAGGAGACCTTGTCCCTAAACATCATACCAGACATATTTAAATTCATTAATGTGGATGAGATAGCCATGGACAAGATTAGCTAATGTTGGGAAGGCTGTTGGAACCTTCTCTGTCACCACCTTCCACTCAAACAGACTGAAGAGAGGGAAGACCCCAAGTAGATGGTGTCTTGGCCTTGACCTGCTGAGGAAACAGCATAAGTGGGCCTGTGAGCAACAGAAGTGTGTTGCTCACAGCTCTGCAGGCTGGGAGGTGGAAGATGATGGAATTTACAATTTGCTGTTTCTTCCTTACATGTGGCCCTATCTCTGTTTTTATGTCATGAGGTGATGAACCAGTTTCTTCATGGCAATGTCATGTTGTCATGTGAACACTAATCTTTTCACTGGGATAGAGTTCTCATGACCTAATCACCTCCCTAGACTCCCATTTATTCTAAAATTGGATATTGGTTCATTGTTGGAGGATTCAGGAGTTATTTAGGAAGGCCTAGAGGCATAACTTTAAAATAGCAAGACTCTAAGGAAGGCGTGGCCAGACCCCATTAAAGACCCAAGGCACACTGACCTTCCTTCCTGTTTTGTTCCAGGAATCAGGGAAAGGCCCTAACATTGCCATCATAGAAATGGTAGCATCTGCCATGTGCATGTCCACCCCTGCAGCGTCTCCCCAAGCTTTTCACACCAGTGGAAATAGCACAAGGGTGAGACGTGTGCCATCTTTCCTTGGCACAGTGGTAAAGTTGGTGGGCAGCCATCTCTACTGTTGCTGTGTTGAGTAACACAGATGAGCCCTGTGGAGAGTGAACACCTGGGAGTAGGCTCCCAAAAGCGAACAGAAGCAAAGGGAGACTTGGAGGAGTCAGATCTCTTACAGATAGTGGCAGTGTGGGTGTGAAAGTCCATTTGCACCCACATGCTTATGCCTTTGCACACTTGGACTTCAGTAGCTGGTGTTTTAGAAGAGTGTAAAATCCTTAAGAGGCAAGGCCTCACCCAAGGAGAAAGTGGGTTGGGGAGGTACCCCTTGAGGGTTATACCTCACCTCTGTTGCAGCTCAGCTGCTCCTGCAGCTCAGCTCTCCCTGCCTCTTTGTTAGGCACTGAGATCCAACATACTGCTTCACAGTCTCCTGTTGCCACAGACAGAGCATCACCCTGAATGCCATGACTCCCCCCATGACCGACTATGTACTACTGAACTGTGAGACAAATATCCTTCTGTAAGTTGCTCCTGCTGGGTAATCTTTGTCACCATGACAAGGGGAGAAGCTGATAACCAGATCTACTAGGAGTACCAGAAAGCAGCTGTGGAGAAACCACCCTGTCTTGGCGTCCCACAGCAGAGAAGGGTGCAGTGGGGACCACAGTGAAGTTCAGGGCTTCCAGCATGCTCTTTCCTTGTGAATAAAGAGTCTGACAAGTGAACATGGGTTTAAGTGCACAGTGGACTTGAGGAGGCCTGGAATCCCCGAATCACACTCATCCACACTTGCTTAAACCTAGACCTGTTTTTTCAGGTTTTAAATGAATCACAAGAGAAAATCCCAAAGGAATTTAGTCTGTCCGAGTGCATCTCCACTTCCTGTTAACTTCTACATGTTCATGTTAGTTTAGCCACCAGGGGACCAGTCATTGGTCACCGACATGACACTCTCTTGGCCTTATAAATAGGGAAACAGAAACTATGATTTAAGACTACTGATCAGTCATGTAACTGTACAAGCCAGGATCTCTACTCTCAGACTATTGTGTTTATCATACATTTTACAGCCCATTAGCATTCAAGGTACCACACATGAGCCAAAGGAGACTGGAGAATGATTATAAACAAAAAATGGGGGGTGGCCTTGCTGCCCAGAGGCTCAGGACATAAATGAGATAGAAGATAAGCAAAAATGTAGAATTTACATACATGTGTTTTTGTCTTGTCCTTATGATGAGGTATATTCGTGTGAATGTATGCATGTTGGTATGTATTTATGTACATATATGCGATTATTTATGTATGGGTGTATATGTACATGTGTGTATGTATGAAAAGATGTATATATGTATGTGTGCATTCATGCATGCATGTGTGTTTTCCTGTGTGTATGTAAATATGTGTATGTATATATGTGTATATGTGTATATATGTATGTATAGTGTGTGTGGACGGGATCCTTGTATGTTTAGGTAAGGAATGAGAAACTTCAGTGCTGTCCTTTTTTTCTGGGGATCAGCAAGAGAAGCTAATGCCCCTCTATGGGTTTGGGTAGCATGAGAGCAGGTTGTGCTGCTATGAATACAAAGACCACAGGAAGGTGAGTGGATGAATGAGAAGAGGCCAGCGATGGAGATAGACACCTCAGAGAGGCAATAGGAACACAGCCTCTGAGGATGGAGGGTGGAGGATTTCAAACAGGAAGGTCAACATGGGGAAGGCTGTGTTTCTGGAAGCCAGGCAGGAACTTTGAGGGTAGTGTCCTGAGAATGGCACCCATAGGAGATAAGGTATATGGGTAGGGGCCAGAGGAGACCCCAGGCTCTGGTGCAATCTTAGTTGACACCTTACATGTCCATACAATCCACCCCATTTCCCCTCAGAGTCACTTCTTATGTGTTCTGGGAGTGGCCTCTCCTGATTCCAGAGACCTCTTCTCCTGCGCATAACTAGGAAGGAGAGAGTCAGTCACATGCTGCAGCCCATGCCACTACAGCTGGCGTGCTGGCATAGTGGACAGTATATTCCAGTTTTCCTCTCCATCAGCTGCAGCTTCTGCTGGTCTCAGTTGGTCTTCCGCTGCCATGAGCCCAGCTGATTAAATTACTGAGAGATGAGTCTCAAAGCCTTCCTAAGATGGCAGCTACCCTATGTTTAACTGTTAAAACCATGCAAAAAAAAAAAAAAAAAAAAAAAGAAGCCATGAGATGTCTAAGCATGTCATCTGGGTGCTGACATCACCCTCTCTGCCTATATTCTGTAACAACACACGGCTCTGCATGAAGATCAGGGGCATCACGCCTGCTGTCTTTGTTCACAAGAAGCTGAAGTTGCCACATACTTTACCCAAAGCTTCAATTCAATTTCCCTAGAGCCAACAAATAAAATTCTCCTTATAACTATGTTCCCCCACGTGCCTGCTGGGCCACCCTAAGCAGTACATCTCCTTCTACCAGGGCATGATCCACTCTCTTCAGCCAACCAAGAGGGTCCTCAAATTATCATTGATGCCTAGTCATCAGGGATAGGATCCTGATGCCAGCTGAGTAGAGGACCAGCAGCAAAATGGCTTCTTAAGTCAACAGGGCCACTGAAGACCCTCAGACTAAGTGTAGGGGTCAACCAGAGAGCGCTTTGGGAGCAACATCTATGAAACAAGCATAGGTAGAGGGCGAAGTCTGGAGATGGGATTGAGGGCTCATTTGAAGCTGCAGACCAGCAGACTAGGATGTCCCTTAGGACGGGGCCAGGGTCTGTGCCCTTGGTCACGTGCAGCTCTTCAGCTTAGACAGTCCCCAGTAGGTCTTGAGAGCATTTGCAACAGCTCCTGTAGACCACTGGGGTCTTATCCTCCGTTCTCAACAGAAGACCGGAGTGGGACCTTTTAACACCCACCACATAACTGATTTTCATGGCTTAAAATGATCAATGATGAGATGGAAGTCAATAGATCTGCTCTTCGAAAGCCGGGATGACTTCTGAGTCACCGAGCCGAAGTGAGCCATAAAAGAGGAATGTAAAGTGAAGAGAAAATTATGAGTTGCAGGTTGGTGTTTTTGTCAAAGGCTTGGTTGAAATGCAGGAAGAATAGAAACCAAACCAAAGGCATGAAGATCCAGAGATGAGCCCAGTGGGATGCGTGCATCCAGTATTTTATTTTGATTGCACAGTTGCAATAATTAGATAATTTCACTTATCATTTTAGATTGAAATTTAAGATTTGAACTGATAGATAAAAACACAGTGTATGTATTCAAGTGATACGCGACATGCTTGTGCATAGTGTAATCAGATTAAAGCTTCAATCACCTCAATTATTTATCACTTCTTAGATTCATAGTCATTGATGGTTACCCTACTATGTGACTGACAGTGTTCCTAATCGTAGTCCTGTCTATCCATAGCTTCGTACTATTGACAAAGCTCTCCTTCTTCCCTCCCTCCTTCCCTCTCTTCCTCCCTCCCTCCTTCCCTCCCTCCCTCCTTCCTGTCTGAGACAGTGTCTCATATAACGCTGGCCTGGAACTGACCTTATACCCCAGGATGACCTTGAACTTGTGATCCTCTAGTACCTACTTCCCAGTGTTGGGATCACAGGCATGCACCATCATAAGTACACAACTGTGGGTTTATGTGGCGCTGAGGACTAAAGCCAAGGTTTTGTGTGTACATGTTAGGCAAGCATTGTACTAACTGCACTACCTCCCAAATCCCAACTTTTCCACTTTACTGACATCTCAGGTGTCTATCTTTTCTTCAATAACATTAGAGGTTGAGATGACACCAGGTCCACATTTCTATGAGACAGCAGTGCTGTATGCCAAGTGGCAGTGCCCTTCCAGATGGTGCCGACACTTGAGCGGGCCTGGTCCCACCTATTCTTTTGCACCTGTGTATGTGTTCCTGACTGGCACTCACGTTTACCCCAACAGTCTTAGCAGCTTTGTGACTTGCAATAATAACTTTGTCACAAAGTAGGTCTTTGATTTTATCAACTGTGAGTTATAGGGGATCTCAGTTAACTGATTTGAAATACTAGTTAAGAATTTCCATTGCGCTGGGGTTCTAGGCCTGAGCTACAGTGATGAGAAGGTAGGACATGCTTCTTGTTTGTATTCTAGTGAGAAGGCTAACGGGTGAGCATATAGTTTCAGAGAGTTAGAAGAAAATCTGAGCAAGGTGTGGAGACTTGAATAATTATAACCCCCATAGACTCACAGGGAGTAGAGTTATTTGAAAGAATTAGGAGGTATGGCTTTGTTGGAAGAAATGTGTCACTCGAGGTGGGCTACGAGGTTTTTAAAAGCCCAAGCCTGTAGCATTGGAAAGGCACTGGGGCCAAGGTGGACTTGGCTGACAGTCCCTCAAACAGGAGGGAGACTGTAGTGGATTTATAATGTTACATTGTAAATAATTGCCCTGCCAAAGAGTTTAATAAAAAGCACGGATTGGCCAAAGGCAGACAGGAAGTGTAGGCGGGGCTACCAGACTAAGAAAACTCTAGGAACAGGAAGAACAGAGCAGAAATGCCACAGAGACTCCAGAGTTGCCAGACAAGCCAGAAGATACAGAGGACAACTATGCTGCTCTGAGAAAAGGTACCGAGCCCCATGGCTGAACAGGATAAGAGTCATGGGTTAGTTTAAGGGTAAAAAGTTAGCAAGTTAATGCCTGTGCCTTAGGCCAATCAGCCTAAAATTAATGTAAGCATCTGTGTCTCTCTACGGGACTGTGGGACTGCAGGTCTAAACCTTGAGGCTAGGCCTGAAAGTCCGGGCCAGAAACCTTGTACTACAGGAGAACATTATGACAGGACAATGAGGAAGAAAGAGATGGAGCTGGGAAAGCAGACAGCAGATGGTATTCAAAAGAGCTATAGGGGCCAGGCTGTGGGAATTAGAATTTGATGTTAAGAAAAATGGTAAAGTCCCTGGGAGGTTTTGCTTAGGGGGTGGTGATGAGATAGTGGCACTGTGCCTCAGGATGTTAGGACAATGCTGCCTTGGCTTTGTTTGCAATTGGGCTCCACAGTACAGTGTCCACTATGCTCCCACAGCTGTCATTGGTGTTGGTGACATCTTTGGGCGTCTCAGGAACCTCATAGTTGTGGAGTATCACCAGCAGCTATGATGTATTTCCTGTAATGTCATGTCAATCCATGAGCTACGTGAGGACCATCTCAGTAAGGCTAGGCATATGTAGCATCAGGCACATGGTTTAAGAGAGTCTCCATATACTCTGGGCACTTTCTGGGACAATGCTTTGTAAAATGGCAGCCTCTCAAACTGAGTTCAGCACCATGGGCCTCAGAGGAGAAAATACTTGCTTGTCAACCTGGCTGGGGACGCCTGGTAGACTCCTGCTTTCTCTACGCACAGTCTCTCTTTATTCTGGGCTGATGTTGAGATGGGACAGTGGGTACTGTGTGTTATTCCATTCTTTGTGAGGCCATTGTGTATCTCCTACAGCTTCTCTGCCCCCACCACTGTGCTCAGACACCACAGGAACAGAGAGTTGCCCCGTCCTTGCCTTGGTCTTTTGATGTGAAAGGAAACAGGCCACACCTCTCCAGTCAGTTCTCCTGATCAGAAAGTTTCACCAATATCTGACCTTAATCATTAAACACTTGGTATCAAACAGAGATAGATGGATTGCATGCTTGATCTCAAAATCTTAGCATGAGAGGGATCAAATATCTCTCTTATGACCTCATGTTGATTACGTATTGGGATGTCATTGTTTTGTAGACAAAGGCAATTAAAATTAATTTCATCATTACTTTTGAAGTTATGATTACTAGAGATTCCTGTATCACCATGAGGCTACCATTGAATTTTTATTTGGCAGTGGTGTTCTTGAGAGCCACAGCCAGGAGCTCCTAATGGTTTTTGCACTGATAATTTAGAACTGTTGATCAAGGGCTGATAACAATAGGATAATCTATTAATTACTTCCTACAATGCAATTAGATAACAGTTCCTTAACATGCATGCCAGATACTGTTCTACAAGCAAGCCTTGTGTGCAGGCATGTGTACTTGGTTCTCAAAGCAGTACATTAAGGCACGGTGATGTTCATCAAATGGTTTGTACTATTCCCAGTACAAAGTGATGGACAGAGAAAGTGTCGATATGGGAGACACATGGAAGGTAGAAATGATAACAAAGTGGAAGCCGTCCTGCTCAGAATCTTGAGGGGGTTACACTTTTGGGGGTTTGCTTTTGTTTTTCCTCAGTACTAGGGATTGAAACAGGGTCTTGTCACATGAAAATGCATGTCATCAAACTATCTCCCTTGTACCTTCCCTTTGTTTTTTTTTTTTTTTTTTATTTTTGACTTTAAATTTTGAGGCATGGTCTTGCTAAGTTGCCCAGGCTGGCCTCAGGCTCACTCCATAGCCTAGGCAGACCTTGAACTTGCTCTTCTACTGCCTCAGGCTTCTAAGTAGCTGGGCCAAAGCTTGTACCATAAGGGCAGACCAGACTCTGGAGGTGGATTTTTGTTGAAGAAAACATATAAAAAGTATCTCTTTTAGATCTCAGGGGTTGACGTAAGGTTGAAACAGACGCAGTAAGAGCCAGTCTGGAGTGATAGATCTTTATTTCCCATTTGAAGCTGTGAAGGAAAAATTTCCTGTTTATTCAAATAAGGGTGGATTCTGTTCTGTGGTTGCAATAACACCCACAAACAGCTCCTCCAGCCTCTTCCTCTGTGCTGACTTTGAAGCTGTTGCTCCAGTATTATCTGAGATGTACACAGTGACACCAGACCCAGACTCAAGTTCATGGGTCAGAAAACGTCTTTTCCTTTCCTGCTGAAATTTCCCGCTCCATCCATTACAGCCCAGGGCCAATGACCCATATCGGGTTAATGACAATGACTTCCTCTTGCACCCTCCAAAACACAGTCCATGCCTGCACTCTCGTCCCAGCAGAGCGTAGGGTAGAGGAAAAGGTGATGAAGCAGCCTCCCATCCATTTCTCCTCATTGTTGCACCAAGAGGACATGACAGCAGTGTTTCCTCTGCAGAGGGCAAGCGGGAGAAAGGAGCAGAGAGGCACACAGGTGTCCCCTTCTGCCCATGGATGGCCGGACACAGGCTATCCATTCTTGTATCCTTTGCAGCTGCTTTCAGAAGCTGTTGGCTTTGTCATGGAACCCCACTCATTCCCACACAGGACCACAGTCTCTTCTGACCCCTCAGAAGCATCACATGGCAAATCGGAGCAAAGCCAAAAGTGAACTGAATACACTACACAGGATTCCCGATGCTCAGTCATTTTTAATTCACCAAAGTGGAAATTGGAGATTGTAGGTGTAGACCAGTGGCAAGCTCTTGCTTCACATGTGCCTAGTTCTGGATTTGATCCCTAGCCCCATAGAAAAGATTATTTCATAGATTATAACCTGGGATCACGGTTGTATATCGCTATGCCCAGCTCGATGTCCATTGATTATTTTGCAAATGAGCACTGGGGTGACAGAAGATAGTACATTGTTGCTGTTATGTAGTTAGATATGGAGACACATATCAGGTGAAACAATTAGAAAATTACCATTTACATATTTAAAGATCTGTTCGTGTGCTTTCCATCAGCTGACATGGCTATGAGACAGTATCATGGTGATGAGGTGGGCAGAATGCCTCAAGAGGAGTCTAGGACAAGGTCAGAACTCAAGCTCTGGTTGGACCTAGAGCCCATGATGTTCATCTGAACTAGAGAATAGATTCACTATGCTGACTACTGTGTTGGCTTCTGTATTTAGACACGTGAATTTTTTTCCTTATGTGTTAGTTTCTTGTTCTTTGGCATTTACCCCATTATTCTGGGATTTATAAAAGGGTCCCCCATAGCCTTGGACATTTGAATACTTAGTCCCCAGTTGGTGACACTGGCAGGTCAGTTGGTGTAGCCTTATTAGGGGAAGTACGTCACTGGGGACAGCTTTAAGAATAAAACTCCTCGCCCACTTCCAGTTCACTCTCTGCTCCATGTCTGAAGTTTGAAGATGTGGGCTCTCAGCTTCCTGAACCTGCCACCAAGCCTGCCACTTGTTACCATCCTGTGGACTCTTACCAACCAGAACTGCAAGGCATTATAAGCTCTGTTTTCCTTAAGTTGCCTTTGGTCCTGGTGTTTTATTGACAGAAAAGTAACTAACATGGGAGATAAAGTCAGTCTCCTGACTGCCCCAGCGTCTTCTACACTGTTGCTGTCCTATACTGACAGACTCTGGCTTTCCCAGCCTTCCAGTGTGGACTAAGGTTCTCCGGGAATCCTCCTGGCCCTTAGCATCAGATAGAGACAGCGGAGGTACCTCACTTCTTTGTGGACAGGATTACTGAATCTCACAGCCTCTTCAGCGTGTCATTGTTGGACTATCCAACTCCATAGTAGGGCATTCTAGTAACACCTCCCTCATATAATATCTACACAGGCCATCTGATATGTTTCCCTAGAGACCCAAATATGACTCATCAGTACCCCGGGGGCTCACAGGTCTGTTGCAGCTGAGTTTGGTGAATGCAGAGAAGCTGAGCTCCGTCTGAAGGATTCATTCACTTGTTGTCATTCAGGAAGGCTACTCACAGAACAGAGTAAGAGACGAGAAGCGGGAACCAGGGTCAGGCGAGTGAGGAACCTTGTGTGCCAGGCCAGAAAGACACTGGCCTACTCTGAGAATGAGTGACACTTAATAAAGCTTACACACACACACACACACACACACACACACACACACACACACACACACACACACACACACACACACCTGTAGCAAGAGTCCTAATTGGTCTTAATAAAAATTCAGAGCCAGATACCAGAGTAAATGCTGAAAGATCAGAGAGACAGGAGCCAGCCACTATAGAGAAACTTCTCACCTCTACTGATTTACTGAATCCTCAGGCCGGAAGTACTGAGCTCCTGTCTCTCTCTGTCTCATATTCCTCTCTCCGCCCAGCCCTATCACTTCCTGTCTCACCTTCCTAGTGCTGGGATTAAGGTGTGTGCGCCTCCCAAGTACTGGGAGCAGAGGCATGCGGTCCCAAGTGCAGAGGTGTGTGCCACCACTGCCTGGCTTCTATGGCTAACTAGTGGCTGGCTCTGCCCTCTGCCCTTCAAGTAGCTTTATTTATTAGAGCACACACAAAAATATCACCACATATACCCCTCCCCCAATAAAAACACATACAGGAGCAGATTTTTAGGAACAACCTCCTAGGAGAACAGCCACGTGAGGAAGCTCATCCTTGTTCGTCCGGTTACAGATACCCTCATAGCAAACTTTGCGCGCCCCATAGAAATCTTAAGGCAACAATGATGCCCCTCACCCCAGCAGGGTGGTATGCTGCTTTTGCTATGATCAAATACCTAGCAGAAGGGGCATATTTTGGCTTATAGTTCTAGAGGATATAATCCATCATGCTATGGAAGGCAAAGAAGCTGGAGTGGCTAGTCAGTGTCAGCCAGGAGCTCCCAGGAACTGGCCACATTGAGGCGGCATATAGGAAGCAGAGAAATCAGGTGAGCTCCTGGGGCAGATAACACTGCTAAGATTCAACCCAGCTAAGTTTCATGTTTCAAGTTTTCCATAACTTCCCCAGATAGCATCACCAATAGACACCGAGTGGAAGACACATGAGGCTGTAGGGAATATTTCAATCAGGGTTGCTGGTGGGAAGTTCTGGCTTCCTTAAAGGGTATGCATTCTTTGTATATTAATTTCTTTTCTCTTCCTTCTTATAACCGTGACCCAACACCTAATAAAAAGCAGCATTGGGAATAATGGTTGGGTTGGGTTTAGCTCCTGGTTAGAGAAGGTGGCTGGCTATACCACTGTAGGTAGGCATGGCGGTGTTTCTGGAGTAGAAGTGATGGCTGGGACACCTCACATCTCAGAAGACCATGATGTAGATAAAGAATCATATGAGTCTCTGTAATCTTTCTCCTCCTTTTCTATCCATTCTGGGACCTCAGCCCATGGGATGGTGCTGCCCACACTCAAACAGGTTTTCCTCATGCAGTTAAGCGTCTTTGGAAAATCCCCCACAGACACACTCAGATGTGTGCCTCATTAATGCCCTAGGTGGTTTTTTTAAATAGAAATATTTGTTTATTTATTCATTTTGTGTGCGTGTATGTATGTGTGAATGCATGTATGCGTACCATGTATGTGAAATACCCAGGAAGGCCAGAAGACCTCATTGAATCCACTGGAGCTGGAGTGACATGATGTGGGTGTTGGGAACCAAACCAGGATTCTCTGGAAGAGCAACAAGTGCTCTGAACAATGGGGCCATTTCTCAGACCCCTCCATAGGTTTTTCTTAATACAATCAAACTGACAGATGAAATGAAATTTGTTGACAAAGAAGACTTCTCTTTCCAAAGCCATTCAGGGCTGGAGAAAGAAATATCTGGCTACAAATGGCGTTCCAACATGGGGCATGTACATCCACATAAAGCCTGAAAAGGGGTTCTAGAATACAGAAATAGAGCCAAAATAGCTTCCTAGATGTGTATCTTGAGTGGGCCTTGGCACAGAGATGCAGTGGCACCCACCTACACATGGTCCATTAAAAAATTAACTCACCTGAAAGCATTGAATGACAACCAAGTTCTAATCCAAGCCCTGCAGCTGATTATCTAGGGAGACTCAGAATAAATAGCTCTCTTTCTTTGGGGCCACAGGTTTCTAAACCATGAAGTACATGCATTGGCTTTAGAAATCTTCAACTTCCCACACAACTTTACCAATCTAAGGAAATGGAAAAATACACATCAAAGCTGTCGTAGGAGAGAACAACCTAGAGATAGACTATTTTGACTCTTCAAAGAAGACTGCTTTTTGCAGTTAAGATCTGGTGGTGTTTGAGATGATTGTTGGCCCCCAAACACCAAGTAATCGATGCATGACACTTTCCGCACCCCATGTGGTGTTTAACAGTAGGTAGACAGCTGGGCTGTGAGGCTTGCCCATCACCATTTTACACATTTGCGGTCACTGGTTGAGTTGGTTATAAACAGCTCTGCTCTATTTAGGGAGCTGATGATCAATAAGGCAGATAATATTTTCATCATATTTAAGAGACTAGCACTTTAAAGGCTGCCTGTCAGGGGCCTCTGTTTTCTTACCAGCTTTGCAATTTCCTGTGGTCTCCCATGCAGGCGCTTCGCGTTAGTGGGCCCTTTCCTCTGTTCCAGGCACCAGAAGATCCATCACAGGTCGTTTGTTAGCACTGAAAATAAAAATGTTACTTCTGGTAGAATGAAGCAAGACAGAGAGAGGGAGGGAGGAAGGGAAGGAGGGAAGGAGGGAAGAGGGAAGAGAGAGAGAGAGACAGAGAGAGAGAGAGAGGATATAGTGGCAAGATTTTCTTTTTTCTATATTTTCAAACATTGGGAAAACAATGCAATGTTTGCCTTAAAATGTGTGTCTCTGGCTAGAGCGATGAGGTTTCTTGAAGGCAAAAATCTGTCTTTTGTCTTAATGTTGCCATATTGTTGCCATCTTCCAACACAGGGAAATCTGCTCGGGCTGGCAGCTCCCTCACGTTCTTTTTTTCTTCCCAAATCTGTCACTCGTCCCAGCTATGAAGTATCTTGATTCACATGTAGGCTTGAAGACTGTGTTAAGAACAAAACAGCTGTGACTCAGGAGTCTCCTCTGGTCATCTTATCTGTGACATTTCTACTCCAGACTGTGGTGATGGGGAAACCAAGTCAGAAGGAATCTTTCTTATTCCTCCTGGTTCTTTTGTCTTTTCTTCTCTACAAAGCCTTTAGTGACAAGGGAAGGTATCCACTTGGGGACGGGGCAAGGTGAGAGCTTTTACTTCCCGTACTCAGTTTGATCAACCCTAAATTCCACCTCTATCCCTAATTCCAACAGCAGCTCTGACTTGAAATGCTCAAACCTTAAGTATGACAACAGTAGTGTGTATCTCCACAGAAAAGATTATTTCCCTAATGGGACAGTCTCTAACACCACATGCAATATAACATTAATTACTCAGTAATGTTTGATAAGCTGGTGAATGAGTGAAGTTAGGGTCTTGATTTGGATCTGTTTCATTTTAAGATTTACTGTGGGGTGGAGTCTCAGAGTTGACCAGTAGTCCAGGTTGCTAGCAGTATAATGATGTGTATTTTCATGTGTATAAGTCTTTTCCTATCATTGTATTTATTAAAAATGTGTATGAATGTTTGTGTGTGCACCATGCACATGACCCATTCTGTGGAGACCAGAAAGGGTGTCAGAACTGCAGTTACAGATAGTTGTAAGCCACCATGTGGGTGTCGGAACCAAACCTGTCTTCCATAAGAGCACCGAGTTCTCTTAATAGCTGAACCATCTCTCACTTTAAAAATATGGCTTTAATGTTTAGCTTGTTTTTTAGATTGAGTCCTGCTCTATAGCCCAGGCTGAACTTGAGCTCTCTGTCCTCAGGCGTTTGTGTTTTTTTAAGACACTTATAAACACTGATTATAGTGGGGAGCCACCATGTCTGCTATGGCTTGAATTTTAAATGTTCTCTCAAAGCTATGAGTTAAAGGTTTTGTCTCTAGCTTGTAGAATTACTAGAAACTGATGGAACATTTAGGAGGTGGGACCAAGTATAAGGAAGTTAGGTCACTTGGACCATGCCGTTATATGAGATGGTGGGATTCTGGCCTCTTCCTGGCTCCCTTTCTTTCTTGGCCATTGTAAGATGGATGAATTTGCTCCCCCACGCCATGGCACCGTGCTTCACCACAGGCTCAGTAGAAGCAAAGTCAGCTGACCACAGACTGGAACCTCCAAAACCATGACCCCAGATACCCTTCCCTGCAGACCATCTTCTGTGCTGTTCAATTTGTATATTTTGTCACCGTGATAGAAAGAGGCATTAAACAGTCTCAAATGTCACTCAGCATTTTACAAAAACCTGAGGACCGTTGTTGCCTGAGGCTGGGACTGGAGGACACCATTGTGGGAGAGTTGTCTGTGAGGCATCTAGGTGAAACTCTGCTTCAAGATGGGAAGAAGAAATGGTGGTGAAATATCATGGAACCTGAAGATGATGATCCCAGCACCCCAACATGGGGCTAGATTTGGGGTTCCCAGAAGCAAGTGAGGCATTCCAAACCAATTTAAAAAAAATTATTTCTTCTTTCCTTTTTCTGGTGTGTGCGTGTACATGTGTGTGGCTGTATAGACATGTGTGTTAACCTTTGGTATTAGGTGTTATAGGAACTGCCCACCATGGGGTTTTGCTTGTTTTTGAGACAGGATCTTGCTCTAGCCCACAGCTTACCAATTAGCCTAAGCTGGAAGGCCAGTGAGCTCCGGGGATCTTCCTTGTGTCCATCAGCAGGCCTGAGATTGTAAAGCATCTCCACATCCAGGTATTGCATTTATTCTTTATTTGAGGTTTTTTTGGGGGGATGAAGCTAGGGTTCTCCTGCTTGAAGAGCACTTCAACCAGCTGAGCCATATCCTCGGCCTCTTGTATTTCTTTTCTTCCTGATCCTTTTATTTATTTATTTTTTGGGGTCTTATTCATCTAAGACTGGCCTTGAACTTACTATATAGCTGAAGATGACCTTGAACTTCTCATCCCTTTGCCTCTGGCTCTTGAATGCTAGGATTACAGGCATGTACCACTACACTTGGTTTATACATATTTTCTTTTTCTAAAACAAAGTTCTAATTCAGTCACAATGAATGAAATCTGAGACAATAGCTCCTATTTGCTTTGATTTTACTTGAATATGTTTATATGTCATTAAAAGAAAATCTTCAAGATACATGAGCAGATGTCAGATAGTCAAGGCCTGAGAAAACAGCCACATGTTCCAGGGCCTTGCTTTGTAAGCCTCAGAAACTGATGAGACTGGTTCTTCTGTCCAAAGGCAGGAGCTTGTGAACCAGGGCAGGTCTAGGGCCTAGGCCTGAATCATGGGATGGGAACACATGATTTCCAGAGTCAGGCAGCCGTACGAATGGGAGCAGAAAGCAATTGGCTGGGAGCTGGCTCAGGAGATAACTGAATTTGGGGAAGCTATAGTAGAGCTCAGAGGCCGACTCAGGAGTGGCTGCTCGGGGAGTCTTTCAAGAAGGAAAGTGGGGTGAAGGAGAGCACAGGACAGAGGCTCTGGGACACTGGACAGTGAGTGACAGCTCCATCTAGAGCCTCACATGGCTCTCAGAGGGAGAGGTCCTTTCCATGGAAACTTAATGATTGATGACCAAGTTTTCTCAGAACTCCACCCTCCGTGGCACAGTGTCTTCTCAATGGATTCTTTTTGTTGAGTTGAGTGATTAAATCTGTTTAATTGCCTCTGTAGTTCCTAGATGGTAAACCTAAGGAATAATTCCAACCCCTACAAATCAAATAGTATGGTCTTCATTCCATTCCCCCCATGCTCCCTGTTTCAGCACAAAGTTTCTAAATACAATAATAAAATGATGTTTTACAGTCTTCTTGTCTCAGAAGAGGCCATCATAGACTTGATTTTCAAATTCATCTTCTCCAATCAGTCATGATCTGAGGTTCCGATTAATAATAGGGTCTTTAGAAAGCAGAGGTATATGAAGGTCTTAGCTGCAAATATAAGATGCAAGTATACAGTTAGGGAGGGATTTTTCTCCAAGAATTTCTCTAGCTCTCTGTATGCTGAGAGTCTGGGGAATATTTTGCAGAATTCCCTGAATGAGACACCCAGGGCAGCATACCCATACTCTCTCCAGGGAAAGCAAATTATGTTACTGTGAGAATGCTCACCAACACTGCTGTAGTATGGGATAGTGAACTCTGAAAGTCCCCAGAGATGTGGTGGTATGTTAGCAGAGCTTCTTGCCAGCATGGCAATGGTGACCTTGACCTGTGCATGTGGTTTACACAGCCCAGCCAGGAAGACTTACCTTTTTAGATAGCACACCCACCAGGGGCAGATGCGCTCTCTCTCTCTCTCTCTCTCTCTCTCTCTCTCTCTCTCTCTCTCTCTCTCTCTCTCTCTCTCTCTCCCTCCCTCCCTCCCTCCCTCCCTCCCTCCCTCCTTTACTCTCTCTCCCTCCCTCCCTCCCTCCTTCTCTCTCTCTCTCTCTCTCTGACTCTCTATGTAGTCCTGATTGGCCTGGAATTTAAAGCCAAGCTGGCCTAGAATTCGGAGAGATCCTCCTGCCTCGGTCTCCCTGGAGCTGAGATTACCACATCTGACTCAGACATTGCTTATCTCTACTGTAAAAGGGAAGCAAGCTGGCCAGACACAGCTAGTCCAGAGTCACACTGCAGAATGAGGGGCAGGGTTCAGAGACAGGCCTCTGGCTGCAGACCCCACACTCTTGCACTAGCTGGACAGTGTTGCCTGATGTTGCTGCAGCAGCTTGACCCCCACTTCCCCGGGTGACCCTCACCAGACACCAGAGCTTCAGAAGTTCTTTGCGTGGTTTCTATACTGGATGGGAATTCCAGGATAAGAACAAGAGTGGGGGCCATGGCAAGGGTGACAGCAGTGACGCGCTAGGCTGCAGCCTGTTACAGTCTTCTTCTTTAGGAAGCCCTTGCCGGCGTCACACTCCCACGGTCTTACTTCCTAATTGTCCCCTTTTCACAGCTGTAGAGAAAATCAGTCAACTAACTTGGGACACAAGTGACCCAATGGCTTTTATTTGTTACCTTCCCTTGGGAAACCCAGACAATACTTTCTGCTGCAGTTGGGAAAATTTGGAAAATACAGAGACAAAATAATTAAAGTGAGCTGCGTGTTGTCCAGTCAGATTCGGGGGTTATTTTTCCTTCAGCATTTCCCCTTCCCTTCTCCATGGTTTCTAACCACGAGCATCAAATAGTTGGTCTATTTTCCAGATTAACTTGCAGCCAGCTGTTCTGACCTGACACACTCTAAGGAGGTTTCTCTCTGATCATGTGGTTCCACAGAGAAAATTTTCATACTGCTCAGCAGCCCCCAGTGCATGTGACCATGATTTATTTACTGACCCCCTCCCATGGACATTAAAGTACTGTGTGATGTTCCCTGGTTATAAATATACTGCTTCCTCTCAGCTGGACCCTCTCTCTGGTGCCAGCCTGTTCTTGTACGTGTGTTTCTACCTTGCTCTTTGTCGTCACCAGCTCCCGCCCTGTGCCCCATTTCTGAGAACTGTCTCTGGTTGGTTTCCTGCTCAAAGCTTCAGTTCCTTCTAAGAAGGGATGGGAGTCCTGTCTTTGAAGTCACTCCCTCCTTGGCTGACTGTCAAGAGGGCTACGGGTGCTCCTGGCTCTGGCTTGCTACCTGCTCTGCTCGGGCCTGATCCTGGCTTAGAAGACTGGTGAGAGGGAGAATGTTAGGTGAGGGTCTTGGAGAAGAATATACAAGTGTAAAAGTGGGTAGGGCTGGGTACAGCAAAGGCACAAAGTGTGGCTTGCAGAACGAGACCAAAGAGGAAGCCTGGAGTTACTGCCATCCATCCCGTCCCGTGTCCTCTCGTGTGGCATCACCGCCTGGACTCCTAGCTCTTACCCCTCCTGTTAGCTATCAGCGGCTTGTCATCTTACCAGCCTTAGTTTCAACCAGAGCTACTTGCTCATGTGTCTCTGCAGATGCTGCCGTGACTTTGTGATGCTCGAAAGCTTCAACTATGAAGCCTCTGTGAGCTCGGGGTGGTGTGGGCGCTCTGGGTGGCCAACCTGAGCTAATGCCTGCATCTCTCTCTGTTGATTCAGCTATAAACCCCATCAGGCTGGGCGGAGGGATGTTATCTTGTTCATCTAGAGTGACACAGGGCACATAGGTGGTACTGGTGGGAGCCACTCCCGGAGTTCTGGGATGAGCCTTTCGTCCTGTGTCAGGCAGGCTGGAGCACTTGGAAGCTTAGGTTTCCTGAGGCTCTGGTGGATGATGAAGGTTATAACAGAGGACACAGGCAAAGGCTGCAACACCAGGTGCCGAGAAGGATGTGGCCGATTATAGAATGAGGTTGAGGGAGTGTAAAGTACGATAAGAAAGCCCAAGGAGAGGATGAAAAGAGGTGCAACAGAGGTCAAGGCAGATAATGAGAAACACTCCCCGTACACGAGGAAATGCTTGCCAAGCGAGGAAGACGGCGGCACCCCTCCCAAGACAGAACAGAGGCAATTTATTGATGGACACCAGGGTCGAAAATTAAATAGATCTTTGCTTGGTAATGCTCACAAAAGAAGGGCAGAGGACAGGTCCCACAAAGGCACATTTCCCCAGGGACAGAAAAGAACCATCACAAAAGGTGTGTCTGTGGCGGTATGTGGAGAAGGAAAAAAAATATCTTATTTTCATAAAGGGCATCTAGCCTTCTGGAGCTGGCAAACAGGGTCTGAGTGGGCCCTCAACTGAAGAAGCCAATCTCTTATCACTGGCACTGCCAAAGCTGCCAACTGTCTGGTGACTGCATCTCTCCACAGAACATAGTTCGTCACATTCTGTCCCTGAGTCTGAGGCAAACTACGCCCAACGGGTCTATTTGCCAGCTGAGGGCCTTGAGAAGGCTGTGCATTGGAAGTTTTGCTGGGCACCTTCCTCATTGTGGTCTGCAGCAATTGTTTTCTGGCAAAGGAGGCATAGAGGAAATACAAACAATACTGTTCTGAGGGAAGTTATTGTCTCCTATTGCACCAGTATGGTTCAAGGCAGCCAGCCAAGATCAAGGGAGCATGATCGGAGCTCAGGTCAGGGACACTGAGAAAGGTCAGTGTCAGGCTCCTGGAGGTTTCAAACTGTGCTTCTCTGGTGCTGGAGATGATGTTGAATTCTGTACCTCTGAAAAAGAGATGTGAATGTGGGGGAAATAAAGCAGTTATTGCAGTCGAGGTTAGGCTTGCATGCCAGATCCTCCAGCCTCCACCAATCCAGTGCAAATGACAGTACAGGTATCTACTGTGATTCGTAGCTTGTGTGCTACTGGGGATTGAACCCAGGACCTCATGCACGCTAGGCAGCCACTTTCTTACTGACCTATCTGCACAACCTAAGAAAATAAAAATTTCTATAGAAGTCAGAGCTAATGCTCATGACCACTCTGGACATTGTGAGAGATACCTTTCGCACCATCTCATTTAAAGCTCACAAGATATTGACAAGAGAAGGCACAGTGACCTCCATTCCACATGGAAAAACTGACAGAAGAATCCCTCTAGGTCCGTGGGTTTACAAAGCTTGGTTCTCAGCCACCATGCAAAGCCAAGTTTACCCATTCAGCTCTATGAATTTTCCTGTTTCCTGACCACACAGTATGTGTGCTGGGTGAAGCCAACAAAGGGTAAAGGTGTATTCTCCTCTGCACCTTCTGCTCAAGGAACTTGCTGGAAAGCCAAAACCAACCCAGAAGGAAAGAACCAAATGCTGGAAATAAAACCAGTGCTGTAAAAGCCCTACAGTGTGGCCATGCCATGGGAGAAAGCCTCAGATGTTAGAAGGCAAAGGAGGCACAAGTTGTAGATTATATGGTGATGGTTAAAAAAAAAAAAGATTTGAAGATTTAGAGTAATCTTTGTTTGGCAGGTAAGAAACAAAAGCCCAGGATGTTGGATTTCTAGGTTTTATTTGGAGAGAATGGTCTTCAGGGATTTAAATCCCAGTATTTATGACTAGCTCGAAGTGTCTTAGGACTGTTTACCTCCTGCAAAGGGTGTGAACCACGAGGCTAATGAAGCCCTCACCCACAACCTAGACTTGAACCACCTTGGAGAAAAGCAGTTAGGAAACACTCAGCAGGGTCCTATTCCGTCACTTGGGAGAGTTTTTGAAATAATGACAATGCCAATAAACAGAAAATTGGTGGCACGCCGGCTTTCTCTGCCCATAGGAGTGCCCAGCAGATGTGTCCATCTGACACTGTAACATGACACCACCTGCAAGCTTCACCCGCAAGAACCATGCCACTGAGTCAGCAAAAGATAAGCAAAGCTTGTGGGATTTTCGGTGAATTTATGGTTTTTGTGTAAGGCAGTACCCATAACTATCAGGAACCTCAAAGGCTCTAGTGAGCTGGGGTCTGGCTACATAGGTGTACTGGTGTGTTTCTGGTTGGAACAAGAATATCATGACGGCCAGCTTTTCTCCAGGTTTCCATTTTCTGACCTAGGTCTCCGTTCTGAGATTATACAGAAATCCCTGGTCATTACAGGAAAACAAATGGTGTGTGTGTGGAGGAAGCACCCTCTTCAAAACTTTATCTTTCAGATGCAAATGAACACAGTCAATACTCTGGTGGGTTTGTTTCTCTTTTATATGTACATACACATATTTTATGTATGCATGTGGAATAATTATATAGTAACTATGACTCCAAACTTTGCTATGATCATCCTTTCTATCCATTTTTACTAACATCTTTAGTAATATAACTTTTTAATTAACATAATTTGATTATGCTTATTCATATGTGGGTAGAGTATAACTCAGTAAACTGTCTCTATGATTATCAGCATTGAAATTTTTTTTGGGGGGTGCAAGGATTGTTTTGTACATGACATTTTATCACTTTCTTTAAAAACAAGATATATTGTGAATACATTCTTAGTCTAATGAACACTCAGACATGACCACCAAATGTAAATTTTATAAGTTGTGTGTTAGAGTAAGATTTCATGTCTCATCAGCCATTCCTTATTTTAATGTAAGATTAATTTTTATTTATTATTATCATTATTTCTTGTGACTGTTAGTGTGTGTGCACGTGCCAGTGCGCATGTGTAGAGGTCAGAGGACATCTTTCCTCCCATGGGTTCCAGGCATCAGGCTTTCATGGCAAGCACATTCACTCACTGAGCCTCCTCACTGGCCCCACACCTTTTAAGCCACACTTTTGTTCATGCTGGGCATTTCTCCATTTGTTGCTCATGGAATAATCAGAAATGAAAACGTCTTTGTGTTGTTGACACAGTAAAATTCTCAACATTCCACAAAACACTATGCTGTGTACCTGGGGCTTGGATCCCTTTATCCTCTGCCTGCTTGCTGAAAACCATTTCAAAGTATTTGAAAACCTGAAGACAGGAGAAATGAATGATGGATAATTAATGGCAGTGACCAGTCAATGGCTGATGAAAATCCGCAGACTCTCATTGAGGTAAAGACCTGCTGTTTTGCCCTAGAGCTCTGAGACATGAAGGTCCCAAAGTGGAGACAGGGGCAATGTTCTGTTTGCTCACATGGCTCAGGAGAAGGACATGGAGGAAGTCCTGGCCAGTGGGGATGCAAGATTCACCCCCACAGAGGAAACATGGTCTGCTCGTTTCCTGACCCCTAGTCATCTTAGGGCTTCCTATAGGATGATTCAGCCTTTCTCCCTCAGGAAAATATAATATGGCTTGTGACCTTGAGGTTTCTTCCTATTTGGCGAATGGTGATTATGGTGTGAAGCACAGCAGCGATTGTCTCAGGGTTTCCCTCCTGGGCAGTAGAAAACAATATATTACCAAGCACATGTTTAGGTAGGGAAACGTCACTCTCACGGGGCCAATGGGCCATGCTTGTTTGTGTAAGGATCCAACAGGTCAAATTAACTTGGAGTCACCTGCTTTGGCAGGCAGAAGTGGCTGAGACCCTTTCCTGTTCTTGAGCCCATCTGTTGGGGTCACTGACGTGGTGACATCCAAATGTGTGAAGCATTTCCTGTCTGCGATAAATCTCTTCTTGGTTTGTCTGCGGGGGCTGACACCATAGATGTTTACATAGCATCTTGTGTGTCTGATGTGTGATTTGAAGCCTTGTTCACCAACAACAATCTCACCCGGAGACTCCTCAGCCCTATGGCAGTAAGGCCAGATGGGGTGTTTCTTCTTGACTTTCTTTCTTGCTCTGTGGAAGTAGTTCCAATGTACAGCCTTTGGGTCCTCTCTCTCTGTACCCTCACCTTTCTAAGAGGCTTAGAACAAACCAGGCTTGTGAAATCTGACAGGAGGGCTCAGCTGCCCTGGTGCTGTGACTTTTATGGGACAGGTCCTATATGTGTTCATCAAGTCTGTCTTCAAATCCCTGATTCTTCTTAGAGCCTTCAGTGAAAGGTGAGAATTTATAATCAGCCAGAAGCTGAAGTCCTGCTAAATTATTGAAATAGCATCACAAGATAGATATGAGGGATGTGGGGTTGGGTAAGAGGCCAGTGACATCCAGGATTCATAGGCAATTTCCATCGTGGGGAACTTCAGCAGCAGATAGACGGGGTAAAGAAGAATCCTGTGAGGAACAAGGGCAGAGGAGCACAGATGGACCAGCCCTTAGATGGCTGGAGGATGAGAAGACTATCCCTAGCATGTTGTTAGCTAGATGAGAGAACCTGCAGTCAATGGTGCCAAGTGTAGCCCCCTTACCAGAAGCATTGGTAGCAATTGAGAACTTAAAAAAAAAAAAAAAAAAAAAAAACAACCCAGATTTGTGGATTTCTCCCATGATACCTACTGAGTCTCAGCCTCTGTAGAGTGAAGCCTGCTTACCTGTGTATAACAAATGAATCCTTCTTGGGAGCTATGCTACATCTTAGTTTTGTGGACAGCTAGACTTGTGTGCTGCCCAAGCCCAATGCATTTTGGTTTGAGTCAGAACCCCATAGCAGATAGTCAACTATTCTTGTCACTGCCAATAGCATGATGAGTTTGGCAATTTGAATTAAAGACCCTCAGGCATTTGATGTTGAGAAGAGCTAAGGCCATAAGACAGGAAACCTAAGATAAAGCTGCTATTGCTAGGGAACTTCCATAATTCACTTTTTAGTCTTCATTGGTAACATGGCTGGAACAATGGTTTCCATAGCGTCTCAAGGGATGATATATATAAAAAACATGATATACACCTGTATAATCTCAGCACTCTGGTGGCTGATGCAGGAGGATTACAGTGAGTCCATGGGTATCCTGGGCTACATAACGCTATATAAGACTCTATGAGAGAGAGAAAAGGAGAGAGGGAGGGAGGGGGGGGAGAGGGGGGGGGGGGAGAAAGAGGAGGGGAAGGAGGGGGGGGGAGATAACTCAAAAGGTAATTGAGAAATTCTGAGTGAAGTTTCTAGAGAGGCTGTAGTGTGCTTCAGGGCTGTGGAGATTGGTCTCAGGCCAATACTATCTTAGTCTGATTTCAGGAAAATTTTCCCTCTTCCAAGCAATTATGGCTTTACTAGAAATCCAAACTCCTTTTGGATTCAGGCATGGCTCTCAGTCCGAGCTGCCTTCTATAACCATGTGAGTTAAGGAGGCGAAGGCCTTTCCCTCTGACAAACACCAGGAGCAGCTTAGCCAAAGACCTCTTCAGCTTCTCCTGTTGAGTGGGGACACGGTGGCTTTCTCCATTCTTGGGCTGTATTCCAAAGAGAAGTCACTGTGATAAGAACTGGGGATGGCCAATGTCTTCCCCACTTCATGACTTCTGCTGGTGCACTGCTGTTCATGGCAGCAATAATTATACTTACTCCCTCCCAGCCTGGTTGGGTAGAATTCTCTGAGACATAAGCACATCTTCAAGGCTAAGTCATTGTTAGGAATGAAGAAACAGTGAACCTTCTGTAAAAAGAATTGGTATCCCTGTGAATGTGTGTGCATGTATGTATGTATATGTGTGTGTTCAGTATGTCTCTGTGTGTGTACACTTGTGTATGCAGGTGCATTTGTGAATATGTATGTGTATGCATGTGGGGGTCAAAGGACAGCATCTGATATCACTCCTCAGGTATCCATCTATTTTTAAGATAGGGTCTCTCATTCACTTGGAACCTGACCAAACCAACTCCATATGCGAGTGCCCAGGCATCCACCCATCTCCACTTCCCATTTGGCTGTCACTGGGATTACGAGTGCATGACACTGCATTTAGCTTTTTGTTTAGAGCTTCATTCTTGGAACCATCTCCCCATCTCACAGTGTACCTTCAGAGATAACTTTCAAGGACCAAAACTGTACCACTGTATCCCTGCCCTGGGTCCCATCTTACCTGACCTCATCCCCAGGAGGCTGATGTTTGCCATTTCTTATCCATGAGAAGGTAGCCTTTGTAGGTCACTGTCCCATCCCCGTGTGGCTCAGGCACTGTGCTAAGACCAGGTTAGGACACAGGTGAGAGAAGGGTGGAGCTTTAAAGCAGAGCATGCCACTTACCACTGAAGATAAACTGAAATAAAAACATAACGCTTTTTTAAGATCAAGAAGGGTGTAGCTGTCATTAGGTCATGGCCACTTGTCAGCTTCATTATCTCTGGCCTTAGAACAGATAGAATTATTGGCAGTGGCCAGTGTTGCGATCAAAAGCCACTTGCTGGTCTCTCCTTCCTTAACATAAAGATCTCCTAGTGGCAAACTTAGAGGCAAGGGACCTTTACTTACACACAAGGGTTTGGGGTAAAACTGTAGGCCATAGAGCCCTGTGGTCTGTGTGCTAGAATTAGCTATGGGCAAAGCAGGTAAGAGATAGCAGTCCAGCTGCACAGAGCGTCTGGTTCACTCACCCACATCAACTGTCCCTTAACCCTTTGTCTTACTCAATGGCAACAGACACCTGTCACAGCTGAAGGGAACACATGTCTGACCACAGGCTTTTACTAGGACTGTGGTATTTTGACTGAGAAATGTCCTCCAAAGACGTGGGCATTTGAACACTTGGAGCCCAGTTGGTGGTGCTATTTGGGGAGGCTTGGGAGGCAGATCTTTCTTGGAGTAGTAGATCTGTCACTGGAGAGTGAGTTTAAAGATTCTCTATTTTGAGTTTGCTCTTTTTGCCTTGTGCTCATGGTTCAAGATGTGAGCTCTCAGCTTACCATTCTGGTGTGATGGCTGGCTGCTGGCTGCTGTGCCTCCCTGCCTGATGGAACCACCTGGAACCATCAGCCCAAATAAACCCTTCCTTCTTAAGCTGCCTTACTCATGGTGTTTTATCACAGCAGTGGGAAAGAAACTAATACACCACTGTAGGGGGTGAGCCAGCCAGGTTCTCTATTCCTCACTCATTTCTGAGCCTATGTCTACAGTACACAGAGTCACAAAGCCATTGACACCTGTGGACATGTCTGCCCACATTCTATTATAGATCCTATCTCCCAAAGAGATAGGTAGCCTGGCATGCCTCAGAGCTGGATCTGGTCCTCTTCATTTCAGCCATCTAGAGACTGTGTAGATGGGAGGTAGAGGGAGACAGACTTATCCAGGGAAACAGCTGTCTCTGGTGAGTCCTGTATACCAACAAAACCTTTGGGATGTCATACACAGCAGGGAATACATTTTGAATCCCTTGACTCTGTGTGTGTGTGTGTGTGTGTGTGTGTGTGTGTGTGTGTGTTGTGTGAGTGGTATATATGTGTATGTGTGTCTCACTCTGTGTGTATATGTGTGTCTGTGTGTGCCTGTGTGTTCCTGTGTGTGTTGTGTTGTCTGTGTGTCTGTGTGTGTATGCATGTATATGTGTTGTCTGTGTGTCTCTGTGTGTGTGTGTGTTTTGTGTAATATTCCTACCTATTCTCTTTGACAATCTCTAGTTGTGCCCTGCTCACGGTCATGGCCTAGGTCAGTTGTTTACTACTCTCTGGAGATGGGTCCCTGGTGGCTCCCTCTGAGATAGCCTGGGGAGTGGGAGGTAGCCCAGGGGTGGGCTGGCACTGCAGACAGCCCAGGCGGCTGCTTCAAGGCTGCAGAGCCAGCAGCACATGGAAGGAACAGTACAGGGCTCTTGCATTGGCCAGTCCTCACTCTGTGGATAAACAGAAGACACCAGCCTTCACTGCCTGCAATCTGCTACCTCTCAAGAGCTTTCCAACTCAGCCAGAGTGAGGAAGGAAGACTTGATTAGAGAGAAGGAATTTGTGCTGACCAATGTGCCTCCACTTCATGCGTCAAAGGCTCCTTTTGCTGTCTGAATGCTTGTTGAGAGCAAGACATCTTGCAGAAGGATCAGGACAGAGGGACAAATAAGTTAGTGGCATACAGCCCCAGGTGGCTTTCTTCCCTTTCAGATGCCTCCCTCCATCACCGTGTGTTCTGCAGAACACGCCATCTGGGAGATTTGGTGCGGGAAATGGCTGGGATTCTGAAAGCCAGCTGAGCTTCTGCTAAGCCAGTGTGTCCCTGAGAAGAGGGTACGCTGAGTCCAGGGGAGCCATCCAGGCTGCCTCCATTGGAAAAGGCTCTGCCAGTCTCCATGGGGACTTAAGGGAGCCAGCTCTTTGCAAAGAATGGTAGCAGAGGGAGGCATGCCCTCTGGCTAGTGGTTCTGGAAGATAGGAGGCAGGTAAAAAGGCTATCTGGTACCTCTAGTTCTATGCCTGTGGAAGCTGAAGACTCTCTGGGAAAAGGTATTGATGTCATATGTCTACTCCCACAGCCTCGGGCTGGGGAGAATAGTATAAAGTAGTGCAAGGCATGGCCCCAGCTTCTTAACTTACAACGCAATCAGGAAATGGGCTGCTAATGCACAGCGCATGAGAGAATAAAAATCAAAATGGTGTGAAGTGGGGCCCTGGGAGCTGCGTGTGAGTGGGAGGGATGTGGAGACACTGAGGCGGTAAGATAGGTGCCAGGCAGAAGATGAAGAGGACAGTGTTGGAGGAGAAGCAGCCCTTAGCAGTTCTTGGTGGCTAGCTGATTAAAGATCAAAGGCCAACAGATTGATCTTCAGGTGACATAGATGGCCACTCGAGTTACACGGAGCACAAAGTGAACACCGTTGGGGAAAAGGATGAGTGTGGGCGGGATGAGAACATGTATCAGGGAAGACACTGGAATTATCTACGGAGATTAAGATAAACTTCCAGGGATTCTGGCTGTGGAGAGTTCCTGATCCACACAGGCCTATGCTATCTACCCTTCCCTGTAGATTGTCATTCTCAGTACACATTCTTACTTCATTTCTGTCTCTGTATCCTGCCCCTGTCTCTTTTTGCAAAATGACAGGCCGACAAAGCTCACCCTACTTCTGGGTCTCTCTAGGGGTTCCTATGGGACCACTGTGTGGTAGTTGCCTGGCATCTCCTCCATGTCAAGCACAGCTGGGGGCACTTGCACTGAGACCCATGCGCATGATGAGTTTGCATTGGTTAAACGTATGCAAGAGGCATCAAGGACCCTGGATGAGGCTGAGAGATCTGGATGTGGAAATGAAAAGGGGAGCATAGATCTAAATGCTATAGATAGGATCTGAGTTATCGCCTCAATACCGTGTTGAGAGGTTTGGTTTCCAACCTGTGGAACTATTAGAAGATACTGAAGTTTTAAAGGCAGCAGAACCTTACGGGAGTTTTTGGTCACTGGGGGTATATTCTTGGGATACTAAGACCCTAGATCTGTCCTGTTCTGCTTTATCTTCGCTTCCTGGCCATTATTCGTTCAAGGACCTCTTCTCCCACCCACTCCTGCAGTGACATATCATACCACTAAAGGCCCACAGCAGGGGGATACAGTGCCCATACTTAGAACCCTTTGAAGCCAAAGTAAATCTTTCTTCCTCCTAAATTGCCTTAAATATTTTGTCAAAGTGACAGAAAGCTGACCAACACACTGGTATTAGTCTTTTTAATTTGTAAAGATGTTCAGCGCTTTCTCCACGTTCGGAATCATGCTCTACCCATCTGCCTGCCTTGGGCCCCAGAACAAGACAATCTCATGCTTAGCTTGTCAAATGGCTAAATGCTGGAAGCTGGTTTTATGTGAGTTATGAAAACAGGGTAGCATAGGTAATTCTTGACAAGATTTTTTAAGGGATATTGGGGTGAGAGAATATCCATGTTCCTGCAAAATGAAAGCACACTCCTCCTCATGCCCTCCCCAGGGACATCAGCTGGCCGAAGGGCAATTGGCTAATACTGATGTTGGGATCATCAGAACAGGGAAAATCTGCAGTGTTAACACCAGATATTGAGATAGAGAGAGCCCTAAGGAATGAGACGTTGTTAGGGCCTAGAATCTTCATCAAAAAGGTGTTGACAGAAGGGTCTTCTTGGGTGACAGATGTGAGACAGACTAGGAATTAGGGAATTGCTCTCTGCATCCTTGTTTCTTTGGGGAATTGGTTCTTCCTTGTGATTTATTTTTCCACTTTAAAATATTTCATTCATTCACCTCACAACTCATTCATGGCATTTCATCAACATGCCACTATGAAAAACTGGGCCAACTTTTTTTTTTCCTTTGACACTGAAATAAAAAAGTTTTCTCAGTCTAGTGGTACTCGGTAATTTTCCCTTCTAAAGACTGTTTTGTTTCTTTTTTTTATTGGAAATGAAATTTTAAAGCAGTAACCTGGAGGATGGGAAAAAATTAAATTGTCTGGTAAGCCCAGTGGAACTTAGGCTTAGTCAGCAGCATAAATTACATGCAAACATCATGGGTAATATTCCCTACAGTTCTACTCAGAATGCTGAATGAATCCATGTATGTAAAACATGCACATGCATTGAGTGCACAAGAGGGATTTTCAATTGCAAAATGTGAAGAGCCCATGCTCAGGGTCAGACACATGGGTTCATGTCCTAAATTTGTTATTTACCGGTTGTGTGCCTATTAACACATCATTTGTTCCTGAAGTGAGAGGCAACATGTGACAGTTTCTAACCTTCAACTTGTTACTATATAAAATCACCAGGAAAGAGAGTTTCAAGGGAGTAATTGTGTAGTAAGACGTTTCTGGCTGTCCGGCTGGTGTCCAGACCCACGGACCTGCAGTCCCAGACTGACCAGCCCCAAAAAATCACACAAAAGTTTATATTAATTTCATGCTGTTCGGCCTGTGGCTCAGGCATATTGCAGGCTAGCTCTTGCATCTTAATTAAACCCATTTCTATTAATCTGTCTGGCCATATGGTCCATGGCTCACCTGTGTCCTTACATCTTGCTTCATCTCCCTTGACTCTGTCTCCTTCCCCTATATATGTTCTGATTTCCCTGCCTACTTCTAAGATGCCTGCCACAGGCCAAAACAGTCCCTTTATTGAAGAATAATGTTCAAAGCATACAGAAAGATAACCCACATCATAATTGTTTCTATCAGAGTGGCTTGTGGGCATGTCTGTGCAGGATTATCTTGACTGTCGATTGAGATAAGCTCACTGTGGACAGCCCTATTCCCTAGAAAGGTGGTTTTGAAGTGCATGAGAAAGCAGGCTGAGTACAAGAGAGCCTGCAAGGCAGCAATAGCATCCTTCATGGTCCCTGTAGGATTTGAGCTGTGGGTGAGCTTCTTGGTTAGATATCATGCTGTGTGGCTAGCAAGCAGGCTTGCCTTCAGGTTCCAACCTTTGAGTTCTTGCCTGGAGCTCAGTAGTGGGCTATGGCATTATGTGTCCCTTTCCCTTTAAAGGTGTTTTGAACAGGGTGTTTGTCACAACAATTGGCATAAAATTGAAACATCCCACAAATTGACAGACATTCTGAGAAGTTTGTCACACGGTGCTTATGGGAACCATAGTTGCTAGGCAAAGGCAACATACTGTAACCATTATTGTGGTTTCTCTATTATTTTCTGTTGGAATGACTCAGTTGGCCTTTCTAAAACTTTAATAATACTTCATTTGGAATAATCTCAGAAATTAACTTGTGGCTAAGACTACTGATGTTAGTGGAAGATGAGACAAGCAAGGAGTGTATGTGTGCAGGAGGCAGTTCTGGAGTGTTTCTGGAGTGGAAAAGTCTTGGGGTGAGTTCACTTCTGTTGTATAAGACACATCTCTTACTGTACACTAACAGGGTACAAGCAATCAATCTCAATAGGTACCTGGCCAGAGGAAGAGTGATATGGGCACAGTGGTAATGAGACACAAATGGCTTATAGGTACACAGAGTGAGGGCTATCAACCTATAGCAGGATGCTCTTGACCACTAACAATAGATAGCTGGACTAGAAAGCAAATGGATTAAACAATAAAGAGACAAGATTGCTACCTGTGATGATGGTTGGTTTTTCTGATTGACTTGCCATAAGCTAGAGTCATCTGGAAAGAGAATCTCAGTAAGGGATTGTCTGAATTGGGTTGGCTCAGTGGGCATGTCTGTGGGGACTGTCTGATTTACATTAACTGTTGTAGTAAGGTGCAGCCCACTGTGGGCAGCACCATTCCCTAGGCAGGGGTCCTAAACTGTGTAAGAGTGGAGAAATTAAGCTGAGAGCAAGCAAATGTGTGTTTGTGTTTATGTCCTTCTGCTCTCAACTGTGGGTGTGACATGACTCTTTGAAGTTCTAACCTTGACTTCCCTACAATGATGGGCTGGGACTGTTGTAAGGATTCACAGCACATAGTGGCCACATGGTAAACCCAACATGGCACGGGGTGAAACAAGAATTGCTGTCATGTAGGTAAATGCATGTGGTAAGCCCAACATGGCACCAGCAGAACACCTCATATGGAGGTATTACTAGGTGTGGCTATGTAAATCTCTCCACATGCTCTCTTAAAAGGAGCTACCACTCTTTCCTCCCTCCCCTTTTCCCCCTCTTTCCTCTTACCCACTCAGCAACTCTCCTGAATAAACTCCCGTGTGGCATCTGGTAGTGTATGTCTGACCTCACGTGTGAAACCAACATTTTGTGTCTGACCTCACACGTGAAACCAACAACTGTCGTTTGAAATTATTCCATTGTCCCCTAAATTGATATTTGTTGGGGCATTTGATCATGAAAACAAGGATGAGACAAGAACACTGCCCTGGAAAGTCATCATATTGTGGAAAACTCCGTAGCTGGTTAGCTGAGTGACTCAACAAGGCCTCAGCTTCTTCTCAGAAGCTCACACTGCCATCATTCCTCAGACTATGGTCTAGATCCCCACTAACTAGGGAGCTCTGGCATCACACAAAAAACTACAAAGACCCATATTGCACATATTCTACTTGGTATTATTAATAAAAAAAAAAAAACTGGAGTCAAATATTGGGGGAAAGCCTAAATATCAGAGAGACAGAGAAGCCATAGCCAGTTCTCACTTAGCCACTCCTCATCCTGTCCTCCACAAATCCTCAGACTGTCCATCTCTGAGTCCCCAGTGGAAACAGATCATGGCACCGCCACCGAAGGGTTGAAGCCCTCCCTCCTCTTTCTCCGTCCAGCTATCTCACTTCCTCCTCAACTTTCCTAGAGCTAGGATTAAAGGTGTGTGCTACCACTGCCTGGCTGTTAGGCCTTGAACTCATCTCTGCCTCCTGAGTACTGGGATTAAAGGCTTGGGCCCCCACTCCCTAACATTCATGGCTTGGCTCTGTCCTCTGATTTTCAGACAAGCTTTATTAAATATACAATGTATCATCACAGACCCCTGTTTCTCTCTTATACATCTCGAGAAAAACTGGTGCATTTTCAGGACTAAAGAAAGTAAAAGCCTTCAGGTTTTACAACAGGGGACTCTGTAACCACATATAATGAACTCAGCTTGTTCCAGACCTATCAACAGAGAAGTGGCCTTTTAGCAGAAGACCTAGGTGAGTCACCTGAACCCTGGTATTCAAGAAGGCATCAAAATACAGTGCACAAGAAGCAGCTGGGTCAAATGAATTTTAAAATGGAGGCAGGATAAGGTAAGGGAAGCAAGTATGCGGAGGGCAGAGTGATGGTGCTCGTGTCTAACTGTAAGCTCATTTCAGGGCCGTGAATTAAGATACAGGCTCCAGCATCATGGGATATTCAGAAGATGTAATCTATAACATACCCAGGATTACCAACGCAGGTACGTCTCTGAAGACTGAGAATGCCTGCTGTGTCCCCAACACTGGAGATTGTCCCCTGCTGGTCTCTACAGATCATTCCCCATTCAGCAACCTCTGCTATGGTTTGGCTCTCAACTTGGTTGCTAGTCTCTGATGCCATGAGAATGCAGAACCTTCTGAAAGTGTGAGCTAATGAAAGGAAGTCTGGACCTTGTGTGTCCTGGAAGGGAACATCGGGATCTTGCTTCCTCCTGTTTCCCCTTATTGACCGTTGTGGGGTGAAGAGCTTTGCCGTGCTATGCATTCATCTAATTATTTTTGTCGCAGAAATGAAAAGCTGCATGCCACACACAGTTTTCCAATGTATGGGTCATAAACTGGGGCGGGCTCTGCTAGGCAATTCTTTTGTTCCTTCTTGTATCTGCTGGGACACTTGATGGCATTCAGTTTGTATCTCAAGTCACACCCCTGGTGCGCTGGTGGAGGGACTGGGAGACCCTGTTTGTGTGGCTCCCCTTCTTCCTTGTGCTCTCTTGGCCTCTTCTTGTGACTTTCTCCAGTGGGATGGTCAGCCTACCTGACTCAGACAGAAACTGCTTATACGTTTAGCAATCAGGACCAGAACGGACTGCTTGAGTTTCTACCTGACTAGATTAGGGTTGTGACCTATACAAGGAGAGGGGTGGTAAAACAGTAAAATTCCCAGTGGGGAGGATGACAAAAGATGGCTGCTGGTTCCCCCCAATCTCCCAGGTAGAAATAATCAGATGAGAATTGGAGGGTAATAGATATCTTCACTTCTCCCAGGTCAGTTCTCAGTGAGAGTCTAGGCTAGTCTCCGGTCTGGCTCCAGAAGTCACACTTATCCACCAGGCTGTTACTGCTTCTCACAGAGGACCCGTGCCCATCAGAACTAGGTAGAGGGCTGGGCAGGTGGTCAATGAGCAAAGACTTTGTCTTGGAAGCCCAAGGACCTGAGTTTGAGCCGCAGAATCTATGCAAAAAAGCTAGGCATACCAGCACAGGCTTCTAGTCACAGTGCTAGGGAGGCATGAACAGGTAGGGGCTTGGGATTCATTTGTCAGACTAACCTACTTTGCAGGTTCTAGGCCACTGTGAGACCTGTCCCCTGACCCCAGAAATGAGAAGATGGCTCAGTAGGTAAAACCTTTTCTACATAAACCTGAATTTCCAGAGCCCGTGGAAGTGCTGGCTAGGTGTGGCAGCCTGCCTGTAATTCCAGCTATGAATAGAGACAAGGAAGCACTGGGCTTAGTTGAGAGACTATGTCTCAGTGAAAAAAAGTGGAAAGCGAATAAAAAAGACTCCCGATGTCAGCCATTGGCTTCCACAGGGATGTGTGTGTGTGTGTGTGTGTGTGTGTGTGTGTGTGTGTGTGCGCGCACGCGCATGCTTGCACACAAATATACCAATTACTTGCACACGAGTACACCAACACATAAACAGACCACACAGCTATAAATAAAAAGGTGAACAGAGACTGAGGAATTGTCCTCTGTCCTCTGTGCACATACATACGTGTGAACATACACCCATCTGCACACACATGAACAAAGCACACGTACACACAGAACAACTTAAAGGGATGATTCTTATACATCAAACCATAGGGAAGAAGACCATGTGGGCCTCCTGTTGACAAGTCCATTCCCACCTGCTCACACTTCTACTTGAGCTTTTGAGTTCTCCTTTTTGTGCCCAGTGAGCACCCTAGGCTGATATTGGAAGACCCAGCAGCAAATTAAATGCATTTCAAATAATGAGAGGACAGCACTGTGCCCCCACTGCTCTGCCCCCACTGCTCTGCCCCCACTGCTCTGCCCCAGCACTCTCAGGATCGTAGAAGGATTATTTACTGTGCTTGCCTTGACTTGAGCTATTTAATTTTTCCAAAGCAGATTCAGGGGATTGATTAATGGCATTCCTCACTAAAAGTCAGAAATGTCAGCAAGACACGTAGAAGCTGGTGTCATCCTGAACTTGAACAATAGATGCAGCTGAGAAACAAGGGCCTGCGTCAAGTATTCTTGAGGCTACAGGGTCATGCCACTTTTTTGCTAGGAGACAAATATATATAAGGCCATGAGAAACGGGAGTTTGGGTGGTTGGAGCTGACGAGCTATTGCAGTATAATAGGAGTGACCATATGACACTCCAGTCACCTCCAAAGAGGCTGGGGGGGGGGGGTAAATGCAAGTGCCTGGAATTAAGGCCATTTCTTCAAATATTCCCCGATGCACAAAAATAGACTGAAGGAAATAAACGTGGGCTGGAGAGAATCGTGAGGGTGGAGCGACCTCCGTTCTGAGGGCCAGGAGCAGACAAACTGCATAAGGTAGGGCCCGCACCAGACGGATGAGCACAAAATGATGAGGGGCCTCCAAGCTCTCTGGTCAGAGACCTAGGAATTTATTTTGCCCTGATTAGGAGACCCCGGCTTTGCCTTTCATTCTCTCTCTGTCTCTCTCTCTCTCTCTGTCTCTCTGTCTCTCTTTCCCTCTCTCCCTCCCTCACTTCCTTCTTCCTTCCTTTTCTCTCCCTCTTTCCCTTCCCTTTCTTTCTTTTTTCTTCATTTATTTATGCTATTGTTTATCACTTGGCCTATTTACAAGTGTGATTCTTTTGTTATAATTTGAGAATTTTATACATGCGCATGTTATACTTTGATTTGTATTATTTGCTCCCCTTCAGTTTCTATCATACTTTCCAGCGCTTTCTCCTCCCAACTTCATGAGCTCCGATTGTACCCTTAGCAAGTTCATTCTGAGCATGTGTAGAGGGCCCTCCACTGTAGCATAGCTGCCTCTCAGGAACCACATTCCCGAAGAAAAGAAAACCAATTCTCCCTCCCTAATGTCTGACTTAGTTTGGTGACTATTACTGTGATGAAATACCATGATGGATTATTTCCCTTCTAATTCTGTATCAAAACCAGTGAGGGTGGGAACCAGAGGCCACAGAGGGATGCTGCTTGCCTAGCTTGCTTTGTTATGTAACCTAGGGCCACCAGCCCAGGGATGACACCATTCACAATGGGCTGGTCACTCACTGGTTAAGAAAGCGCCCTTTATGGGCCCACTGCCCCATCTTAAGGGAGCACTTTCTCAGTTAGTCTCTTCTCAGGTGACTTTAGCTTGTGTTAAGTTGGCATAAAACCATCCAGCACTGTAGCCACCGATTTCCAATAGCTCTTTAACTAGGGATGGGACTTCAAAAGCACCCACCAACACACACACACAGACACACACACAGACACACACACACAAACACACACACAAACAGGGACACACAGACACACAGATACATACACACAAACACACACAGACACACATACAAACACGCACACAGAGACACACACACATACAAACACACACACAAACACACACATACAAACACACACACAAAAACACATACACACACACAAACACACACACACACAAACACACACAGAGACACAGACACGCACACACAGGCACACATATACAAACACACACAAACACACATACACAGACACACACACACAAACACACACACACAAACATACACACAGACACACACACACACACGTGTTGGAATTTTGAACAGCTTAACTGAGCAGTTCTTATACATGTTGTCACAGCCACTGTGAGTTCCTGTGTGCAATGACCCTGTCATGGCAGGCAAATGCTATTTCTCTGTGTTCTTTTTAATAGGCTTGGTCTGACAATGACCTACAGGGTCACCATGTCCTAGGTCCCTGCAAAACTTTCATAGGAAGAGCATTATGCTTAGGCTGGGGCCTTTTCCTATACTGTGTGTGTGTGTGTGTGTGTGTGTGTGTGTGTGTGTATGTGTGTGTGTGTGTGTGTGTGTGTGTGTGTGTGTGTAGCACATGTACCAAAGCCATAGGAACACATTGGGAATCTGCCTTGATCACTCTCTCACTGCCTTATTTCCTGGAGACAGGGCTGTGTTTGGGTTCTTGGGACTGGAACCAGGCTCTCCTGCTTGCATAGCCTCCTTCTTCAGTTCCCAGTTTGCTGGCTCTCTGGCCTTCACCTTTTCCCTTTAGACAATCTGACCTCTAAGGATAGGGCCTAGACAAGGTCCAGCTGCGTGATGTATGAATTGTCTTTGTTAAGCAGCACATTCCCTGTGTTTGTCTTTTTACAGCTCAAGATTCAGGATAGATGGGGCAAATTTCAGCTCCAACTAGCTCATGGAGAGCTTTGGCATCATGGCAGTACACAGTTTCACTCATTCTGTCTACGACCCTCTACTCTTAGGGACTTGTATCCCCAGGGTGAAGGCACACTCTGAATGGAGCAGAACTGGTCTTGTCTCCTGTTATCAAGAGTAAAATATCCACAGGAAGTATCTACAGATCTAACTCTGTTTTGGTGGCACATGGGACCTCTTGATCTCCTGCTTGTCACAGCTCTCCACCCCACAGCATGTAGTCCTCTCAGCCACTTCAGAGCCCTTGAATACCAAAGGAAGCGCCCCCTAGAGGTGGCTACACAGGTGTCTTTGGGTATCACCTCCCCCCAGGTCACCAATAAGCACTTAAGCTAGTGGGGGTCTATTACTAAAAGGGGTAGGGCTGGACTGTCGCCTCTGGACCTCCCAAAACAGGCCTTGCTTCTTTCTCTTGGGCCTGCTGTGTTTGCTCATCTTTCCACAGGCTTCATGTCTCTGAAACCACCTTCTAAGCCCACAGACCACTAAGGCCCTCACTGTTCAGATTGATTTGACTTCTAGGAAGTGGTTGTGGTCTACAAAGCCACCACATGAGCCCAGGAGCAAATGGTTTCAGGCGTGCAAGGCCAGACAGCAGTTGGGCCTCAGAGAGAAGGTTAATAATAGGGCCTGTCCTTCAGGCAGCCTGGGAAAGCCTTTGGAATTTCCTGTCTTCAGATACGCCTCCATCGATCTGCTCAGAAGTGCCTGACTCTCCAGCAGGCATCCTTGCCCCAGAAGGAAAGCAATTGCTGCTTTGGTTTTGAAAGCTCAGCCATGACTGTTGGAGAGTTTGAAGCCAAAACATATTGAGCAAATGAAAACCTCTCACTCCCCAGGAATCACTCTTCGTTTTTCAAACACATCAATCAGTCTGTCAACAGCATGGACCGTGGGTCTATGTTGTAGAGAGCGATGGACAGGGCCCTGGAGGAGATGTGCCGGATCCGATATTAATAGTTTCATTCATCTGTGCTTTTTCTAGACATTTAATTCAATTGAGTGAATTTAGTCATATCAGAAAGCCCCACTGAGTCTGACCAGGTACTGAACTAGCTCTTGAGGGATGCCAAATATAGAAAAAGAGGTAGCCACATACAGGAAGTCATAGTCTCGTAAGTTCTGGGGATATAGTCATGTGCATAAGTAGATTAGTACAGACATACTGTGACAAACACTAAGAGGAGGTGACCCAAAATTCCAGTGAATTCAGAAAAGAGACAATTACTGGATGTAGGTCCTTATTCAAAACTCAGAATTGAGAACATTAAGGATTCAATAAGCATATTTTGAAAACCGTCCAAACAAGCATGCCTAGATATAGGCCTGGGAAGAGGAGCAAATGTTAATATCCATGGTGGTGGTGATGTGGAGTTTGGCAGGAGGTGGTTCCTGTGGTCCGTGGTGGCCAGGGACTTCATATGATGTCACCATGAACAAATGATAGAAAGAACCAATGCAAGGGAGGAATGACTTATTTGAGCTCATGGTATTAGAGGCTTTAGTCCATCATGGCAGGAAGATATGGTAGAGCAGGAAAGTGAATAGTATGGCAGCTATAATACAGGGTGGAGGTGGTGAGGGAAGGTGAGGGAGAGGATTTTCCCTTCCCCTTCTGTTCCACCCACACTCCAGCCCATGAGATGATGCAGCCCACATTTAACTAAGAGTCTTCTCCTTTTTAGTTACTCCCTCTGCAAGTGTCCTCACAGACACACCCAGAGTGTAACTTTAATCCTAGAAGTTCTCCCTTCACCAACCAAGCTGATGATCAAAATTAATGATCATGGGACCTGGAGAGATGGCTCAGCAGTTAAGAGCATCTATCTGGCTGTTCTTCCAGTGGACCCAGGTTCCAATCCCAGAACCAATATGTGGCTCATAATCATCTGTAACTTTACTCCAAGGGATTCAGCGCCCTCTTCTGGCCTCCATGAGCACTGCACACATGTGGTACACATACATAGATGCAGGCAAAACATCCACACACACAAATAACAAAACATTCAAAACAGATTACCCATCACAGGCAGCAAGCTGTTTTGTTTATTCAATGTGTCATTTTCCCAACAGTACATCCATCCATCTGTCCATCACTCTACCCCTCTCTCTCCCTCCCTCCCTTCATTCAAGATGTCATAGTTGGCAATAAAAGACAAAAATCAAGGGGACTAATTGATAATGTGAAGCAATGAATAAAAGTCTGAAAATAACTGGAAGCTGAGAAGTGGTCTGGGATGTGAGGGTGTGACAATTTGCTGGAGACTCTTTGACAGTTAAGAAAGGGAACCGGGAAGAACCAAAACCATGGGTCAAGGGTCAGAAACAGGACAGGCAAATTAGGTTAATGGGTACAGGTGTCTAAGATGTGGGCACTGAACCTTTGTTATCAAGAAAGCAGATAGGCATGTATGCCGTGCTCAGCGCTGTGTCAGGTGAGGGAAGGAACCAAGAGAAACACACGAAATATCGTTTGTCCGTTCAGCATTCATAACCCAGTGGAAGAAATTACAATTAGTAGGAAAGGAAGAGGAAGGTTGAGGCAAGGGCACAGTGAGCAAAAATGTGCGAGCATAGGACCTGGATTTAAAGTTCCTGCACCCACATGGAAATCTGGGTGCGGCTGCACGTGCATATAATCTGTGTGCAGACAGGATGATCATGGTGGCTTACCTGTTCTAGCCTAGCTCCGGGTTCAGTGAAAGATTCTGCCTCAGGAGGATAAGGTGGAAGGCAATAGAGCAGGACCCCATCCTCTAGATAAGCATGGGCACATGCCCCTGTATAACACCCACACACTAAGAAAGAAAGAAATTAAGGAAGAAAGGCCAGGCAGTTGTGGCACATGCCTTTAGTCTTAGCACTTGGAAGGTAGAGGGGCAGATCTGTGAGTTCGAGACCAGCTTGGTTTATAGACCAGCTTGTGTTTCAGAAAGTTAGGGCTACACAGAAAAGCCCTGTCTTAAAAAGAATGAAAGAGGAAAACAATTAGCAGAGAAAGAAAATGAGTTGTGAAAACTGTGAAGGGTGAGTTGAATTCCATTCATACCTCACAAACATTGAAGAGGCCAAATGTTGTGTTATGTGTCTGGCCCAGACTTTCTGCCCTAGCCCCGAGGCCTGGACCTGCAGACCCACAGTCCTATAGTCCCACGGAAACACACAGACGCTGATATTAATTGTACGCTGATTGACCTGGGGCCCAGGCATATAACTTGCTAGCTCTTGCTCTTAATCTAACCCACGACTCTTACCTCGTTTAGCTGTAAGGCTTGGTACCTTTTCTCAGAGGAGCATAGCTGTCCTCTGAATCTGCTGGCTTCTCTGGCATCTCTGCTCTGTTCTTCCTGTTTCCAGAGTTTTCCCAGTCTGGCAGGCCCACCCACACTTCCTGTCTGCCTTCAGCCATTCAGCATTTTTATTAAACTAGTAGGTGGGACAATTATTCACAATGGAATGTCATCCCACTTCAGCCAAAAGTATCTATGGAAAGCTCTGTGGAAGAGGAGGGTTTTACACCCTCTTTTCCAGTGGCCACGGATGGTAGAGAGGAGAGTTGTGGTTTGAGTAGGAAACATTTCCCACCAACTTGAACATTTCAGCACCCCGCTAGTGGAGTTGTTTGTAAGGTTGAAGAACCTTTAAGAGATGAAGGCTATGGCTCACCAGAATGGACCTTGAACTCTCTTTCCTGTTTGCTCTGCATGCAGTTCCATGGCTGGGAACATACCTACAGCAAGTGTCAGGCAGACTCAGCTCTCTGATTTCCTTTGCTTTGTTTCTGATCATCCATCTCTATTGGGCCTGATGCTGCCCCTGGGTGATGGCAAATGTCCCAGATGCCCATGTCATCTTTCTTTCTTGAAGCATCTTGGTCTGTGCTGAGTACATAACAAGGCTGTGAAGATTACTTGACTGGTGCCATAGGAGAGCTTTGCCTGTTGTGCTGAAGGTGGGCCAGTCCTTGTCAAAGTGCTGGTGTGATCAGAGTCTGGTCAGGGCTCCTTCCTGGTTTACAGACAGAGTACTAAGGGCTTCAGGGGTCTGTCCTTATGACCTTAACATCTATCAAAATGTCTCTTCCCATGTTAGAGGCTAGGATTGGAACACATGAATTTTAGGGGGACATAAAGATTTATTGTAAAGCATACACTGTGTTCCCACTTTCAAAAGGTTATTTTTATCCCGAAAATAATGCATTAATATGTTTATAATGTGAAAAGGCAGATAAAATTACAGCTGTCTTAGATATATCTCACCATCTTCAGTGACAGCTCTGATGTTTTCTGTCTCTTCCAGGCTTTAATTTACACTTAGATGTGCGGATAGGAAGTGTTTTTTTCTTCCCTCCTGCATTGATAAGTAGTGAGATGTTGCTGCTGTTTGGGGTGGTATGTTTGTGGTGTTCTGTGTTGGATGCTCATCTTCAATGGTTAGGTGACATGACTTATATGGGATTAGTAAGAGGTCTGAGGTCACTGGAACACTGCCCTGGAAGGACTTGGTATTAGTTGTGAGTTGTCAGAGTAAGCCCAGCCCCGTCTTCTTGTCTTGTATGTTCTCACATTCTCCCATCTTTCTGATGTCAGCACTGAAATGATGTTGGCGGCATGCCAGCAAACCTCCAGAACTGTGAGCTAAATAGATCTTTTATTTATAAAGCTACCTAGACCTCAGGCATTTTGATGCTACAAAGGCAAACTGACAGGTAAGCATGTACATACACTGATTTTTGCCTTATGTTCTTTTTTCCTACTTAAAAATATGTCTGGAATCTCATTCCATGCTATTACAAGTAGACTTATCCTGCTCTTAAGCAAGGGATTGCCTTCCTGAGCATAGATACATGTTCTTGCTGCTGATCCTTCTACTGATAGGCTTTGGGTAATTGCCATTTTTTGTGGGTATAAATAATTAGAGTGAATATATCTGGAAGAAAAATCTCCTGGGATATGTACATGGGTATTTTCCACCCACTAGTTATAATGATGGAGTCAATATATACTTAATATCCTAATGCATAAATCTTCTTTAAATGGCTTATCAATGTAGTCTCCCGTGAATAATCTTTTAGTATATGCATATCTTCATATTCTTACATTGGTAAAAGCCAGTTGCCATAGTTATCAATATTTCAGAAATATATACATTTTTAAAACCGCTGATGTTTTGCTAAGCTGATGAGTATGAAAATCAGATCACAGTGTTTCTCTTCTATTTAAAAATTAGTTTGGAAAATGATTGGTCAATTTTTCATATTTACTTTTTGTGAGGATTAATTTTATTTTATATATTTGTGTGTTTGCCTGCGTGTATGTCTGTGGACCACATGCATGTTAGTGTCTGTGAAGGCCGGAAGAGGGAGGGCGTCAGCTTACCTGGAGCTGGAGTTGCAGACAGTTGAAGTGTAGTGAAGGTGCTGGGAACTGAACCCAGGTCCTCTGCAAGAGCAGCAAGTGGTCTTAACTACTGAGATATCCCTCCAATGATTAGAGGTTAATGCCTAACCTCTAATAAACAATTCTATTTTAAAATTATCATTCAGTAAAGTTAATAATTACTACTCTACCAAAACCCACATTGGTGACAGGTATAGTAGTAATTATTTGCTGACAACTGATTATATAAAGGATTAATATTTATTAAGGAGTGTATAGGAAACACTCACTGTACAAGATTGAACCTTAGGGCAACTCTGGAAGAGTTGAGTTGCTCCTTCCTCCCAGAACGTGGGGAGCAAACAGTGCAACTGGTCTTAGATGGGGCTGGCCACGCCTCCTAGAGGGGTCCTCAAGATCTAAAGGCCACACCTCTAAGTCAAGACAAATATCGCCTGGTCCTCACTACAGAAGTTGGTTGCTTTTCGATTATATGTCTGGGGAAGCATGAAGAAGACATCACTCTTTGCTAGAGAGGCTGCGTTATTTCTCATAGTTTCTGTCATTCTGTGGTCACAGCAGCCAGCACATGCTAAAGCCAGAATTTTGTGGTTTGTCTATCTGTTTTAAGCGGTTCTAATAGATGAGATCACACAATGCTTTTACTCTGTGCTTCCTTAGTAGTGAGCGATGCTGACCTTTTTTTATGTGCGAACCTGGATCTTCCTTGGTGAGGTGCCAGCTGTTGGTTTCGCACGTTTGAACAAACACACACTACCAGCTGCCACACTAGAGTTTATTCAGGAAAGTTGCCAGGTGAGTACAAGGGAAGAGAAAACAGACCAACTTTCAAGTGTCATCTCCTTCTAAGAGAATGGTGGGCACAGGTTTACATAGCCATGCCCAGGGGGTGTGCCCTCCTTATGCAATGTGTTCTTATGGTGCCATGTTGGGTTTATCACGTGGCCGCCAAGTGCCAGGAATTCTTATCTCGCCCAGTGCCATGTTGATTATCCAGCATGTTACCACATAGCTGCTACATGCCAGAAATCCTTACACTGGTCTTTTCCCCAACCCATTTGCGTTGAGTTTGGGTATTCTTCATAGGTTATGTGGAAAGCCTCCTGTCCGAGTTATGGCCAACTCTGGAAAGCTGAGGTCCTGTAGCTCTCTGCACGACTTGCCCGTGGCACAATGGATCCTAGGAGCTCCTATCCAGAGACTGGTTATTACTTCTTTTTTAAAGAATAGAAATTATATAGATATATTAGGTAGGTTTGTTTTTACATCTGATTTTTTTCATATGTTTCCAGTACCCATGTTGGACATCCCTCAACCTGGAACTCCAGTTCTAGGGAATCCAACACTCTAGGTTCTGTGGGTACTCATCTCTCTCTTTCTCTCTCTCCCCCCTCACACTCAATCACATAATAAATAAGTAAATAAATGAATTTTAGAAGTAAGTAGAACTTTGGTTGCTCTGGAAACAAGGCTAACAATTAACAAATGAGACCTAGTTTCATGGTAAAGTAGGCTTCCGCATGGATTTTACATCCCTGCATCTTTCATGATCTCTATACCATGCTTTCTTTCTTCCTAAACCTTTCCAGTTGCCACCTCATCACCTCTGCTTTCATATTATGACATTCTACAGTCTATCCCTTCACACTTACAGTCCCCTTCTCAATGGTCTGCTTCGACAGCTACTCCATATTGAATACACAAAATTATAGATTTGAAGCTTGGACACACATATGGGGAAAACACAATGTTTTCCTGTTCTGGATTACTTCACACAAGATATATATAAATACCTTTCTGGTTCTTCCCAGTTACCTGCAGATTTCACATTTTATTTTTCTTTACAGCCAAATAAAATTCCAGCGGGTATAAGCACTTCATTTTCATTATCTAATCACCAGCTCGTGAATATCTTCGTTGATTCCATTTCTTAGATAGTAAGGAAAAAAAATGAGCATAGATGAGAAATTTTCTCTGTCGTAGGGTATAGAGCTGTTTGGGACTGTGTCCAGAAATGGAATAACTGAATCACGTGGTAGTTCTATCTCTAATTTTTCTCCTCACTGATTTACATAGAGGATACACCAGTTTGTGTTCCCACCAACAGTGAATAAGGTTCCTCTTACACCACGTCCTCATCAGCATCTGTTTTCATGCCATTCTAATTCAGTGAGTTGGAATCTTAAAGTAGTTTTGATTTGCATTTCCCTGATGACTATTGATATTGAACACTATTTATAGCAGAGGTTCTCAAACCCCACAGGGTCACAATTTCTTTGGAGGTTGCATAGCAGATATCCTGCATATCGGATATTTGCATTGTGATTCATAAGAGTAGCAAAATTATAATTATGGAGTAGCAACAAAAATGATTTCATGCTTGGGTGTCACCAAACATGAGGACGTATTAAAGAGACACAGCGTTGGAAAGGTTGAGAGCCACTGCACTATAGTGATTAGTCATTTGTACTTTCTCTTTTGAGAATTCTCTGTCCAGAGCTACAGCTTATTTTGGGGGTGGGTTGTTTTCTTGATGCTTTGATTTTTGAGTTCTCTGTGTATTCAGTGTGTTGATCCGCTGTTGGGTGTATAGCTAGCAAAGGTGTTTTTTTTTTCCTTCCCATTTTGCAGGCTTCCTTTTTTAACTCCATCCATCCCTTACTTTGCTGTACACAGCATTTTAGTCTCTCCGAGTGTCCCAACTGTCAGTTGTTGGCCTTGTTTCCTGAGGAATCGGAGTTCTATTTGTTTTAAAATTTGATTTATTTGTATGTGTGTGAGAGGGAGGGGAATGGGGTGGGGTGCTGGTGGGTGCCTACAGAAACTGGAAGAGGGTGTGGATTTCCTGGGCTGGGGTTCCAGATGCTGGGACCAAACGGGTTCTCTGTGAGAACAATAAGAACTCAACATTGAGTCCTTCTCTAGCCTTCAAAGTTCTGTCTGGAACGTTCTTACCTGTGCCTTTGTACCACAGTGCCATTGAGGATGTTGATACATTTGAGGTTGAATTTTGTGCACAATGAGAAATGTTTCTATTCTCATTCTTCTGCATGTGAACGCTAATTATACCAGTATTATTTGTCGAAGATTTTGTATTTCTTCTGTGTGCTTTTTTTTTTTTTAGCATCTTTGTAAGAAATCAGACGCATATAGTTGTACGAACTTCTGTTCTATTAATTCATATTCTGTTTTTGTGCTATACCGTGCTGTTTTTATCGCTATATCTCTGTAGTGAAACTTGAGTTTGGGTCTGATAAATAGTCTGTAGTTTTATTGATATTTCGAGAGATGAAATTTCTATTTTATTTTGTGCTTGGTTGTTCTGAAGAAATTGAAATTTTATGTTTATCTTATATTCCAAATTTTACTAAACGTAATGGCTTTAGCAGTTTATCAGCTAAATCTTTATATTTGGGGCACATGATCATGTATTACATTAGTAATGACTTTATTTTCTTCATACTGTCCCAATATTTACTACTTCATTGTGTTGGCTGAAATACCAGTTTATTGTCAAATGATGTTGAGAGAGAAAAGATTCTTATTCTGGTTCAACATTATTGAAAATTACTCTAATGTCTCATCATTAAACATGATAATTAATAGATTTCTAATACATAGAAAAATGTTACCACTTATTCATGGTATAAACATTTTATTTTCTCGTGTTGAGCCATCCTTGCATTCCTAGGATTTCCATGCCATCCATGTCCTAATCATTCCCTTGTATTTAAGCTGGACTAAGTTGATGATTTATTAAGTACCGTATTTATATTGATAAATGAGAATGGCAAGTTTTTCATAATACTTTAATCTGATACACTAATTTGTATTGCCTCAGGGAATAAATATTTTCAGTTTCTTATAGACACATATATAAATACTTAAAGTATATTTAAGCAAATGCATTTACACTTTTTTTACAGAGCTAATATTTGCTAGCAGAAGTACAGAAATTTCTACCACTTTTTCCTCCCATAAATGTCTCCCATCATCACCCTCCCCACCCAAGTGGCACAGTTGTGACAAGTAATAAATCTACAGTGATAATTCATCATCACATGAAGCTCATCGCTTACACTAGGAATCTCTCTCAGCATCCTATGGATTCAGACAAATATATAGGAACATGTAAACTGTATTGCATGTCACACAGTAGTTTCACTGCCCTAAAAACTCTGCTTCCCTGCATGCATATCCTCCCCCTTTACCTTTCATTCTCCTGACAATGTGTGACCTTTTACTGATTCTGCAGTTTATTTTAGTCACTGTGTAGTCAAAATCTGTCTTACTCACTTTCCCGTATGATAGCATCCTATGACTGAGCCAACTTATAAAGGAAAGTGCTTAACAGGGCATACAGTCCCAGAGGGTGAGAGTCCAGCGTGGCAGAGAGAAGCCATGGCATCAGGGACAGCTGAGAACCAATATCTTGATTGACAAGCAGAGCAGAGAACACACTGGGAATTGCAGAATCTTTTGAAATCTCAAAACCCAAGGCCAGTGACACACCCTTTTCGAAAGGTCACACCTTCTTTTTGTTCCCAAACAGTTCTACCAGTTAGGGACCAAGTATTCAAACATATGAGCCTATTGGGACCATTCTCATTCAGACCCCCACAGAATCACATAGTAAATACTCTTTTCCAAGTCTATTTCTAAATGCATGTTTCATTCCCCAATATACATCGAAGTTTCTTTCTCTGTCATTGAGACAGTCTACTTGTGTAGCCCAGCCTGACTTCTGACAATCCTCTTATTCTTGCTGTTCAAATGACAGGACTATATGTACCCTTGTGCCTACCTCTGCTCTCAAGTTTGACAACCTTAATAAGTTGCTATGAACATTCAAGTGTAGGTTTCTATGTGAACAAATATTTTCAACTTCTTTACATATACACGAGGAGCATAATTACTAGATCTTGTGATAAGAATATATTTGACTTTGACAACTGTAGTAGTGGGGGTTCTGGGTCCCGGGCGGCCAGAGGTCCAAGACCCACAGACCTGCCGCCCGAGACCCCTTAGCCACCCAGCTGCCCAGACCCCCAGAAATGACTCAGGTGCTTATATTAACTTCATGCTGTTTGGCCTATGGCCCAGGCACATTGCTAGCTAGCTCTTACACCTTAAATCAACCCATTTTTATTAATCTGCCACGTGGCCCGTGGCTCACCTGTGTTTCTTACATGTTTCTTCTTGGGTGGCTGGCTCGATCTGCCTCTGACTCCGCCCTGCTTCTCCTACCTATGCTCTGATTTCTCCTCCTACTTCTTCTATGGTGCCTGTCATGGCCCAAAACAGCTCCTTTATTTAAAGATTGAGATTCACAGCATATATAAACGCATTCCCACATCAGACAACACTTTCCAAATCTGTTCCATAGTGGCCTCCTCAACTTGAGTTCCCAACAGCAATGGATATGGCACCCAGTGCTCTATACCACTGTCAGCATCTGATGTTTCCATCTTCTGGACTTGGATCATCATAATAATACATATAAAGTGGTGTCCCATTTTTTTATCTTTATTTCTGTGACAATTCGTGATATTGAGATCTTTTTGCATGGTTATTTGCCTTCTATATGTATTGTTTGGTGAAGTTGCTCTGAAGGGCCTTGGCTCTTTTTAAATTGGATTGCTTGTTTTTTTCATTGTGAAGTTGTAAGAGTCATTCACGTATTTTGGAGTCTTTACTATATTTTTTATTCTGTGACTTGTGATTTTCTAGATATGTACAAGTTTATCTCTTCTATTTTATAAGTATGTGTATTTGTGTGTGTACACATACACAGTAATGTTGTGATTATTATTTAAACCGGGGAAAGATGTGTTATATTTCTTCATGCTGCAGAATATTATTTTAACCGTGTAAAGGTCTGTTTATGCTGCATTTGTTTAATTATGTAAAGATGTGTTGCATCTGTTTCAAATTGCCTGCGTAAGGCACCAGATTGGTCTAATGAAGAGCTGAATGGCCAACAGGTAGGCAGGAGAAAAGGTAGGAGGGACTGGTGAGCAGGGGGAGTAAATAGGAGGAGAAATCTGGAGCCAGAAGAACAGAGTAGGAAGGAGAAAAGGAGAAAATGAGGGGCCCACCAGGGGAGGCAACAGAAGCAGGGGAAGTAAGAAAGGTAATCAGCCCCAAGGCAAAAGCTAAGCAATGAGAAAAGGTTAGTTTAAGTTAAAAGAGCCAGAGACGAGCCTAAGCGAGGTTGAGCACTCATAACTAATGTCTCTGTGTCATGATTTGGGAGCTGGTTACAGATTTATACATATGTCCCTTATATATTATGAGTGTGTATTTGTGTGCGATATGCCTCTTTATTTCACAGTGTATTTTGGATCATTTCATACCAATAGAAAAACAACATTTGTTTTCAAGGTTTTATGTGACCTCATGGTATTCTGTTGCACTAATGAGCTATAACTTAATCTTGTACTGTGGGATATTTCAAGTATGTATACAACATATAAATGCTTATATATTTATGATATTAATAAATAACATTTAAAGTATATACAAAACAAACTCTTAAAAATGCAGTTGCTCAAAGGACAGAAACACAATTTAGGCAGATTCTTGTCAAATTGTCCTTGGTAGAAGTTATAAAAATTTACTCTTTCAGAGGCATTTTGAGATCTTATTTTTCCTCCAACCCTCTGTATGCAGTTATGTAAGGTTTTTATTTTGGCAATTGGACCAGTAAAACAAAGGAAGTCAAGTATAATATCAACTTACATCTGTCATTCAGAAAGATGTTGCAGCTAGTCAGAACTATGTGTTTTGCAGAATCCCCTGTAGACAGGGGTGATGGCACACTACTCTTCCTGATAAGAAGAGAGTCGTTGTGTATTGCTTGCACTGTGTAAGAAGACACTGTGAGGGGTGGTAGGCTCTACTTAGCAGCTTGTTTTTCTGTTTTTTTTTTTTTCTTTTCTTTTTATCCTGAACAAGGTCAATACAGTTTTGAGATGCCTCCCACATACAGACATGACTGGGCACAAAAGGGAACAGAGTGTTCAGGATGCTATGAACAAGGTATTTGGATCTTTCCACCTATTTCAAGAGCTCTGAGTACCAGGGAATATTTTAGGCAAGCAGGAGCTGATTGGAAAATAAAAGCCACTACAGGTGAAATATTCATTGGTAAATACAACACAAAACTCCTGTAGTACAGAGGCGTGACAACCTGGTGACTTTCAGAGCTGCTGCAAGAATGACAGAAGATGGAGACCAACAGGAAGGTTCTCAAGCTTTACCCATTCTTGTCACTTCCTGATATACTTGAGGTTGTCTCCCACCATCACCTGTTCTGGATAATGTCTGAACTTGGTCCCAGATATGTGTTAATTGGTTCTGAGGACTGTTAGAGTCAGGATGGGAGAGAGACACAGGTTCATGGCTCCGTTTTCTTAAGGGCTTCTGTGCAAAGCCTCTGATGTAATTTGTTAGCCCACCCAACCCTGCAGCTCAGAAATTGGGTCTGTATTTGATCAGTTTGGTTAGGCCACTGAAGCTTCCTGTGTCAACAGCAACCCGAATTATCACCATCAATCCTGTGAGTGCCCAGCCTGCTGCTCAGCCTCTGCCGGAAGTCAGGCCACACTTCTTGGTGTCAGTCTGGGGCTGAGGCTGACTGAAAGCGGTCTCATAGGCTGCTCAGTTGTTCTTTGGAAGCGGTGGCCTCAGTAGCCTGGAGTTTTGAAAATTCATGTTGGTTTAATTCATTTGTACTTCATTTACCTTTTTATGTGCAAGCACAGAATATTCCAGGATTTTCATTTTCTGTATGTGAGTTTATCGTTTGAGAGAGTCACTCCAGAAGCCAGAAGAGAGTGTTGAGATGCCATTGTTAGTGACCTTACATGAGTGCTGGGACTCTAATTAGGGTCTTCTGGAAGGACAGCAAGTACTCTTCAGGGCTGAGTCATCGTTCCAGCAGCAGGCAACCCCAAAGTTTGATTTGTATGGCAACCTTTCAAGGAGGAAATGACTTGAACTGGTTATAGGGATGTGGTGACTGGAGAGGCCTGTTGTGCTGTGGGGAGCCAGAGTCTGGGGCCAGTGTAGTAGCTGAAACCACACAACAACGAGGATGATGGAAACTCAGTAATTATCAAATGGGGCTTAGGTTGTTCAAGAGGTGATGTGAGAATCAATCTAAACTCGAATCCATGACCAGGAAGATGACTGAAAGCCCGGAGGGCCATGGCCCGTGAGGAAGAAAGACTAGTAATGTCTTTGGAGTTTCCCAACACTTAAGATTCCATGGCATCTGTTCTGTGTCCTGCCTTGGGTCCCTCAGTCAGTGCGGGTCAGAGGCAGCTGTGGCCCTGAGGGGTTGAGTTAGAAGTGTTGGATTCCATACTTGGAGCACCTGAGACAGACGCTAATGACCACCTCTGTGAGGGGCAAGATGAAGACCTTCCCACCATTTGTCATCAGGGTCAAAGGATCCCTTCCCTGAACTTTTCCAAGAGTCATAAGTAACCTTGGGAGAGGTGCTGGGGGTGGAACCCCAGCATAGGCAGGTTGGGTTAGTTTGTGGGATTATAGAAACTCCCTGTAGATTCTCTATTCACCCATCCTAAATACTATCTTAGTAAATTTTCCACAATAGCCTCATACCTAAGAAATACCCACAAAGGCCATTTATTAAATAGTCATTTTCAAGCAAATTAGGAACTATTTCTACCCTAACTATTTAGCAGCCATTTAGAGACAAATGCCTGTAAATTAAACGGTAATATTTTTTGTTTCTTTCCTATATAACCTACATCCCCATGGGTATGTGCACCCATTGAGCAGTGAGCGACTTCCCTAACCTTAGAAGCAAGCTGGACCCCACTTCACACTCACCTTTACCCAGGTTTAATCAGCACTGTCAGCAGCCTGACTGTGAAGTCATGAGAAGGACTACAGGACCACTGTGACCTGCTTGAAGCTGGGTGTAGAGTTGAGCAGTGTCACTGAGGTACCCTGGAAACCTGCAGAGTTCACTGCAGAAGCTGGGTATCTGAGTGGTTCACGCACCATCACAGATATTTTGTGACTAACCACCACACAGAGCTTGTCAAAGCTAGTACATTGTCTCTTCAGCCTGCTCATGAACAATGTCATCCTCTAGATGGTAAACAGCGAGTCGAGTCCTGTGTCAGCCTGCTGGTGACAATCCTAAGTCTCACTGTAACTCCTCACAGCTCTGAGCCTCCAGGCCACCCACTGTGTTTGTAAGTGCTGGGAAGTCCCCACACTTCCTTCTGAGACTTGCAAAGGGCAGGTGCAGTCCGTCACACCCAGCCCACCTTTTAGAGGCTTTCCATGTCTTGTCACCCATGGCAGTCACTTCGGCTTTCTTCTCAACTGCCTCGGTGGTACCACTGCACCCTGCCCTCTACAATGATGCCACAGAAACCTCTTGACCCATTTCACTCTGCCTTCCCTTGACTGACTTCAGATGACACAATCATCATAAAGGTACCTTGATACCACCAAAGGAGCATGACCTGTGGCCTCAGCTGGGCCTCGGGTTCCAGGCAAAGCCTACCTAGTGAATTAAACTTCCCCTCTCCCAGAAAGACCCTCCAGTGTCCCCGCCCCCTTTTCTCTCAAGCTTATCAGGTACTTTCTGTGATCTCCCCTTACCTGCCTCACCTCCTGAAGGATCACTGTAGCCCTGGGCTCTTGGTCTCATTCCTTCTGTAGCCCTAGGAGCAGCCTGGGGCTCTGCTATACTGTTGACTCTCCTTCAAACCGATGACTTCCTCATTACTCTGTCTTCTGATACACCTTGTGAGTGTCACTGACTTAAAAATAAGGAAATAAAAGTCTTCAGTTGGGGCCAGAGCGGATGGATGGTTCAGCAGGTAAAGTGTGTGTCTTAGAAGTCTGACAATCTGAGTTTGATCTCTGGAACCCAGCTAAAACACCAAATGGGGTGGTGCACATCTGTAATCTCATCACTCCCATGGTGAGATGGGAGCAGAGGCCCAAGAATCAGTTGAAAGATTAGGAGCCAGTGAGCTGGGAGCAGAGCAAAAGCAAGAGAAATCTTACTTCAGTAGGGTGAAGGTTATAGCTGAGTCTTGAAGGTTGTCCTCTGACCCTTATAGTACACTGTAGAGTATATGTGCATGTGTATGTGTGTACATATACACACATGTGCACACAAGCAATGTCTTCCATACAACAAATAGCAGGCCACCCCATTCTCGTCAGCTGACTGACTTCCTGAAGAAACACCCACATCCTAGACCCTGTGCACACAAGCAATGCCTTCCATACAACAAATAGCAGACCACCTCATTCTCGTCAGCTGACTGACTTCCTGAAGAAGCACCCACATCCTAGACCCTTGTCAGCCCTGCCTCAGCCTTCTATCCCTCCTTCTTGCCAGCTTCAATTGTGTCACCTCACCCACTACTCTCCAGCACGAGAGTCTCACACCATCTCAGGACCATGCAACGTGTTCTTGGCGCCCACTTTACAAACAGAACCTACAAGCATTTTTCTAGAGCCTTGGGCCGCTAGGGAGAATTGGCTGCTGTCTTGATGGTCTCCATTGTCATCCAGGCTTGGGATCTGTGACCATTTGCTTTTCATGTCTCTGTTTCCCCTCAAAGGCTTTAAAAATACAATGAACTCCTCAAGAGATGGGATGTGTCTAATGTGTACACTTGAGCATCCCTAATCCCCAAATCCAAACTGCAAAGGGCTCCAAATGCTGGAACTTTTTCAGAAGCAACAGGATGATCAGAGTGGAAAATTCCACTCATGCATCATGGGTAGGTCTTAGTCAGCAATGCAGGTTCACTAAACATACCACAAAAAAACTATCTTCAGTTTCTATATATAACGTGTGTATGAAATAAATGGCATTTTGCATTTAGATTTGCCCTGTTATCAAGACATCATATGTCTGTAAATATCCCCCAAACTAAAAGAATAAAATAAATAAAGTCTGAAATCTAAAATGCTTCAGGTTCCCATCATTTTAGATGAGGCATACTCAGCACATGCCTTCTCCTCGCCTGGTGCTGAGCACTCCTGGCACATCTGTGTTCAATGAAGGAAGGAGTAAGCAAACTGCTCCAGCTACCCACAAAGGTGGTAGCGGTGCTTTTAGTGGCCACTCGATCCCAAACAGGGTCTTCTGGACTTCTCAGCAGATTTGGTCTCTGTATAGTGGAACCTCTCTCCTCCTTACAGCCGTTCTGAGTACATATTGAATCCTTTTTTACAAATGTGGATGCTGAGCCTTGGAGCGAAGTTAAGTTTGGCTTGCTTCTATACCTGCTGGGGAAGAGCAGAGCCCACTACTGTACTCTACAGCTCAGGTGGGGCCCCTATCCATCCAGGCATCCCTACATTGTCCATTTGCCATTCCTCACTACCTTTTACCTCATTAGCTTTCAGTCTTTAAACAGTGTCAAGAGAAGAGCCAGAGAAACACTAGGTCAAGCCTTCAGACCCTGAAAATCACACGTGCTGTGAGTCACAGGGACTCCGGGCCGGAAAAATCACCTGCCCATTGGTTTTCTTCTTAACCGAACTTCCATCCATCTTCTGTCTAGCATGCGAGCAGAGCTGTCAGCAGAGACATCAGATAAGGACTTTTAGTGCTCCGCACAGAGCTGGGCCACCTATCTCTCCTTCGCTAGCATCCTCCCAGGCATGGCTGAGCAGCATCCTCTTAGGTGACACCATCTGCTCGCCTCTCACCTTTCCACATTTGCTCTCAAGCCCTCTCCCTCCAGGTCCTCCCCGCCAACAGTGCCTCTTGCCAGCTGAAGCTGCAAGGGGAGGATTGAGTAGAGTGGTTTGGACCAGCTGATCCGTCCTGTCAGGGAAACTTGGTTAAGTGTCTCTGCCTCTGGAGCCTGTGGGCTCATCTTCTTTCCTCCTCCTCCTCCTCCTCCTCCTCCTCCTCCTCCTCCTCCTCCTCCTCCTCCTCCTCCTCCTCCTCCTCCTCCTCCTCCTCCTCCCTGTTCTGTTTAGTTTGACCTTGGTCACTGATGACAAGGCTTCTTTGCCTGCCAAACCAATCAATAAGCTAAACAGACCGAAGATGAGTATTTAGAATATGGGCAGCCAAACTCAAACACAGATAGGTTATCAGCCCAGCCCAGAACAGACTTCTGAGCAAATATTTCATTAGCAAATTTTTCATGGCAACTTGCATGTTAAAAAAAAAAAAAAAAAGGAGCAGGGGAAATCAGTAATGGTAGCTAGGAGAGAAAGGACTGGCTGTAACAGCTGTAACTGAAACAGGATCCTGAGTGGGATCCTTTCTGGGAGGGCGAACTGAGAGAAGACGCCCATGAAAGGGAGATCTGGCCTCTTAACATTTCTGAGTTTTAGACCACCTCCCTTCCCTGTCTGGCAGTGTGATCCATCCACAGCATTTAGATGGAGCTGGGAAGGCTACCCACCATGGTATTACTCTACCAGGCAGCCAATAGCCAGTGTGGGGATCTGGTTCGGTCCCCTGTGGTGGGATATAAAAGGACAGAGAAGATAGACACACACCCCCACTTCTCCCACTTCCCCCCACCTCCACGGCCAGTGCCTCTAAAAAGTCCCACAAGGGAGCTTGGAGCTATTGCTTCCTAGTCTCATAGACTGGATATCCTTGTGGCCTCTTTAAATACACCGCTTTATGTAGGACCAGGCCTAAAACTGGCACACACTAGAACCCCAATCATCAGTGGTGATTTCTGATTGCTGAATATCATATTTTTCTCATAATAACCCAACATTTAGGTGTTTGAGTTCACATACAGGGAGCTCCAGATTCAGAGAAGTTGAGAAATTTGTCCAGGTTCTCACAGCTACTAGGGAAGCGGGTGAGGAAAACTCGGGACTCTACCCCAAAGGTGGGAACATTCTGCTCCTTGGTCCTCCTTCCTTTATGCATTTCCTTACCGTTTAAAAAGTCTGTCAATCTGTGGAATTAATAATATTCTATTCTTTAAATTAAATGCTCAGGGCCAGAAAGAATGAATACATTGCATCATTGGCTCCTTCTGAGCCCCTCACCTTCCCACTGTGATCTGGGCAGGACCTTCTGGGACTCTTCTACATAGGTTTAGATTCTTACACATGCCTTTAAGGCCTGAGCTCACAGACACTTTTCAGGGAAGTTTCTAGATGTTCCCTGTGCTACTTCCTATTTGTGGCACCCCCTGCACCCACCTTTAATGCTAAGGATGAAAGCCAAGGCTTTGGTATGCTAGGAATATAAGATTTCCTCTATCAGTGTGTGTGTGTGTGTGTGTGTGTGTGTGTGTGTGTGTGTGTGTGTGTACATATATACATTGTGTGTGTTAGTTTTAAGACAGAGTCTAAGTTTCCCAAGCTGGCCTGAAACTTACTATGCAACCTCAAACTCATGGTAACCCTGTGCCTCAGAATCCCAAATATCTGGACTTAAGGACATATATGACCATACCCAGCTACTACGTATTCTTACTGTTATCTATTATTCCTCTAGAGTTAGTTATAAAATTATTTAATTTTAATTTGTGCTAACCATCAGCATGACTTACACTCATGATAATTTTATATTCCTGATTTATAAACATTGATGCTAATTAAATATTTTTGTGTGTAATTTGTTGACAGTCTGATAAGTGTGTCAGTAATGACGATCTTCACAGCTTTCCTCTATTCATTATGGCTGTATCTGTGGACCTGTACAGCCACCTCCTTTAGTCCCTCCAAGAACCCTCTGAAGGGCGAATGTTGGTACTCCCATCTCACAGGTAAAGGGTACCGTAGGTGTCTGGAAGGAAGCACTTATCTGGATGCCCTGCTGGAAGGAACTAAGCAATGAAATTTTATCAGCGGGACCCAAGGATGGTGCCAGAAAACTTTATATGTATAATCTGTCACCCATGGTCTACTCTACAATTTCAGAACATCTGTAATTAAAAATTATGGGCACTTGATTTTCTAGAGTTGCTTGCAAGTTCGCATTGGCTTAGTGTAAGTTCAAATTGTCTTAGTGTAAGAAGAATAAACTCACAGGCTGGCAAGATGCCAAGCCGACCATGTTGACCTGAGTTCGATACTCAGAACCCACAAGAAGGTAATGAAAGGGAGAATAAAAAACCCCACCAAGTTACTCTCCCCCAACATATACACACAGGAAAATTAATAAATACATTGTAAAGAGTGAATATGTTATAAAGGCATGTCATCTTCTCCAGATTTGGTCCTGAAATAGTTTTCTGCTGTCAGGGCCACACGGTGAACATCTATGGTCCCCTGGCTATATACTCTGAGGGGCAGAGACACCCCCCTCCAAGGTTCTGTTTTGGGCTTGGATCTTGGTTTCTACTCATACTGACAGAGATTGAATTACATCCGTGGGTTCATTTATTTTTACGCCCAGCTTCCTGGGTTGACAATAAATTCTAGTCTTCAGTTTTGAAGACTGTTTTAAAATAAAATTTAAATTATAGAATGTGTGTCCAGAACTTCAAGTACCTCTTCTTTCAGGAAAGTAATGTCCCAGGATAGCGATTGTTCCAGTGTCTCACAGCAGAGGCCATGTCTTCATTGCCAACTGACTTCTAAAGTGAGAAAGACTATAGAGTTACAGATGGGTAAACTGAGGTACAGCCAGTTCCAAACCATAAGGTCTCTTGGCTGATGGCTTTCTTCATGAGCACAAGCTGACTCTAGGTTAAGCCTCTGAAAGCTCCAACTATTTTTCTTTCTTCCCCATGTTATTCTGAAACATATCTCTGTCCCTGCCAGAACACCTTGCCTGACTCAGTTCCCATTTATCCAGAGAAAGGAACCCCACTTTTGATCATCCTGTGAAAGTCTGATGCACAGTCCTTTCCTCAAGGCAGATGTTTGGAAATTCTGCAACTGCGGGCCCTCCACTTGTCAAATAACTTTTCAGGTGATTACAAGAAGGTTGCATATAGTTCAGGAAGCAACAAACTGCATTCATGCCCAATGACCTTGAAGCCCTACTTTTTTACTAAACTGAAATAAAAATCCAAATCCAGCCTTATGTATGGAAAGTCCTGATTATTTTCCTGCTGATCATCATCTTAAGTGTGGGTGAGTCATGGGGCTTTCTTAGAGCTCTGCAGATTGGACACCATCTCGTTAGCCATATGTTTATGGAAGAAGTTCTAGATGCACAAGGGGATTACAGGTTTATGTGTAATATTTCTGATGACCACAGACCTTGAAATCTTTGCTGCCTGCCTCTCCTGAGCTTTTTCATTTCCATTTCCTTAAATAGCAACCCTATTCCTCTGAATTACCAGCCAGCGAGGCTCCAGACCTGCCTATGTAGTAACTGGAAAAGCAAGGTTCTCAGAAGCAGAGATATTTTCATGGTAGCATTGACCTGCTTCATGGAAAAGTGCTTTTGTTCAGAGATAGTTAGACAAGTCCTTCAAAGGTCTTATGGAACAACATCTCTAACTGCCGGCTCTTTGAGTTTTGCTGAGCTGTGTGATTTGCCTTCCAAGACCCCAGTAGATGTTGAGGTATTCCTGAAATTTAGGTGAATCACATCAGTTGCTCTAACAGTCGCTGTGATGGTCCCCTGAGTTCAGATGTCACACTGGGGTGTGGAATCCTGGACTGGAAGCATCCCATTATTTGACGATGCCTCTTACCCGTTGCCCCACTCCCTGTGGGAAGATCTGAAGCTGGATTGTGTGAGTTGGCCAAGCATTATGTGCCAGAGATGCTATACTTCACATACTGGTGGCAGAGAGAATCTAAAACTAGGTCACCTCGTGGTTGGTTACAAGTTGTATTTATAACCAAGAAGAAAGAGTCTCTGAGATCATACGCGCTTTCTGCCCCAAACCCCCACTTCAGAGAGATTGCTTCGAAACATTCCTTAGTTATTACACTCAAGATAAAATAATACCAGAATTTCTGTGGAAACTGAGGTTTTGATACAAAATAATACAATTGCTCAAAACCTTGAGATTCAAGTTTCAAACTGGACCTGAGTATGTGTTTCCAGGGCACAGCAGTCTCTGTGGAGTTTTAGTGGAACTGGACACCCCCCCCCAGCCTCTAAGCCCTTTAATTCAGTTTTGTTTTAAAATATAATTTATCAGAATCAAGTTCCCTCCTTCCTTTTTTCCTTCCCTTTTTTTAAGGTTTGGACACTTGAGCCTGATAAGATAGCTCAGTGGTTAAGAACACGAGCACGTGCCGCTCTTCCAGAGGTCTCTTGTTAGGTTTCCATCACCCACATTAGGTGGTTCACAACTTCCTTGTAGCTCCAGCTCTAGGGTGTCCAATGCCTCTCACTCACCTCCTGTGGGCACGTGCACTCATACACACAAACCCACGCACAGACACATGATTTATTTTTTTTTTTGAGATTTTAAAACTACAAAGGCTGACTTCTTAAGTTTTAATTTTATCCTTTGTGAGTGTTGGTGTTGTGTTTGCCCCCTCCCAAACCCTCCTGACTTTGCATCTACACCCCTAAGTGAATCGTGCCAGGAGCCCACCACCCACTGGAAGACTAGAGAGGCACCCTGCTTACTTACAGGTCCGGATAAGAAGGAACAGAACTCTCTAGAGAGAGTGAAATGATGGAAAGGGAGTGGAGGGTAGATAGTGCAGCTTTCTGTGTCCTGAGGATTCCAGCAGCAGAGAGAAGATTGCCACAGTGAGCAATCCTGGGATTCCAGGCGAGGATACTTAATAACGGGTTTCAATTTAACTTTAGGGATGCAAGTGCCAAGGGGCAGATTGAGGAAGGGAGAAGGTGCACAGGCAGAGTGAGACTAAGTGGCTGTGTTTCTGGGCCCAGAGTCCATTCTGGTTACCTTGTAGGCTCAGCAGAGCTGGGAGAGCATAGCGAGGAAATGTTTTCTATCTGAGCCACAGCATATGGTCAGATAAGACACTGGAAGAGAGCTTCCTTCCCACCGGTTACAAAGATCACTTCCTCATTGACAGGCTTTCTGGAAAGAGGTCATCGTTCGCCTTTTCAGAGGTGTGTGAAGGCTCCGTGCAGTCCATTGCCACTCCTCCAAACAGTGGAGACATGGCACGTGTCTGTAGAACACTGGAGAAAGCTAGGAGAAGCCTCACAGGTTTAAGTCGAGGAAGAAATAAAGACCACGGATGCAAATGAACACAAACCCAGGGTCATCTTGCATACAGCTCTGACAATAAGGAAATTCATAGTGTAGATGGTGGGGGGGGGGGATCAGAATCCCAGGTACAGCTAGGGAGATTTCAGAACAAAGATAGGGGGGAGAATCAGAATCCCAGGTACAGCTAGGGAGATTTCAGAACAAAGTGCAGAGAGTACAGGAGAGATAGGGGAGGCAAAGTTAGAAAACGAAAACAGAGATTGGAGCAAAGGTTCAGATAAGTAAAGGGGAAGTTTTCAAGGGTGTGAGCTGTGCGCTATTGAAGGAGGCAGTTATGGCTAAGATGAGGGAAAGGTAATTTGTTGAAAAGGGGGGTAGAGGTCACGAAAAAATTACAATTTTTATGTGTGTGCTGAAAGTGTCAGGAAGATGAGGGGGGCGTGGGTGATGGCACTTGTCAGAAACTGACACACCTTTCCTAATGGAAGCCAAGGATCTATGGGAGGCTAAAAATCACAACGTCCCAAGAGACTTGAAGATTAGAGGTGAAAATAGCAGGAAATTTTGTTCAAAGGAGGAACGTAGCGAACAAGTGAACTGTAACATTTAGGAAAGGAGAATTTGAAACACAGAGTCTGGTTGTGTGGGGATGGACTGCTGGGGTGAGAGGGTGGACAAAAGCCACAGTGGGTGACTAGTGTGGTCTCTAGGGGTTATGGTCTTAGACCTCCTTCTTGGATTTTTTTTTTCTTTCACATTGTTTCTTATCAGAAGACTGCCAACATCCAGGCACCTTACTACTCTGGGAGCTATCCAGATGGCTGGATTTTAAACCTATTTGAAGTCACCCTGAAGGTGGAGCAAGCAATACCCCAACCCCAATTTGGGAAGTAAGTGGGTATCAGGGATGCTTGACAGAATGGTCTAGAATGTTCTGTTTAATTTTGGTTCCTGTAGTTTAAAAAAGGCTGTGTAGAAGTCAGTGTCGGTGGCCCCGGTTAGTTATGGGCAGCTATTCTGGAAGCCCCTTTTATCACAGGTGCCAAGTGGGGTGACTTCTGGCAAGGCTTGGAGGACTGTTCGTGGGGGAGGCTGGGAGTGACTGCCTTGTTCACTCCGAAGATCCATCACTAAGTATGAACTGTGGGGGCTCAGAGGAGCCGGGGGTGGAGGGAGCTCTTTCCCACGGAGCAAAGGAAAGCACGTGGCCCATCGCAAGGTGTGAACTGTGGGGGCTCAGAGGAATCAGGGGCAGTTCTTTTCCTTGGGGCTAAGGAGACCACATGGGCAGATGCTGAAGACATCTGGGGTGGCAGAGGACGAACAAGGGACAACAAAGAATGACCAGATCTTTCATGGTGGCTAAAGAGAGGCAGGGGATTGGAATGTCTTATTCAGTGACAAATTAGCTTTAGAGACTGGGGACAGGCAGTGCAGAGGTGGGACAGATCCTCTGTCATCATGGGCAGTATACTTCAGAAGGAAGAATCCAGTATAAAGGCAGATGGGGTTTCAATGTCTTCGTCAACAGGTTACGGTACAATCAAATAAACTGAGGGTTTTCTGGACTGCACATGCGGAGGCATGAAGTAGTCAGCTGACTGGCTGGGATCTCCGATAGGAATTCAAGAGCCTTTGAAGAAAGCTGGGGAAACAGCACTAAGTTTTTTTTTTCTTCTCAACTACTACTGTGGCTGTTTCCAGCCTTAGACATTGGGAAACCTGGATCTGTAGTCCAAGCTGCTCATTTAGCTGGGGTGTGTGTGTGTGTGTGTGTGTGTGTGTGTGTGTGTGTGTGTGTGTGTGTGTGTGTGTGTGTGTATGGATGGATGGATGGATATGTGTGTGTGTATGTATGTATGTATGGATGGATGGATATGTGTGTGTGTGTGTGTGTGTATGGATGGATGGATGGATATGTGTGTGTGTGTGTGTGTGTGTGTGTGTGTGTATGGATGGATGGATGGATGGATATGTGTGTGTGTATGTGTATGGATGGTGGATGTGTGTGGTGTGTGTGTATATGTATGTATGTATGTATGTGTGTTTGTGTGTGTATGTATATATGTGTGTGTGTATGTATGTGTGTGTGTATGGATGGATGGATGTGTGTGTATGTGTATATGTATGGATGGATGTGTGTTTGTGTGTGTATTTATGTATGTGTGTGTGTGGATGGATGGATGTGTGTGTGTGTATGGACGGACGGATGTGTGCTTATGTGTGTGTGTGTGTGTGTGTGTGTGTGTGTGTGTGTGTGTGTGTGTGTGTGTGAATGCAAGTGTATCCGTGAGAACCAGAGACTGATGTCAGACACTTTCCTCTATTTCCCTCAGTTTTGTTCTTGGGCAGGGCCTCTCCCTGGACCACTGAGCTTACTATTCTACCAGGACTGGCTGGCTAGCCAGCTGCAGGGATCTGCCTGCCTCTCTTCCCTGGGATTTCAGGTACCTGCCATCGTGTTAGGCTTTTGTTCATAGATGCTGGGGATCCAAAGACAGGACCTCATGTTTGTGCTATAAGCTGCTTACTGATTGAGCCATCGCCCCATGGCTCATATTTTATGGAGAGGAAGACTGAGCCAGAGTGAACTTAGGGGAAGCAGTTTATATTATCTGAATCTCAGCCTTGTGGTTCAATAGGCTATGCTAGGAGCCAGGCATCCCTTCTGTCTGACAGTTCTTGCTTCAGAACCCTTCCCAGTGAAGAAAGCAGAGGTCCAAGGGGGTAGCTAGCTTCTAAGCCAACTCCTGGGTTCTGACGGATGTTCTCTCAGAAAGGAATGCATGGCCATAAGATATACTATTATCACTGACCAAAAGCAAGTGGCCATGACCTTGGAATTCAAAGAAAAATAAATAATTTTGTTCCTTTTAGAATTTTTCTATTAGGAATTTGTTATTGGTCGTTGGGTATTCAACTTTCAATCTGTAATAATGAAGCTCACTGAAATTTATTCCATAAATTATAAATATATGTACAAATACCAGGGTTGTGTATACTCCTGTAAATACATATAGATTCCAAAGTCAGCCAAAAAGAACCACCTTTGGATCCCTCGAGTTTTAAAGACACATAATGATAGGAAAAGGGGAAGTTGTTTCTTCTCAGCCAGGCTATCCCTCCACTTGAGTTCTCACGGATAACACCTTCCCTAATTCAGCCTGCACCTTTTTCCTTTAAGGTCAAGTAGCAGAGGAATCCAGACAGCAGGAAAATTTCTCATGGGAAATCTTCTGTCTGCCCTTCCCAGGGTGTGTGTCTTCGCTTCCAGTGCTATCTCAGTTGTGGTGACCCTATCTGAGGCCACAGGTTAAACATTGCCTTTGGGCTCCTACACGTGACCACAGGGAGCCCCCCGGAGCTGCCTTCTCTTCAGGAAATAAATTCATTTTGATGAATGTATGTGTATGGGGTGGGGGTTCATGTTGTTAGCTCACTTGGAGTGATAGGGGAGATGGATGAGAGAGGCTGAATTAACTGTAATTAACCTTAGGAAATGTAAAGCATGTCAGCTTCCATGCCCAGAAGTTGAAGGGCTTGGCATGCCTTGAAGTTCATGTGGTCCCTCCCCAAGGCCTCTGTGCATAGTAGTGGAGTGTGTTCCCAGGATAAATGGAGTCCCAAATTCTCTATTTAGAAGAACAAGGTCTACTTAGAAAAAAACAATAGTACTAGGCTTCAGATAAGACTCCCTGGTTCTGCTACTCTTGCAAGAAGACTAGGGTTTGGTTCCCAAGACCCATATTACAGCTCATAGCTGTTTGTAACTCCAGTTTCAGAGGATCCAATACCAGAGTTTTAGGCATGCTCATATGCAGTCACTCACACATACAATAAATAAATAATCTTAAAAGAAAGAAAAGAAAAAAAGATGAAAAGAAGGGAGGGAGGGAGGGTGGGAGGGAGGGAGGGAGGGAGGGAGGGAGGGAGGGAGGGAGGGAGGGAGGATTACAAGCATGTGACACCCTGGTCTTCAAAGTTGATTGCAAGCACCTTAACAATGGAGCCTCTGGCCACTAAGAGCACGCCTAAAAATTTCGAGGTTCTAGAATTGCAGAGCAAGCAGCTTCATTCTCCTCATGCACACAGTAGGGCAGAGGATGCTGCAGCTGGTTTTATTTTAGGATTGGTAAAGAGTGCTTCTCTTATGACCTTAGGACACAGTTACAGTTCACATAGATGAGCCCAGCAGTTAGACTGCAGAGGCTTTCTTGCTATCTAAGATTTCCTCAGAGCAATGAATCTCCATCCATCCGCATTTGAACCCTGAGAGCAGAGATCCTCTGCCCTCCTGTTTGTCTGCTTAAGCTTGAAACAGTGTTTCTCTGTAAGGAAATGCTTAGTGTGGATGAGGCTGAAGTCTCTGACTGTTGGTTATGTTTATTCTTGCATCTAGATCCCAGCACTTCATCTCCCCCCTCTTTTCTATCTTAGCAAATGGGGGGATTGTTTCCCAGTCAGGCTGCCCTGCGGAACTTACAAATAAGTTGATTACCTCATTCTTCCTGAAGCCTTGGGCTCTAGGTCGATTCTGTCACTTGCGTCTCAAACTTAGTAGAACCACAAGAAAGGGGGATGAACAACCCACTGATCCCTTTGTTCATTTTGTGGTTGAACAATAAATATATGAGCAAGCCCTGGGAACTCTGAAAAAAGAAATTTTACGGTTGTCCTCCATGAGTCTCTCCATCTTCTCTCTGATCAAAGGTACAGAAAGGGGCCCTTCTATCTAGGAAGCTGGTCACGTGCCTCTCCCTGCAGCATATGGAGACTTTGCTCTGGGAGCTTGGGTGGCCAGGTGAGCAGCTGTTAGTGGCCACCTTTATGCAGAAGCGGCCTCTGTACCTCTGGGAATAGATCCTTAAGGATATCGCTTAAGTGCTGTGCCGCACAGTCTGGCTGCTGGCTAGTCCTTTTTCCTCCACCCACCCCGCAATGAATTTCTGCTTTGTCTGTTTGGTGATTGTGAAAATAGGTATTTGTTTACAGAAATGCCCCCTGGGAACTTCACTCTTACAGCTGTATAAAACATATATGGGCTAACAGAATGGAGAGGAAAACTCTTTAGACAATTTACTTAAATGGGGTAAGCAGTAACATGTCATCAGATACCTTAAACCATGTTTGTTCTTGGCTTCTGGGATGCCAGGGTACCAGCATTTCAACTAATATCCCTAGGATGAGACAGAATGCTGTGCCAGATGTGTTTTCAAGGATGATTACTGGAGCTATGATCTCTGGTTGTTAAGCTGAGAAATAATCTAAATATTCAAAAACTGGGATTGCTCTAATAAATGAAGGCACATGTATATTATAAAGAGTATACTGTTATCAAAAATGGCATGGCAAATGTGTGTATTCATATATACACATACATGTTGTGGGTTATAAAATTCTATGTAGTCAAATCTCACTTAAAAATATGTAGCTTGTGCCAGCAAGGTGGCTCAGCAGGTGATGGTGATTTCTGCTAAGCTTGATGACTGGAGTTCAACCCCAGAAGCCCCCATCCTAAAGATAGAGCATCCCAAAAGTCACTCTCTGACCTCCCTAGGCATGTCATAGAGTGTGAATGTGAGTACACATGCACTAATTGTAAGGCAAATTATAAATTTAAATCTGGAGATTTATATACTCCAATGAAGGGCTTAATTATAGGGTACCCCCAAATAATACAAAACGATTACCTAATATTAATACTATACTAAGAAAAAAGTACAAACTTTTCTTTAAAAATAGATTTTTTTTCTATTTTCAAGATCATTCAGGGTAAGAATCTTAGCTGCTGTAATCAGTTCTTGGAATGTAAGAGCTGTGGCCCTCTGACCTGGAAGCCACTCAGGACTTCCATAACTCAGTTTCCTAGTCCCCTGTCCCTGACCTACCATCTACCTGTCTGTGAATCGGATGGGATTGGCTAATATCCCCTCCACTGCTACAACATGGTCAGGTTATCATCTGCAGCTGTAGGCTGCAAGATGCTCACAGCCCTCACTAGATGGTGGTGAGCAACCCTTTGCTATAGAAGGAAGCATAAAGAAAGATAGTTACTACGGGTTTACAGAGGAAGCAAATGAATGTGTAAACACATGGGATGGTTTTGGAGATGACATTAGATGTGAAGGGCTCATACAGGAAGCATGTGGAGGAGTCATCCATTCCAAACAGAGAGGGCAGTGGTGGCTAAATGACCAGGAGTGCCTAGCTATAATGTATGATCAGGGACATGGCACTTTTGTGTTTCAGTTGGAATCTGCTTCTGTCCTCTGCATCCTCTGCACTGTGGCTGGAATCATGTTATCAAAAGCAGAAGAATGCCCATTCAGGGAGCAGGTTACCAGGTTCTGTCTCAATGCAGCCTATGAGGTGGGGAACAACACAGCTGGTCTCGGCAGGTGAAGAGTACCAGACAGTTGTCGTGTAGAAGTAGGAAGACCAAGAGAGTGTCCCACCAAAGTGCTCAGCATGTACTTAGTCCCATTTCTTCCCGCTCCACTGTGTATGTGTCCACATTGAGTGACTTCCCCTCTTATTTGAAATCCTCTCTCTCCATCCTGTGTGAGGTCCGTTATCATGTGAACCTCTGTGTCCCTCTGTGTTATATGAATTTATCGCTGTGTGAGTCTCTCTCTAGATGTATGTCTTAGTTGAACTTCTTTCCATGTGTGATGATGATTTGAATGAGAAATGACCTCCACAGTCTCCAGCATTTGAATTCTTTGCGCCCATTAGGTGGCACTGTTTGGAGGAATTGTGTCATGGCCTTGGGCTATGAGAGTCCTGTCTAGTTCACTTTCTCTGTTCCTTGCTTACAGAAATGAGGCCTCAGATCTAGAGCAGCTGCAGTTCTTGCTACCCGCTGCCTTTGTTCCACCACCATGGACCCTAACCACTAGCACCGTGAGCCCGAATAGACACACTCTTCTCTAAGTTGCCTTAGTCATGATGTTTGATTACAGCAACAGAAACGTAATTAATACACCACATTGTATGCATCTGTGTGTGTCTCTCTGTGTACATCTTCAATGTGTGTTAATCTCTCTCCGTCTTTTGTGAATCTTTCTCTTTCCATCTTGTGTGAACCAGTGTGCATGTACATGTATATATGACTCTCTCTTTATCTTGTGTGAACCAACCCCTCCCCCCACACCGAAAGGCATGTTAGCACATCTAATCCCTTACCAGGCAGTGACTTAAGCCAGACTCTTCTCTTCCTGGAGAGAGGTTTTTCTGCTGACAGCAGTACACTTTGTTGAGCCTCCATCTTCACACCCAGCTCCTCTGTGAGCAACCACACACATGAGAGATGCCTGGCCGAGATTCAAGGCATGGTGGGCAGCATCTGAAGGGCAAGGCAGAGGCAGGAGATCCTAAGGAGTTAGAGCTCTGGGCACTGGCCTCATTAATAACTGAGCTGCTGAGTAGGGACCTCCAGGTCACACTAGGGACATCTACGGAGAAGGTCGGGTACAACATTCAGCGACTGGGTCTTCATACAGAAGGCCATCACCATCACATTCTGGCCTCTCTGCCTGTACTCTTTAAGAGCTGACAAAAGAGGCCTCGCTACTGAGATTCGGACTGAATGTTTAATGTAATTAATGCATATTTTATAGCACAGTAACTGCCAGCGCTTTGCTCTGCCGGCCTCCCTGGCTGAGTTATTTACACAGCCATTTTGAGCTTAGTCCCAGGGCAAGTTGACAAATGAACAAGCACCCTCACATCAGTGTCTGGCCTTTCCCCATGTAGATCTAGGCCCAGCAACTTCACAAAGACCCGGCACAGCATTTCAAACCTCTCTACTTGGTCAGGTGAATGTATCTCCCCTGGGAACCATCAACCAAAGCCTCACTTCTGTCCCTCCCTCTTCCCTGCTCCCAGCCTCAAGAAAGTATTAAAAGGGGGGTTTTATGCCAACACTGTCATGCCCTGAAATGGATCTTATTGCTATTTCATTTCAAAAATCCCTAAAATCGAAGTGAGGAGCTGTCCCCCTAGTCAGCGACTCCATTTATCCATTGATCAGTTCTGACAGCCCGTTTGCAAGGCAGCTCTGCCCACAGGATGGTCTGACATAAATCAGGGGCTCCTCGGCTCACCTGCTCATCATGGTGATGGCTTTGGCAGGTTTTCAGGTTTTTGTGAAACAGATCTCTGCATTGGGACAGCCAGGCTGCTAAAGGGAAGGCAGGATTCCGCGCAGGGGATGGCGGCTGTTCACATCTCTTTTGGCTTCTCATGGAACAGGCACCGATCCAGCCCTTTGAGGCTCAATTGTAACCTCTATTTACTACCAGGAAGCTTTGTGTGAAAACTGGGTTCCCCAAAGAGTTGTAGATCATGAGATTCCTTTGGGTAAACACAATCCCATTTTTTCCAGTCTCTAGTGCTAGGTGGAGACATTCTTGGTAGAGGTGAACTTTTTTGCGCCTCTATCTTCTAATCTCAAGTCCCTTTTATCAATCATTTAATGAAATAAAAATAAATTAATTTAGGAAAAAACATTTTAAAGAGCAAAGGAGATCCTTTATAGTGTAAATATATTAACTATCTCTGCCATCTGCATGGATTCGTCTATACCATGCTTTCCTCAAGGGAACCATGACTACAATTACTTTAACAAGTTAATGTTATTTATTTATTGATTATTTAATTTATTTTTTTATAGTGATGGAGATCAAATCTAGTTGCCTGTGTGTACTAGGCAAGCACACTACCAGGTCTAAAGACTTTTGTCACATAGTGTTGCAATCTTCAAATATGCTGGCCACATTCATAACCATCTGGGGGTGTATGCAGCCCATGGGCCACAGTTGAACACACTAGGACAAAAGTATTATTTTAACTTCCAATGTTATTTAATAAGGAAGATAGAGCATTAAGTATATAAAATATGATCTGGTGAGAAACAGACTCTCAACGACACAGTCTTGTGTACTGAGATGTGTCCAGATTTTAAGTCCTGTTGTGGGGTAAGAAGACTTGGGTCTCAGCTCCAAGAAGTGGGTTCAGTTTTGATATTTGGACTTTGGAAGGGGAAAAAAAAAAACTTTAACCCTCTAGGCCAATATAACATGGACGTCATACTCCCCTTCTGTAAGCCTCACTCCCCTAACTGAAACCCCCTACAAGGCCTTTCTGAGAACTATGTAAGGGAATGTACCTGAGCCACTTCCCAGGGACTGACCACGGACCACATTCAATCCCTGCCCATTTCAATAACATGGAGCTAAGGTCTGCTGGTTTTTATTCTTCCTAGACTCTCAGAGGGTTGAAGGGCATAAGAGTCCTTCATCCCTATTTTTCCAAAAAGCACATTTAAACCCAGAGGACTGTGCCAGAACATGCAATGATTAAGGCAGGTGTAAGGGCCAGTAAGTTCCTAGAGTGGAAGTCAACAGCATTTTTGCCTTGCTACTTGACCTGGGAGACTCATTACAAAGGGAAGTCTTCCTGAGGATTTCCTATAGACAAAGACTCCCCTGAATCCATCAAGCCTCTGAGACCCACACTCCAACTCCAAAAGCTTCTGATGATGATGGGGTGAGGTGGGTTCACTTTCTGTTCATGTTTACAGCCACCTTTTATGGGTTCTTTTTGGGTGAGAGAACTCAGGGCAGTTGGGTGACTTGATAAAGAAGAACAGTCAATTGTCACATTGTGCTAAAATTGAACTCACTTTACTGCACGGAGATTCAAGCTCAGATTGAAGGATTTCTCATGCAGAAAAAGGACAGACCTGAGCAGGCACCAGAAATGCCTGGGGTGCTAGCAAAATGATGCAGATCCCCAGGTGCCACCCTTGGAGAGGACAGCTCAGAGGGTCTGTTCTCTCACAAGCCCTTGGGCAAGTCTTGTGATCTGCCAGGTGTAGACCTGCTTTAGAGCATTTGCCCAGCTGCCCTCTTAGAGACTGGTTCATTCATGACTTTTTTGTCCTGTTATTCTGTGTCTATTTCTGGCACTCTCCTCACCTTTGGGTTCAGTGTTTCAGAGTCTACCTCAAATGCGTCTAGAATCCTGTAAACAGAACCCTATAGGACACCCTGCAATGGAGGACAGGTGACTTACAGCCTTCCAGAGGCTGATATGTTAGAAGCCTGGGGAACACATCTTTGAAAAGGTTGGAAGGGATTTTGCTTGTGTTCCCTATCCCAGATATCAGGAGCCTAAGTATTCACAACTGTGTACAAATCACTAACCTCTAATGCAGAAGTTCTCAACCTGTGGGTTGCACCCCCATTTGGAGTCTACTGACCCTTTCATGGGGTTGCCTGAGACCATCATCAGAAAACACATCAATATTTACATTACATTATTATTCACAGCAGTAGCAAAATTACAGTTATGAAATATCAACAAAAATAGTTTCATGGTGTGTGTGTGTGGGGGGGGTCCCCACAACATGAGGACCTGTTTTAAAGGGTTGTGGCTTTAGGAGGGTTGAGAGCACTGCTCTAGGACTAAGCTCTCCAGCAATAATGACTCACAGCATGAATTTGAACACTGTAGCCAACTCCTGAAGAAATAAGGAGTGTCTAGCTGGAGCTCTTTGGCTTGAGCAGCAGAGCATCTTGCTGAATCCTTTTCTATCTTCCAATGTGTAACGCAGCCCCTGCTTCCCAGTCACGCTCTCTCACGCCCATGTACACACACTAACTGGATATGGACAAAAGCCGGAAGAGAATCTGAACTCTGAGTTTGAATTTTTCACATGGGAAGGACACAAAGCCAGTGATATCTACAGCGGCAAATAGTCAGAACCCGAGGACTTGGGACACTGATGTTCAATCTAGAGGCTTTCAAAATCCTCACACGAGAACTGGGAAGGTTAGTCAGTGGTGACATGCCTGATGTTAGGACATGAGGGCCTGAGTTTGGATTCCCCAGAACTCATGTAAAAGCTGGGTTTGCATCTATCAATCCAGGGGTGGAGACATGGCCAGCCAGTTTAGTCAAAATAAACCTACAGGCTAAGTGAGAGACACTTTTTCAAAAATTAAGGTGGAAAGTGGTTGAGAAAGACATCCTGACATCAGCTTCTGGCCTCCACATGGGTATACACAGGCAAGCACACCTGCATGTACACATGCACATATGCGCACCACATACAATAAATACACACACCCTGGAGATGGAGGTGGGTAGGCAGCCGAGGATCACTGGTGTATCAGAAGAGAGCCAAGGCTAGAAATTAGAAGATCGAAGTTCAAATCGAGCCCAGATGTCTGTTTACGAATGTCTCTATCTCCCTGGGTGGACTTTCCTCCACTCTTAGAAGTTTGAAGGTTTTAGACTGGGCTTCTTGGGGCCAGATCTCTGTCTCCATCCTTTACATTCTAAACGCTAATGGTCCTAGGTCAGCTGAGATGAGGGTGGAGAGTTGTTTAGAGATTAGCAGCAGACATTTCATACCTTTAAAAAGGCCAGATGCACACAGGGTAACAGACAGCAAGAGGGAGCAAGCAGGGAGAGATGCTAATTGGAAAGGATGAGGGACATGTAGCCCTGTCAGTTTCACTCGTCCGGACCTGGTCTATAAGTGCTGGGATAGTGTGGGGTGAATTACAGGAAGGATCTTGGGCACGCCAGCTTTTGTCCTGTCTTCTGTCTGTCTGTCTATCTGTAGGCAGGCAGCTCTCTAGTAGAAAGGCCTCTGTTTGTTTTCTTAAGACGATTAAGTCTTTCTAAGTCTCCCTCAGCAGAGCCTGTGATTGGAAGTGACAATTGGAGGCGACTCTATTTAAAAGCTGCCACTTTGCATTAGCAGAAGGATCAACTCAGATCGGAGGACATTTCACTGATGCGTGTTAAACCCTGATCACAGGGACAAGACCTGGTGCAAGGGAGATGAATGGGGTGTACAGCAAGGAAATCCAGTGGGAAAACTGACCAGCCTCTGCTTCTGCTTTCACTGCCAAAGACTGGGAGACACAGACCAAACCCATGACTCTCATCTAAAAGGAAGGGAAAAAATTGGGAAGCTGGGTATTGGGGGGTGGGTGGGTAGTGGTGTGTGAGTGCACCTATGGGTGAGTGGCATGGAGGAATGTGTGGCCATCTATCATTAAATTAAATCTCAACTTTTGACTCAACCAGGAAGCACTGTAGTTTCTGTGTCTCCCTCTCCACCTACATAGGCAAGTCTCTTTCCTTCCTTGGGCAAAAGTTACCATGGGAGATTTATTTGAAGATCTCTACTGCGAGACACCTTTCTCAACACTCTCAAGGGCTCCAGCAGCCACATTAGCTAAAGACATGGTGGTAACCAAAGATTTAAATAGCATGTGACTCGTGCTGAGAGGGACCAGTGTGTTGGAGTACAGAGTGCCAACGATCCAGGAAGGTAAAGGATGCTAAAGTGAGCATTTAATAGAAGTAAGAAGAAAGGTGTTGCAGAGAAGAGAATAATATAGTATAATGCGATGTCACTGATGTCCAGACTTCATATTGCAGTCAGGGATTTGGATGAGTCAATATAGTCGGAGTCGACGAGGAAGAAAAGCATAAAGATGGGAACTGTAGGCTTGTCTGAGTTTAGAACGTTACCCTAAAGCTAAAGGGAATCACTGGACGGTCTTGGAAGAGAACATGGTGTTAGGAACATGGCTTACATGATCTTTCTTGGAGTCATATTCAGGGGACATAATAACAGCACAGGAATCACACTGAGCTGTTGACCCATGATAATGAATTTACCTTTGAGAATTCAATTGTTGTCTATTTTGTCCCATATTGGAATCACATGGAAACTTCAGTATTCATTGCTTCTAGTGAATGGAAAACTCCACCAGCCTTGAGGGATCTCCCATGACTATTTCTCTGCAAGGAGTTTCTTCATTCGTGTGCAGCTTCTGCACAGGCCATTGCTCTGTGCTTACATTTCTACCCACAGCAGATTTCCCTAGGGTCTGGAAGATAGTATGTATAAGTTTTTTCATGGCCCCAGAGGTCTTAACCATTGATCACAGAACTAGTTAGGATCTAATGTCAGCCAGAGAAGTGAAAAAGATGTTAGCTGCTCTGGGCATATTTAATATCAATAATCCGCTCTCAATCTGAAGTGACTTACTAAAAAAAAAATGAGTTTTTAATTGATGGGAGTTTTAATAGGCTGTGGGATTCTTAAATTTGTACTACTTTGTATTGTGAGATTAATATAAGATCTTGGGACAAACAAGAAAGGAAAGGTTATAGTTTATCAGTGATATATGTTAGGGTTCTGTCTTAGCCCCTAAAGCCACACCGGCCAATGGCAATTAGGCTGGTCCTGCCCTGAGTTCTAATGTCAAACTCCATTTAAGAAGGATTCCCATCATCAACCCCCTCTATTTTCTGTCTTTTCTTCTCCCAACGCTGACAAAAGGTGTGATCTTCAACTTCTAATCCCATCCCTCTACCCTCTCTCTTCTCTTTCTCTTCCCCCAACTCCATTCTCTCTCCCTTTCCTCATAATAATAAAGTCTCTCCATGTTGGCCTAGTCTAAGTGTCTCTCATCATGCCATCTTTCACCATGCCACATGGGGCATAGGGTCTGCCATCTATCACGATCTGACAGCCATATGGGTATACGCATTATCATAACAATATGTTTGTGTGTCAAGTTGACAAGGGGCTATGGACTTGTAATGGTGGCTAATCTTGGTTGTCAATTTGACATACCTGAGAAAATAGAACCACTAGTGAGACTTTTTTTTCTTGATTGAAGATTGATGGAGGAAGGTCCAGACCACCCTGACCACCATAGATAGAACAGTTCCTGAGCAGGTGGGTCTTGGGCTATATAGGAAAAGTAGCTGAATATGAGCCTAGAAACAAACCACTAAACAGCATTCCTACATGGTTTCTGTTTGAAGCTTCTGTCTTCATTCTTTCTCTTGCTGTCCATATATGACAGATTGTAAACCACAAGGTGAAATTAAAACTCTTCCCCAAAGAAGAATGCAGGTGCATACGGGGATGGTTGTATGTTAGACACCAGTCCTGGAGGTTTGTAGGAACCCGTCTGAGGACAGGGACTCCAAAGTGGGGTGTCTGGTTGACATTAAGTGGAATTTCTTGATAGTTCTGAAAATATTGCACTCCAAGGGCCACGATTGAAGGGAGATCAATCAAGGAGGAAGTTTGCACCATTTTTTTTTTGAAAAGGGACATGTATGGGCCTACACAAGAAGATCAAGAGGGTACCACAGGGTTGGGGGATCCTTTTGAAAGAGGTGTTAGTGGCAGGACTTTGTGGGATAGTATTTGGTGGAGGGAGACGAGTCCTGGAGCTTTTGGTCTGGGGCCAGCATCAATGGAAATGGCATAATAAATGCTGTCTGAGATATGGTGATGGTATGAACATGCTGAGATATCCATCTTAATAAATTGTCCAGCCATTGTTGGTTATATAAGTATGAGGTTCAGAAGTTTGAGGAAATAATCATTTCAAACTCTTAGACTATGTGTGAAAATTGAAACACAGGATAAATTATCTTCTCTCTATAAAAGTATCTAGAAAAATCTAGAATGTCTGTATTTTATGGGTGTAGAGATACAGGATCCCCCACAAATAAGATGAAGGGGTAATAAATCAGAGAAATTACAAAGTCAAGGATTATGGCACTGCACATGCCAATTTAAACTAAAATTGTAAGTATAATAACATTTTTTTTATGTGTCAGCAAAGAAGTTGTAAGTGACGAAGATTGGAACTCTATAGTGAAAGTTTCCAGTGACTTTGTCAAGACACTTTAGTAGAAGAGTCCAGAGCGAGATTAACTTGAGACTGGGGGGAAGATGCGGACTCACAGCCCAGAGTGGAAACAAGTCTTCAAGAAGTAGATGAATAAGAGAGGGGCTGAGTTCAAAGCACAGTGAGGCAGAATCAAGAAAGACCTTCTCTCCCTGCCTTACCAGAGGGGTGTGCTCACAGCTGGAGCACAGGCAGAAAGCATGGTCTACACCGGATGAATACCACAGAGAGCAAGGCGCATCCCACAGGGCCAAAGCCTAGAAGATGTCAGAGAGTGAGGATTCAGGGGCATCCAGCCATCGTGATGTTGGGGCAGATACCTCACTCCAAGGCATCGTGATGTTGGGGCAGATACCTCACTCCAAGGCATCGTGATGTTGGGGCAGATACCTCACTCCAAGGCATCGTGATGTTGGGGCAGATACCTCACTCCAAGGCATCGTGATGTTGGGGCAGATACCTCACTCCGAGGTCTCCTGTGCAGGAGAGAGTTTAAGCGCAATGCTAAGGATGGTCATTCTGGCCTCAGTTCCTTCCTTTCTTCTCTTTCTCTTAGGCTAGCATTGGAACCCAGTGCTTTATGTTCCATATCACTGAAATATACCCATGCTCACCAATTTTCTTGACGAATCAAAAAAAAAAGAAAGAAAGAAAGAAAGAAAGAAAAGAAAAAAGAAAAAAAATCTAGTTGGAACTGAGAACTATAGAAAATTCAGAAAGAAAATTTCTTTCTCCGTCTCTGTCTTCCAGTCAAAGCCGCATGAATGACTCACTCTTGAATATAGAGTAAGTTCCACCCATTGTCTCAATTGAATCCACAGCCTCCTAAAAGTCAATAAGGCCAAAGGATTGAATCTACAGTGCTGAGCAAGCCTTGCCAAGCTAGAGACAGTCCAAGGCAACAGGGGGAAGGACTAGACGTGTTGGAACTGAAAACTGTCCTCGCTACTATATACCCTTCAGCCAACCACAAGCAGAAGGGAGGGAAGGGGGCCATGCAAGAATCCGTGGAACCATCCCCACCTCCATGAATGATGGGAAATCAAAAGAGCAGGTGCACTTTGATGCTTCCAGGTCAGTCCTGCCTGGCAGGTGCAGGCCAGGTGCAGATGTTTGCAGACTAGGCCAGGCCCCCTCTGGTCTGGGGAGGGGCAGCTGTTCTCCATTGTTCTGCTTGGCTCTTCTTGCTGGGGGATCCTGCTCTTGAGAGCAAGGAGCCTTTGATTCTGGAGAAGCGTGCATTTTCTGACTTTGATCTGCCTGGAATTGGGTCTGTGAGCACTCTCAGGAGAGCACTTTACATTTAAAAGCCTCTGAGATGGCTGTCTTTCTTTGCTCACCTGTAGCAAGAAGCTCCTTTTCCTGTAACTCATCCTTCTGGCAAAATGGCCTCTGGGCAAACCTACCTGAGACCAAGTCCCACAGCACAGAAGAGCTCCATAGTCACTGGCAGCCCCAGCTCCAGCCTGACACAGTCACATCCCTCTGTCTTAGGACTGAAGGGAATATCTCCCATAGGGGCTGAGGAGGTAGAAGAAGGCTATGTTCATGTCCTGGAACATCACAGGGGCACCTTAAGAGGATGTCAGCAAAGCTGGGGGGGGGGGTCCTACATGGACAGTGGCACCACCATTCTGAGATACCAAACCTAAAGCCTAAATCTTTTCCCCAAAGCATTTTGGGATAAGCTGAAATACACCCCTCCTGACTCCTGACTCTGACCCTGTCTGTCATCCTCCAGCCATGGAGACATGGCTGGAAGGCACTGGTGAACTTTCCAGGACACTGTCAGCCTGGGCTTTTTGAGGCTTTCGGTCTCCACAGCAACCCAGCAGAGAGCCAGAGAGTTTGAGGAGGTCTTGACTATCCTGTGTAGCAGCAGTTGGGATTGTGAGCAAATAATATAGACTTTCTGAACTGCTACAATCAAACCTGTCTGCCAGCATTGTGGGAAAACTCATGTAAGGGAAATGACATGAGGTTATTTTGTAAACTGTTAAGGGTTCTAAGCCAATCAGTAGTTACCCATCATCCCTTTCCCATCCGGAATCCCACCCAATAAGCCAGGAGAGGTAGAACGCAGGAGTCAAGCAGGACAAGGGATAGACATGTTTCTCTGGGCGTCCATTGTTTTTATTCCACTCCTGATAGACATACCAGCTCAAAAAATAAATAAATAAATGAGACTAAACAACAGAAAAAACCCACAGAAAACCGTTTGGAGAGACCTGTTCCCAAAGGTCCCCAGGACCAGTCACAGAAATACCAAGTCTTAGAAGTTCTTCCTCCTCCCCACCTGCCCTGCACACCAGCTAACACTCCTAACAGGGTACAGAAGCAGTTTAGCTCACTGGGAAGGGCCCAACTCAGGGGGCTAGTAAGCGCAAGTGGTTTTCTGTAATCAGGACTGATCACTCACAGGGCCCCAACTGTCCGAGTCCCACCTGCTGTACCCTGCCCCACCCTCCAGGACCTTGGCCTTGCCCTCCCCTGAGGCTGCATTCTCCACCTGTTGCTGTGATTCCTTGGTGAAGAGAGAGCAAGAGCCTCCCAGAAACCAAATATTGGCCAGGGGCACAGCCAACCTGGGTGTCACCCCACTGGGAAAGCTGGGCTGTCCGTGGGAGCCATAACAAAGAGGGCTCTCCTCAGCACCACCCAAAGAAAGTGGATCAGAACTTTGTGGAGCAGACCACAGTTCAGCCTTGCTGGGTGGGGTCGCTAACCTTTAGCTTCCCATTCCTAATCCTGGCTGTCCCCTCCACACCAAGTCTGCTTTCTGTTTGCCAGTCCTCATACACACACTACTTGTTCCTGTTCTGTGTCTTCGCTGATGACACTCTCTTGCCTCAGATACACTCTGATATTTATAAATCTTTTGCACTTAGCATTTCAAAAGGCTTTTCTGCCTATGATCTCATCCAATTGGATCACATCACGATCCTCACAGCAACCAGGGGAGCTTTTGCCATATTACTATTATTTAAATTACTACTCTCCTTTCCATCGGAGGTATTGAGGCCCAGGGAGCCTCAATGACTCCTTCAAAGTCACATCAGTTAGTTAGAGAGAGAGCGAGAGAGCATTGGAATTACCACAAGGACTTTGTGACTCCCCGCCTAGTGCTTCCTTACAGCTCTGTATAGAACCCTTTCATCTCTACAGCCCCCATCCAAAGATGCTAACAGGAGTCACATCTGTAACCACAGGCAACCCAGCCCCAGCGACTCTTTTTTTTTTTTTTTTTTTTTCTCTTAATCTAGCCCCTCTTCTGCCATACTGGTTTATAGGACCTCAACTTTCTATTGAGGAGCCCTGGTCCCATCAGCTCGTTTGATTTTGGCAGCACTGACCACATCCCTTGGTAAAAACATGATGAGAGTTGCCCAGTCAGAGTGGTCATAGTGACTGGGTCCTGGAAGAGCCAAGCCAGCAACAGTAAGGTACAATTGCCATGGCCAGTTGCATTATGTGGGGAGAGATTCTTCCTGCTGAGCTGAGCAGATCTGTAGACTGTAAGTCTGGATCTGCATGAGGTCAAGGCTGACAAAGAGTTCTGAGGCATGCTCACACTCTCCTGTCTGTTGCCAACAGTGGTCTCTTGCACACCGCTTACAGTTGTGACTTTGTCTCCTGTATTAAAACAGAACTGTTACCAACTTAACCCCACGCCCCTCCAAAGGCTTTGTTAGCGCTTTGCTTCTGTGTCCACTTCTCCAGACTGCTCACTTGCTGCCCTGAACTTTCCAAATGTCTGAATTACTTTCTCTGCTCTCTGCCTATGTTACCAACAGTCTAAGCAGCTGCCCAGTGCTGGTCCTTCCTCTTTCCTCATAGTGGAAAAAGCACTTTTTTTTTTTTTTTTTTTTTTTTATGAATTAGAATACCTGGTCCATTTCTGCCACAAGTAAAATATCTTAAAGAGCATTTTTTTCTTTTTCTTTTTTGCATGAATGGACATATACAAATTACTGTGGAAAAGCTTCTATATGTGGGTATTCTTGTGTGGGAGGGTGCACATCATTCCTCGGGGGCCATCCATCTTGGGTTTGGGGAATCATTATCCTGGGATTTGCCAAGAAGTCCTAGTTGGCTGGCCAGTGAGTGTCAGGGATCCACCTAGCTTTACCCTCTCAGCTCTGAGAGCTCTAGCACACATAGCATCATTCCTGATTTGTTTTTTTTTTAATATAGACCCTCATGCTTGCATGAAAAGCAGCACTCAGTGGACTAAGCCATCTCCCAAGTCATGAGTTTATTTTCTTAAAAACGGTTGTTAGAAAGGTCGGTGTCAAGTAGAGGCGTGTATGAGAAAGTTCTTTGGAGGAGACGATAAGCTACCACTCTAGTGCAGGAGGTGATGTGAGTTCCTGCCTGGCCTGTGATGAGCAGTACTCTTGATCTCTTCAATTAAAAGTCGTATGAAACTGACTGGAGGATTAGTCCTGTGTACTGCTCACCTGGCTCACCCCTTCACCTGTGAGCTGCTTGGCGGCTAGTTAAACAAGCATTTAGGCTCTACAGTCTACCTTCTTAGAACCTGTCACTAGGCTTTTTTATTAGCTCATTCTCTTTTTACATCTTATGTGCATTGGTGTTTTGCCATGGGTGTTAATTCCCCTGGAACTGAAGTTACCGACAGTTGTGAGCGCTGTATAGGTGCTGGCTGGGAAGTGAATTGGAGGAGCAATCAGTGCTTTTAGCAGCTGAACCATCTCTCCAACCCCCCACCCCCCACTCTGGTAGCTGGATTTTCATCAGCTGGGTGAGAGAGGGAGTAAGGACATCTGTTTCCAGTGAATAAGTTCAAGCATATCCCTGGGCAGGAGCTGGTGTTGATGGGAGTGTCTACCGTCTTGGGCTATGTATGACTAGCCACTCAGTTACTTCCCAGCTCTCTCCAAACAAGATGCTGCTGCCTTGGGAAGACAAGCACAAGCCTGTGGCTGCTGCCTACTATGGCAGCTCAAGCAGCTTTTGCAGACATATTTTGTGGGAGTGAGTGAGTGGCTTTAGCTCCCTCCTTGTTGGTTCCAGATGAGAAAGAACTCCCGAGTTGGAACCCAAGGTCAGTGCTGTTCAAAGGCAGGCTCCTGGGTGTCTTGCCCTCCTCAGATTCCTGGCCACTCACCCATCCACCCAGACGAACTTCACTCCGAGTTTGAAAATGCCCCAAGGAAATGTTTGGTAAGTTACCTCAGGTGGCAGATCAGAAGAATGGAGAGCAGAAACTTCTCATTCTCTCCCTCTTCCTCTCCCTGTCTCTCTCCTCTGTTCTTTTCTTGAACACTTTATGTGTAAAACCCTATGATGAGTGTGTAAATGTATTATACCATTTAACAGCCCGCTTACCTTTCTAAATGAGGTCCCATTGATTTCCTAGTACAAAGAAGTTCAATCCACAAAGGTCTCATTGACACTAAATGGTAAAAATGGGTCCCAAATGCATTTGTTGACTCCAGTTCCTAAGCTTTTCCAAGCTATCATCTTTGCCTCTTCTGAGAGTTCAAGATGTTCACACCCACCATTGATGGCCATTTAGTTGTATCTAGTACCACACACACATAGATTTATATCACACAAGATCATAAATTCACAAGCACCAGATGTTGAATGCTATTCTCTTCTGTGCTTCGGATAGAGAAAGAGAAGACAGGAATATCACATTGGTAGGTGGACAGATGGAAAGATGGGAAGTGTGTGCTAGATGGTTCTAGTCTAACGGAACAATACAACATACATCCATGAAAATCTTTTTTTTTTTTTTTTTTAAAGAAACCATAATAGTAAAGTCCCTACTGCAGGAACAATAATTTTTTTAAAAAAATGCTATTATTGTTGACAAACGAGTGACAGGATTGTCTGGTGTTTTCCAGTAGCAGAGGCATGCACATTCTTGGGTTCTCTTGGGTTCTCACAGCGTATCTGCCTGGCAGTCACCTGTGCTCTCCCTTCTGAATTTCTTCTCTGTGAGAAGAAACACAGGGGCCCTGGTCTCACCCTAGTCCATCCTACATGCCCTTGGGGTGGAGGGTGGCAGAGAAGATTCCAAGTGAACCCTAATTTATGATGATTGATGGTGGGTTCTAGATTACTCTTAGCTGGCTTGTCCCACAGCTTCCTCAATTTTTACTTAATTAGCTTCCTCAATCTTTTTTTCAGCATCTCCCAGTGAAAGCAAGGTTCTCTCTTCTAAGAAATGTTTGGCCAGGTCCTGCCCTTTGGGGGGAAGCCCCTGTGGTAGGCTGATTTCCCTCTCCCTGGCTCCCACTTCCTCTTTCCATGGCTGCAAGTCAACTAACTACAGCTGTCTTGGCCTTACCTTACCTGGGGCAGACCTCAGGCTCTGGGGACATTGTCTGCAGTACCCATGTCACATCTTTGAGTTTTGCAACCAGAACTGAACTTTCTCTCGTGCCCTGCTCTCCTTGAATTCTCTTGATCTCCAGGTGTGGGAGTGTGGAAGACGTTCTGAGCATGCTCAGAGTTAACAACGTGCTTTTGCACTTTCCCGATAAGAGTAGAATGACTTAGTAACTTAGTCGCCTCCGTTTCTGAAGCTTTCAACTAGGCGAAACGGCTTTGTTATAATATTGTTCTTTTAACTCACCATCTCTGTCCCTCTCTCTTGTAGAAAAGGTGGATATGTTACATGAAATCTGTTCATTCAAAATTCAGCTCCAGGCTACTATAAAACAAGAGTTCTGTGGTAGCCTGTGCTCCTCTTAAACACCTAATGAATGATTCAGGCGCAAGCACAGCTGCCCTATCTGTCTTCAGGTATCTTTGTAGGAAACCAAATCTTCCTTAAGTTAGGAATTTCCCCAAACTAGGGACAATTTCCCCTCTAATTAATGAGGGGAAATATTTCTTTCATGAGAAGAGAGGAGATAGAGAGATGGGGATAATGGCCAGAGGGGAGGCCAGGCATGGGACTCATCACCTTGCTGCCCAGTAGTTCTTGATGGAAATGTCACAGTGGGGGTTGGATTCAGTCCAAATGTTTATCCTCTCCCTGGCTCTTGAAAACTGAGGGCAGTGTGTACACTCACCTGAGGCTCCTCACCCCCTCTCTTTCTGGGCCCAACCCTGCACAAGTGGCTAGGCATTTGGCTGGCACAAAGGAATGACCAAGGTCTGCGTGTCCTTCAGAGAATCCTGCCTGTGGCTGGGATGTGGCTCATGGTGGAGTATTTGTGCAGCCGTGCATGAGGCCTTAGGAACTTCCTCCACAGTTTGCCTCTCTTTACTTCTGCCCCTCTAGGGTAGTCTCAGGTCACCCAAGCGGCTAGAAGGACAAGCTCTAAAGACACACGGGTCTCAGATTAAGCCATATTTGTGTGCCCCCCCCCATCCCTCCTTCTGTATATTTGAAGGTCTGGATTCTTCTAGAGCACACCGAATCCAATTCAATCTTTATCTCTTAAACTCAGTGGGTGGTAGGCTTGGGACAGAATGATCTGTGCCGCGCAAAGGAGCAAAGTGGAAGCAGTTTACCAAGGCTTTTGTCGGAATGTACATTGGGCTATAGTGATCTCATTTGGCCAAGAGTGTCTCTGTCTTTTATCCCCAAGGTGGTTGGTGACTGAGATTCATCTCATTGGTGGAAACTTGATTTCATAATCTGATGCAATTGGATGATTGGGGAGGTGGGTAGTTTAGGGAATTTGGTCCCTTGTTGGGCTATTTTGATAGGAAAAAACCAAAAAGCCATTTCTCACTGGCATGAGGCAGAAGGCCATCACCAACGCCCGCAGGGCATGTCTTTTCTTACTAACGAGCCTTCAGGTTCCTGTGTGCCTGTGGATGACTGGAGATGCTGTGAAGTGACTTCTGGGCCCTGCCTGATTCCCAGCTCTACAGCCGGCCTGCAAGTTCACTTTAAAGATACAGGTGGCTCACTTTGCCGTGAACCAATTCTGGAGGATAGTTTGTGGAGGATATGGGGTGATGTGATCTCAATGATCAAATTTTTGTAAGCCAAAGGACAAGTGGCCCAGGAGTTCCTGCTACCAACTCTGACAAAGGGCAAGAGCCTGATCCTTAGGCTCTCGGGAGAAGGGCATGAGCTTTTATTGAATCTAGGGAAGGGTGAATTTTATGCTCAATCAGAGGAGAGGTTATTGTATATGCAGGGAAGTCTCTGTCTACAGGCTCACACAACTCCTTTGTAGTTTTGAAGACTTCAAAAATCTTCATATGCATTTAAGTCCCCGTACGTGTTATTAACAATGACTCCTTGGGAGTCAAAGGATGGAGTTATAAGAAGGAGCCTTACCAGTGTAGGTCATCCCTCCCCACCCTTGGGGGGGGTGGAGATGCTCAGAATAGTGACCTTGGAGCCAGGGGAATGGAAAGGTTGTGTAATAAAGACAAGATCAAGGGTGGATGCAGGACACATCAAGCCTCCAAGCTGGAGTTTCTGATCTGTTTCCTCTCACCCACCACCTAGATGGCCCTTGGCAGAGAAGTCTTAGAGGGCACAGCTAACGTTGGGCTTTCTCAAAAGACCCCCCCCACACACACACACACACACTTCACCTTCTATTTCTGTCCCCTGGGGCATCTCCCAGACCCCATCCTCTGCACACATACACGTTGGCTCAGGGGCCCAGCTTAGTCTTGCCCAGTTTGAGTTTGTTCCTTTAGAAGGACTCTTGGGTGTTTCATCCTGTGTTAAGGGATCTCTCTAGCTGGGCAGCAAAGTCCTCCGAGGCATCTATTCCCTCCCTTTCCTTTCTCACCACAGTTCTCAGTATAGGCAGCAGGAGAGATATTTTTCTGATGGTTCACCCGTGAATCACTGATTTACTCCTTCCCAGCAGCCGCTTTTCAGATAGCAGGGAGATCAGCAGAGACAGTGAGGAGAGAAAGACAGAGCCCAGACCCAAATTCTGGGTCCTCCCAGATCCCTCCAGATGCTGTACCAGGTGTGGGGCTTTTTGTCTGGGGACTCACGGCAGTGTGGCCAATCAAAGCATGTCTGTGCTGCTTTCCTAGGACACGGGGAATGGGATGCTGTCTGCCCTGTGATTTAGGACCAGCAATTGAAGACAGGCATATGGGGATGGCAATCTTGATGCTTCTTGTGGCCTGTCACTTCTCATTACAGGAATCTCTCTCTCTCTCTCTTTCTTTCTCTCTCTCTCTCTTTCCCTCTCTCTTATGTGGTGGGATTCAGGCTTTATTGAGCAAGACCTAGAGGCATAGCTTTGGGGTCTCAGGAACTGAATGGATTGTGGCCAGCCCCCATTGAGAACCCCGTTGTACGCTGCCTACCCTTCCTGTTTGTGCCTGCCTTCTCAGGAAGAGGATTGGCATCATCACTGCATGGGACAATTCAACTCTCCAAGAATTGCCTTAAGGTTCAATTTTATATCAGTGGGTGTTTATGTAAACCCCTTAATAAATATTAATCCTTTATATAACCAATTGCCAGTAAATAATTCCTACAATATCTGGTACCCAATCCTCAATTGCCAGTAAATAATTCCTACAATGCTCTCTCTCTCTCTCAAAATATTTTTTTTTGAGAGCATGGCTCAACAATCACTCTGCCTTGCCTGAAACTCATTAGCCTTGAACCTCTAGCAATCTACCTGTGCTAGCACACCAAAGCCTTTCTTAATTACTGTCAGCCTTGGGTTTTTTTTTTTTTTTTTTCCTCCATTGGAAAATAGAAATGAAAGTCAAGTGCCACCTGGCTTTGCTGGGGATGATGTTTTAGTTTGCTTTTCTGTTGTTAGGACAAATACTGTAATCAAAACCAACTTGAAAGGAAAAGGCTTATTTGGCTTATACTTCCAGGTCACAGTCCATCACTGAAGGACATCAGGACAGGGATTTGAGCAGGACCCATGGAGGAATGTGCTTACTGGCTAGCTCTCCCATGGTCTCCTGCTCAGCCAGCACTCTTATCCCACCCAGGCCCACCTGCCTAGGGGTGGTGCCTCCTGTAGTGGGCTGGACCCTTCTGCATCAACTAGCAATAAAGAAAATGGCTCAAAAGACATGATCGAGCAGATGAAGGAAATTTTTAAATTGAGGCTCCCTGTCCTAGGTGACTCTAGTTTGTGTCAAACTAATAACAAGGTCAGTAACTGAAGGAATACTTGAACGCTTCACACAGAGGCTAGCAGAGTGTGGACACTCAGAACGATCAGCTGCCCAAAGAGAGGGAAGGTTCTTTCTGCCTTTGTGACTGTCCCAGATGCCCCGCTTCCTGTGCCTTTAGTATCTAATACCCCTCAATTATCTCACCATTTCCCCCATCTACCAGAGAAGACAGCAGAAGGGCAAGAGGCTGTGGGGGAGACTCCTCCTTCTGAAGACGCTCCCAGCTCCCATCTTACAAACACACTGCAAACTGACAGCATGCAGTCTCCCTTAATTCCTGCAGAAGCCTTTGGAACTCAGATATCTCTCTGTCAGGTTCCCTGAGGTGCCCCATCCCGTGATCTGCACAGTCAGTTTCTAACTGAGGACCCCCTTCTAACCTCAAGCCCCAGGCCAGGGCTATAGGCATAGTTTGACTTTCAGTACAAACCTCCAAAGCAGTGCTCTTTGCACACACACCTCCCCTTATCTTTAGGCTTTGCATTCCTGTCTGAAACACACCCCTTTGGGGAGACCTTGGGGTTCTCGTAGAGATCTCCATCATACATTATACATTTGTGCAATGGGACTCCTTCTCAAGTGGGTTGGTAAGTACCCTTAGAACAGATTTTATAAATACTTCAGGCAGAGTTTTCTACTGATTTTTTATCTTTTTGAGACTTCTGCATTCTGGGTATTCCTTTTTATAAGAAACTAGACAGAGAAGTATCTGTCTCCCAGGCACTGTTTAAACAGTGTGATTGACTAAGAGCGCCCACACCCAATTACTCCAAGTTCTTATAATAGGGAGGGGAATCCAGGAGCAAAATGGCCCCAGGGAAAGTGTTTTCTTTTCTTATTGGGCTTGGAGAGTGGTTAGGGAAGCAGTACTGGGTTCTGGGAAGGGAGTGTTCCCAGATAGCCAAGAGGAAGTAAGCTTATCAGGACCAAGTCTTTATCAGAAGGAATCTTCTGCTGGTTGTAGGCTTTGACCTTGTAGCTGCAGAGCTTCCCAAGGGGCAGGAAGCCTCAGGGTCAAGTGAGGCATTATTAGCAGAAGCTCCACTTTCTGTTTCCCCAAGGCTTTCTGCTGTTCTTCCTATGCTGGGGCTGGCACATGCCAAAGCCTCTGCCCTGTGAACTTTCAAGAACATTGGGATGTGCTAAGGAAGGCAAATATAGACAAAATTCTCTGTCCTCTAAGGCCAAATAGCAGCAGCTGCATCTCTGCTGGTCTCCTTTCTTCCCTTGCTGTCCACTAGGGTTCGGATCCAGAATGTTCCCCCAAGAGGTGTGTGTGGTAAATGCCATGTTTTTCTCAGCTTGGCAGCATTAGAAAGTAGAACTTCAGATGATGGAGCCTAGTGGGAGGTTTCAGGCTGAGGGTGTTGGCAGAGAGAGAAGAGATTGTCTCCTAAGGGGACCACCTCCTTGTCCACGGGAAAAATGGAGTGAGGAAAAGGTATTTGTGGTGGTAAATGCTTGGAGAAATGTAGGGATAATAGGAGGATTCCAGAACTTTATAAAATGGCCCACTCAGCATCGCTGGCTCCCAGATCTAATGCCTCTCCCATCCCCACAGACCCTTGAAGGTAATTGTGCAATATCCATCTTTTCTCTTCCTTTTATTTATTGTGATTGTCCTAGGGAGAGCAATTTACTCTATCCCATACTCCCTGCTCCCAAGGTACCAAGTTGCCACAGGCCCGAAAGCAGCAGTGCCAACTAACCATGGATTGAAGCATTCACAACTGAGCCAAAACACATCTTTTCCTTCTAAGTTAGTTATCTTCGGTGCTCACTACTGTAGTGGAAAACTGAGCCCAGTATTTTCCATCAGTCTAGTCTAACAGGCAAAGAAGCCTGTCCAGGACAGCTATTGGATGATCCCCCCTCCTCCATGCTCCTCTTGCCTGCCTCCTGTATTCTAGCTTAAAGTCATGTGGATGGACAAGCATATGTTCAAGCCAGCACTGAGTTCTCTCTTCCTGGGTGCATAGTACTCCTCCTCCAGCCCCTTGCTCTTCCTCTGGCACCTTAACCGTAAGCCTCCTGAGGGTGGGCTTGCTTTTAGGGTGTATCCTTAGCACATATTTCCTAGGACTCACTGACTGACAAGAGATAGAACAGTTGCTATGGAGTCCCTCCTCCAGGGCGGAGAACAATGGGGGATAGCCCTGAGTGTCACTGGAGCAGAAAGCCAGCATCCTCAGAATACTGAGACCCAGGTTCCAGCAGCTCCTACCTTCTCTTTGTAGGGTCACTCTTGCCTGCTCTTATTCAAAAAGACAAGTGCCTTGCTGGGGATCTACCGCTTTGTAGCCCACGTCCTGTTGGCACACTGGTGTTATTATTACCTTATGGTTCAAACAGTTATGTATATATTTTAAAAGAAACTAGTTTGCCTCTAATCTGTCTCTGCCCAGTCACTTCCACAGAACAAAGGTCTTGTGTAGAGTCTGAGTCTGCAAATTCTTCTTTTTGGCCTCTTGCCTTCAGGCTCTCCATTCAGTGCCCTCTGCCTTGAGTCAGTTGGGAACAATAGCTTGGCCAGGGACACCATCCACAATCTGATTTTTCCCAGCAGCATCTTCACAATAAACATGAGTGTCCCCTTTGTCTAACCTGAGCGCTTCACAGGAGGTGCTGGGAGAGGCACAGGCGACTGCCCTCAATCTTATCTCTTGTTCCATCTCTGTCCTAGGTCTCAATCCTGCTGATGTGTCTAAGAGCTCAGGACTACAGTCCAGCCCTCAAAGGCTCCAAGTCACTGGACTCCTCACTAATCATTTCAGATCTCGGGGTATAGACAGAGGCCCAGACAGACCATAACACCTCTCTTGGGCAAGCTGTCCTTTTCTTTCCCTGTGCTTTTATACAACCAGCTTCATTTTGAGCCTATCTTTCTCTGGTCCAACATGCAAGAAGCCGAAAGTGATGTCAACTTTCTAAGTATCACCCAGCGTTTCTCTTAACTCTGCAGACTGTGTGCACATGTCCTGGTGTTTGGTTGGTGACAGTCTGTTGCTCTGCTGGACCAGTCTCCTCTGGTCCATTCCCTTGTTTTCGTCCAGGCAGCCTCCCTGGAGGGTGAGGTTTATCCGACACCTCAGTTTTGCTATGAAGTAGTCGATCATTTCCGTAATTTTAGACCATGTCCATGTGTATGAGGATAGATTCCTTGAACAATAATTTAATTTGCTTATTTAGATAGGAGCAAGAATAAAGGACCTAGAATTCTGTGCCATCCCGGTCAACACTATGACCATTAAGTATTTACAGAGTATGTCCTATATTCTAGTCATGGAAGAACAGGAAAAGGTGAGTTCTGTGTCCTACCAAATTCCCAAAACTTACAGAGTGTGCCTGCCTCAGAGAAGCATGCGGGAGAGAACCCGACATATTGAATGTATGTTCCTAAGGCCAGCTTCTGCCTGCTTTGTTCCCTACTATGTTCCTAATTCTGTTGGAATGTTAGCCACTTGATACATGTGCAAGACGTGTTTATTGGATGAATCATAGCAACCCTTCTAAGAATCACAAAAGATGAGTAAGAAGCGTTGTAGTGAAGGGGTCACCGATTCTCAGTGGGCCTAGAGGGTAGCGGTAGAGTGGATGTGCCTTGAGAAGGGCAGAGAAGGGTCATTATTGCTTTGTAGTGCCAAGATTAAAATAGAATTGGGAGGTTCCTGAAGTGGTGAGGAATAAATTTCTATCATGTATATACCATTCAGTGTATGATCATCTGTTACAGCAGCGCAGATCAGACTGAGACACAGACTAAATCTAACATGAACTGCCAAAGCAGAGCAGTGGCCAAGTCGAGCATGGAACACTTCCCTCTACCCCACACTTCTTGTTTTTTGGTTTTGCTTTTTCCTGTTCTAATAGCCTCACCTCTACATCTGATTGATGTGCTTAAGCTTCTGATTTTGATTTCTTAACCTTTAGCACAGTATTTTAATAAAAACCTTAGCTCCCCTCCCCTCCCCCGCTGCCATCTCCTTCTAATGTTGTCACGTGTTTCTTGTTTGTCCTACTGATATAGTTCATAAATTTTAATAGTGTACTTAAAGCTTTATGTCTTGACACATTCACTGGAAACATTGTTTCTTGGCTCCATGGGAAGCTAGCATCTCTCCATACACACCACATTCTAACCCTCTCTGACCCCTCATGTATCCTTATAATTCCATTGATTTTGTTTGTTACATGTACATGGAGCTGGATAGCTGTATTTCAATCTCTTAGGGCTTATTAAAAATTTGAGCCATAAATCCGACAGCATTTATCTATTTTAGAGTTCATATTAGGCCATAATTTTCTAGCATAACTTAGACTTTCTGTTTACCTTTGATTTTTACTGTTGACCAAAAGCAAAAAACAAAAACAAAGAAACCAAATGGCTTTTTCAGACTCTGTAGGACACGGTTGCTATGTGTGCAAACAGCAGTTATGTGCTAGGATAATGTAGAACGAGGTGTGGTGTGGAGACCAGGTCTCTCTACTATGGAGGACGAGGAAGCAAGAAAGCCAGGGTAGGCTTTCCAGCGTAACATGAACATGTGGCAGAACCTGAGGATGAATCTTGATGTGTGAATATATGTGTGCACCTTTTCGTACATTTGTGGAAGGAAGAGGTGGCCTTTTGGTGTCTTCCTTGGTCACTTTCCACTCTGTTTTTTGAGGCAAAATCTTTCACTGAACCAAGAGACTGCCATTTTAGCTACACTGTCTGGCCAGAGTGTTCTGTCTGGAGGAAGAGGAGGAGGAGGGATTGGTTGACAAATCTTATATTGATCTTATACTAAAAACTGGGAGCCAGATATTGGGGTAAAGCTAATAGATCAGAGAGACAGAGAAACAAGCCACAACCACTTCTCACCACTACTGAATCCTCAGACTGAATAGATGAAGCAAAGGGGTGCAGGCTGAAGGGGAGGAGGGGCAAACCTTATCTCCTCTTGCCCTTTCCCTGCCCAGCCACATCACTTCTTGTTTCCCAGTGCTGGGTTTAAAGGTGTGTGCACTTCCAAGTACTGGGAGCGGAGGCCTGGGATCCCGAGTGCTGGCATCAAAGGCACGGGCCACCACTGCCTGGCTCTGTTTCTCTCCTGTACTGGATCCAGAGGGATCTCTGCCTAGTCTCTGGAGTGCTAAGATTAAAGGTGTGTGCCACCACAGCCTGACCTCTGTGGCTGACCCTGTCTTCCGATCTTCCGGCAAGCCTTATTAAATACATAATATATCATCACAGACTTCTGCCTGCCACTGTTAGCCTCTCCATTTTAGGGTTACAGGTGCTAGCTGCTGCTTGTGTGCTTATCTTTGTGTGGCTGAGCATTCCTGAATCCAATGCTATAGAAACATGGAAGTTTGCTCTTTTCTCTCATTAAGCATGGCTGCACCAATCATATTGGCATCCAGTTTGTTACTAATGTTCTCAACTTGGTTTTTATGGATTATGTAGGTAAATTTATTTACCACTCCTATCATTTTACTATACCTTCCTCAGTTACCCCTGGCTTTGGCAACTTCATTTCTAGGAGAAGCTGTATCAAAAATAATTCATTGAAATATAGTCTTATATCCATGCTTAAAAGTATTTTTTGTAACTAGAACATTGTGCAGTCTAGTCTGAAACATTTGCGTCAGGCTTTCAGTCTTTAGATGTCATTCAGATATTGAGCCATTGCCTTCTAGGACTGGATGTTCAATGTAGAGAAATGGGGCTGTGTCTGTACTTTGTCCCCAAAGATCATGTCAGATCCTTTGCACTGGAGTTATGGATGGTTGTGAGCCACCATGTGGGTGCTGGGAACTGAATCCGAGTCCTGTGCAAGAGCAGTAAGTGCTCTAACCACTGAGCCATCTCCACAGCACCATAGTTCTGTATCCACTCTGTTGCTTGTTTTCAGGTTTTATTAGGGCAGAGAAAAAAAGGACTAAAGTTGTTTAAATAATGAATTTATTTTCTATTTCTTCTGCATCATTGTGTGTATATGTGCATCAATTTGTATGTGTGTATGTGCATGCATGTGTGTGTGTGTGCGCGTGCGTGCACACACACACACACACACACACACACACACACACACACATATGAAGACCTAGGGACAATGTAGGTGTTATTCACCCTATGTTTTACGATAGTTTTTCACAGGTTAGGTGAAATTCCTAGGTATCTGCTTGTGTTCACCTCTGTAGCAATAATTATAAATACATGCACCACCACAACCCGCTTTATACATTGGGTCTAGAGACCAAAACCCCATCTTCTTACCTGCCAGACGAGTGAGCTGTTGTCTCCCCATCCTCCCTCCCTCCCTTCCTTCCTCCCTCCCTCCCTTCCTCCCTCCCTTCCTTCCTTCCTCCCTCCCTCCCTCCCTCCCTCCCTCCCTCCCTCCCTCCCTCTCTCTGTCTCTCTTTGAGACCCAGTATCATGTAGTCACTTGCTGGGGTTACAAACCATCACACTGAACTTCCTTCATTTTTTATTTCTATTTCATGCTCTTAATTTCTTTTACTGTTATATTCTTGTGTATGTGTGTGGGACATGCATATATGTACGTGATAGCTCTTTATATATTAAAGCAGGATGTCTTACTGAACCCAGAATCACCATTTCAGCTACTCTGGATAACTAGTTTTCCCTGTCTCTGGATCCTGAATGCTGAGGCTGCAGGTGAGCTGCCATGATCACTTGGCTTATGCAGGTTCTCGTGATCCAAACTCTGCTCCTTACAATTCTGTGAAAAGCACGTTAGGCATCTCCCCTCAGCTACTATCATCCTCTTTGTATTGTATGTTTTATGTAACCTGGAGAACTTTTGAGACTCATTACAATTTAAGTTTTATTTATATGATAGTTTGGTTGGATTTTGTATTTTTTTTTCTTCTATCATTAAAAGAAAATATCACATTTTTAAATGAAGCATTTTTAAACAGACGAGTGAAATCCCGGTGCCTGAAGTCAGGAAACTCATGTTTTATTTTTCCCACTGCTCTGTTACAGTTACTCCAGCATCATCTACACTGCTGCTTTGTGATCTCACTTTCTAAAGGCAAGGGTGTCAGGAGTAATTCTTGGTCCCTGAAAGGAGACTTGCTCTCACAGCTACCCGTGTCCAGCAGGCAGTCTATAGGAAGAACTGTCCATCTCCTTTTCGGGGTTGCTGCCTTGTGCTTGGATGTCTGTTTTAGTGCTTGGCACAATTCTGGTTTAATTAATATGTCTTCATTTGCATTTTCCTTGGGCGGTATTTGCTCTTTGGGGGATGGAGGAGAAAGAGAGAGAGTATGTCACCAAGACTAGACTTCTACAACTCTGTAACCCCAACTTGCCTTCCCAAAAGACATAGGTATTGATAGATAGATGATAGATAGATGTGTGTACAGAGAAAGAGAGAGACAGACAGACAGAGATGATAAAGAGCTGTAAACAAGCCTTCTCAGGATAATATTTCCTTGCCCAACTTCTCTTCACCTCTATACTGACCAGTTATAAAACAGCTTCTACCTCAGCGCCCTTACTAATCATTGCTGAGTATAAACATAGCACACTCTGCATGCCCGAGGGTGCTTCTTTCTTCCCACAAGGCACTTGTTTGCTGAGTCTCACATCTTGCTCTGAATCTCCTGTCCTAAGTTTTACTTCCTGCCTGACTAGAATGTTTCAACTAGACCTGAAGTGCACTTCAGAAGATAACACCTTTTGTCCACCTTGGAGGGCAGAGGTGGGCTACTGTTATTGACCAAGGATTCATATTATAATGCTTCAGTGTTGAGCCTAACTCTCAATATGTTAATCACGTGACCTTTTATAAATCACTTAATCTCATGTGCCTTAATCAGGAAAGCTTGTGTTAGTTGTACCTTCCATGAGATGGCACACATACATTTTAAAACACAGGGCTTGGACTGTAGAAAATCTGATGTCAATGCCAACAGTTTTTATTTTTCCTCAGTTGAAATATGATCAGTCAGATTTTAAATATTTTCTTTGCTGTTCTTTGTCCCAGAGAACAAGTTCAAATTTCTATGGTTGCTGACAGGCACCTTCACCTCTGGGACTGTTTCCCCAGCTCAAATGGACGAAATTTTTGGAGCCAATTACATTGCTGGGTTCCGGGCTGGTTCTGACCAATTCAAAAAGTGCATTCACTACCCAGATGATGCCTTTTGGGGAAGATGTCTTACTTTAAAGAGTTCTGTACATTTCTATAAAGAAGAGACCACTGAAGGACTGGAGAGATGGGCTCAATGATTAAGGACACTTGCTGCTTTTGAAGAGGACCTGGGTTCAATTCATAGAACCCACATGGCAGCTTATGACGGTCTGTAACTCCAGTTCTGGGGGATCCAACACCTTCTGTAGGAGCCAGGTGCACACACAGCACATACACATGCATGTAGATAAAACACTCACACCCAGTAAAGAAAATGAAGAGAGAAATGGTTTAGATGTCTGTCTTCACACCTTCGAATTCACCTCTCTACTGATTCTTGTTTCTCTCCATGTCTATTGGTCTTTGCTAAGAGTGGCATTTAATTGGTTCCTATAGAAGGCTTTCATAGGTTCCTTCTGCCACTTCTGGCCCCTGTCTGTCACACATCACATTATAGGCTTCCCTTCAGGTGTATTGTGAACACTGGAAGTCTAGGATTAAGTGATTTTTTTTTCCTCAGAAATCTGAATCCATGCTCTGGTTGATGCCAAAACAAGGAGGTCCCTATTCGCAGGCATCAGCTTCCACCCTGGGAACTCCAGGCCCTTCTAGGCAGATTGGCTTGATTTCTTTGGAGAGTATTTCCTGTGCTCACCCATTCAGCCTGGAGATAAAGGTGCCCCTGCTGGTGGGGGCAGAGGGATCCACAGTGCTACCATTCATAGGAGCTTTGCCCATCAGCCTTCTCAGGTGGGGCATCAGCTAGCAGGCTAAACTTAGGGGAGAGGTGCCCAGAGGCGTCTCTCAAACTCACCAAGTGCCCAGAATACGTGAGAAGGAACTTTGTAGCCAGATGAACTGCTCAGGCTGGAAAGGGTGAAACTAAAAGGTGAGCCTGAGAAAGGCTGGCCCAGGGCCACAAGCACCCACAGTTGGAAAGGATTTGAAAAAGGACATGTGGGGGCTCACAAAATAGTTACTAGGATTATAAGGGCAGCAGCTTTCTATCACAGAAGAGGTGTGTGTCAGACACAAGTCCAAGAGCTTAACATGGCACCAGACTTCCCTTGGATGTCAGCTCTCTTTATTGAAGGTGAGATAGGAGTTCTGGGTGCCAGCAAGTACTCTGCATGTGTTGATGGGTGGGGAGATAGCTGAGGTCTACTATGTCTTATATGAATGCATGTAGGCTCAGTATAGTCTAACCTGTGCTTAGGTCTCTAGGCAAGTGAGAAACCAATAGAGTAAGAGTGGGGAGAACTGTAGACGACTCACGTGGTTTGTGTTCTTCCTGCTTTGAAATCCAGACAGAGCTCCCAAATCAAAGCTATGACGCTGACTGTGAACACCCCACACACTTCCATTCTTTATGCTTGTTCGTCTTAGAACATACAGTGTTTGAATAGCCCTCGACACATTTTAAGGTCACGGTCCACACGTACATCTTTTCTTTCCATTAGCTGAACAATTACTGCAGAGCAGGATCTATATCTTTATTTTCCACTTTACCATTCATGTTATTTTTCTCTTAGGATTTTACACATTTCGTAGCTAATAGATGCTAATTACATGTTTTGATAACATGAAATATTTATCCAAAAACACTCAGGGGGTGTTCTTTATGTCTATTTAACTTATGGATAAATGGAGGTAGACTAGAAGGAGTAGGAAGTTCCTCTATGAAGATGATGGTAGAGATTTTACAGATGGTGGAAGGTAGGGAGATAGCGTGAAGAAATGTTGTGAATACCCTCCTTGGCTTGCTGCAGCTAGAGGGTGGGATGGCATGTGGGACACTGGCCAGTTAGACTCGTCACCAGCTCTGTCTTCAATTCTGGTGCTGATGGCATTGACACCAAGAAGGACATCGCCATCATCACGCCCTTGAAGAGCTCATGGCCTTGAAAACAGTACAGTCACATACAGGATAGAATGACCAGCTCTGTGGTACTAGACCTACTAGGTGTGTGTGGGAGGGGCGTTATATCATATCAAAGAAACTATGCAGAGTAGAGGCTAGCTACTGAGATGGGCTTTGGAGGATGGATAGGTTGGCCTAGAAAACAAGAAGACAAATGGAAGAGGATGTATGTAGGCAATGAGGCTTTAAACGTCTACTTTATCATTGTTATTGTGTATATGTGTACCATGGCATGTGTGTAGAGGTCAGAGGTCAGTTTGGGGACAGTTCTCTCCTTCCATCTTGTTGAAGCTCTTCTGTTTCTGCCATACTCCATCTCTGCTGTCCTCCCAGATCTGAGAATTCTCCTGTCTCTCTCTTGCCTCTCACCATAGCAGCTGGGGTTATATATGCACTCTACTGTATCTAGTTAGTGTTGGTGGGTTCTGGGATCACACTTACATGAGAGGCCCTTTGCCTGTGGTGTTATCTCAACAGGCTGCAGTGAGTCTTTAGAAATCTTTCCAGGCTGCTGTGCTGGGAGGATGTCTGAAGGATTGAGCTTCTGTAAGAGAGGGGGCAGGAGTAGAGAAATTAGGAACAAATTAGTAATAATCAGGGAAAAAAGTGTATGCTATCCTCTAAGTCATGAGACACCAAGGAGATCAAAAGCACGGCAAATAAAGTGAAATATTTCTTTTGAAGGAAGAGATAAGAATACTTTGCATTATGTTTTCTGGTGGCTAATGCATAATAGTGCACTCGGTCTTCAAAATCATCAAACAAGGGAGTATATTTTGGAGAAAGATGTTTCTAGGGCCAGTCTTTGTATTTAATTACAGAGTCTATAAAAAAGATTATGCCATTGTATACCTCTCCTCACCATCAGAAACCCACTTACCCCAGGTTCATGACCCGCTGCATAAACTTGGAAGCTCGGCCTATCAACTACTGTTCTGTGTTGCGAGTCCCACTGCAACCCTCTTTAGAGTGGGAAGAGTAAGGCTGTGGCACACTGGACTCCCTATTGCCTATTGTCCATTCCAATTCCACCTCCTCCCCTTTACCTCTTAAGCTCCACGGGCAACCCAGAGCCAGCGACCTTCAGCAAGCTGAGCAAATTATTTTCTGCTAATGAGCTTAATTACCCAGCTCTCTATTTAACATGCACTAACCTTTTTTGTAAAGGTCTTTGGAAACCCTTTGTTGCACGAGCAGGTACTCATGCAAAAAGGTAGGAGTGTTCAGGCCCACACTAGCCAGCAGACATGACCACAGAGCTCGCCACCTTGCCCCTGCACAGCTGAGCAAGATTAAACATGGTTTTTACTCTTACAAGAATGCTGAGCCCTCTAACATTGAAACACTTTGCCATCCCGCATCATAACCTGTATCTTTCTTGGTCACACGATGTCTTCTTCAAAGTTTCCCATGTTATAGGAGACACAGTATCTTCTACAGTACCTTCTAAACCATCAGTGGGACTGCCATAGAAGGCTGACTGACTAGGGAAGGCACTAATCATTGAAAAGCAAAATACTGAAGATTCAGAACTAAAAGGCCAAGGCTTGTTAACATTACCTCTGACAAGGTGCACATACAGTCTTCCAGGGACCAGGTTTGCTCATGTTAGTGACTGACGTGGGAACTCCAAGAGGAGCCACTTTCACAGGGACCCAGAGCACAATTGCCTCTTTCTTATGTTTGAGTCCATCTTCCCTCCTCCTAATATTTCTCTGAATGACCCAGTAAGTTATTACTCTTGAAATGGAATCTCCTGTCAAAAGCAAAATCTGCAAACATGGAAATGTTGACCTGGAAATGACCAAGACAGTCCAAGTGTCCTAGTTTTCTATCTACTACTGTGATAAGATACCCCTGTGACAATATGCTGTGACAGAGAGTAACTCAGAAGAGTCTATTCAAGCTCATAATTCTGTATTGCAGTCCATTATATCAGAGATATGAATGTCAAAAGGAATCTGAGCATCTAATCCTATCCACAGTCAAGAGCAGAGAGAAGAATCAGGCAGGTACTACTCAACTCATCTTCACGCCTATATAACTCAGGACTTAAACCTAAGGAATGGTGCCTCTCACAGTGGGCAGTGTCTTTCCATATCAACCACACAATCAAGATAATTCCCCATAGACTTGTCCACAGGCCAACCTGACCTACATAATCTCTCATGGAGACTCTGCCCAGATGATTTGTGTCAAGCTAATGATTAAAACTAATTGTTACACCAGATAAATGCCACAAATTATTAAGGGTCATATTTAACACAGAAGACCCAACTACAGGTCTAATAATACTAATAAAACTAAGCAGTATACGTGCAATAGTTCTTTCTGGTCTGTCTGGAGAAGGACAATTTCTGGGTCGGCCCAGGGTCATACTCATCTGTGACTAGTCTTAGGTAGAGGGCCACAGAAATAGGTTGAAAAAGTAATATCTACATCTGTCTTTTCAATCTCTTTGATGAGAAGTATCTTAATGTTCTGTTGCTGTGAAGAGATACCATGATCTTGGCAACTCTAAGGAAAACATTTAATTGGGGCTGGCTTGCATGTTCAGAAGCTTAGTTCATTACCATTATGGTGGGAAGCATGACAGCATGCAGGTAGGCATGGTGCTAGAGAAGGAGCTGAAAATTCTACATTTTGCCCATAGGTAGCAGAAAGAAAGAGAAACACTGGACCTGGCTTGAGTATTTGAAACCCCAAAGCCCACCTCCAATGACACATTTCCTCCAATAAAGCCGCACCTACTCCAACTAGGCTACATCTCCTAATAATGCTACTCCCTGGTGACCAAGCATTCAAATCTATGAGCCTATGGGGGGTGATTCTTATTCCAACCACCACAAGAAGTGAAAAAGCCTTCAAAAAAAGGTTCACTGACCTTAAAAAGTAGTGAAAACAACGGTCTAAGGTCAAAGGCTTCACTTTAATGGTCGGTCTTCTTCCCCAGCTCTTACATGTGACTTGGATTTGAAGTATCCCCACCAAAAGGCTCATTTGTCAGTGGCTAAGTCCAAAGCGGGTAGTGCCATATGAGGGGGCCATGAAGGTGGGGCCTAGCTGGAGGAAGTAGGTCACTGGGGGCAAGTTCATAGGGCATCTATTCATGGTTCTTTCCTGTCTCATGCTCCACTTCCTGTCCTCTATGAGGTGAACAATCTCCCTCTGCACGTATTTCTGCTTTCAGTCACAATGCTCTACCTCACCACTGGCCCAGAATAAGCAGAATCAAAGATCATGGGCTGCAGTATCTGAGATCTTGAGCTAAATAAGTCCTTGCTCCTCTGGGCTGTTTGTTCTGTCACACTGATAAGAAAACTAACTCTCCTTTCCTCCTTGTGCGTTCTCTCTCTCTCTCTCTCTCTCTCTCTCTCTCTCTCTCTCTCTCTCTCTCTCTCTCTCTCTCTCTCTCTCTCTCTCTCTCTCTCTCTCCCTGTCCTGTGTTTTTCGTCCTTTTCTGACATCTGCCCACATCTCTCCTTACATCTTGGCATGTAATAATTCACAAACCTATAGAGGAGCGGAGACACATGGGTGACTGAGATGCACCACACTGCAGGGGGAAGAGGGAGGTGAGCCTGGGTTTCAGGAAGAGTGTGGCACAAGCCTTTGAGGTTCAAGGGAAGAATTAGGAGGGAGGGAAGGGCCATGCTATCTGAGTACTGAGAATGAGTATTGCCCAGGCTGGAACTGAGCCGGCAGCAAAGAGCTGGTGTTACTCAAAGTCAGACAAAATCACCACCTTCCTTCCACTACAGCGTACGGTCTACATGGTCAGAGGCCACTGAGGAGCTGATTCTAGGAACAGAGCCAAAATCCAGTCAATTAAGGGGAGCCGGGAGTGTTTAAGAAGCGGTAACCCCATCCATCATTAGAACCGCAGCACTCAGCAGAGGATAGGCCAGAGGCTCATCGCAAATTTTACTTGACACTGGAAAAAAAATTGGCATAAGGGATTTTTTTTAAACAGTTCCACAGGTTCTTGATTAGAATTCTGACACGTGTCCTGCCATTTGATTGCAGATAGAAAGAAGGCAGTCACTCATGTACATTCCTGTTTACTGCTGACCAGCACAGAAATGCAGAACAAAAATGTCAGTATGGAGAAATGAGACAACATCACAGGGGCGGTGACGCATCAGCTAGACATGTACAGGGCCAGGGAAAAGAGGGGGGGGGGGAGCAAAGCTTCGGCTCAGGTGTCATAGGCAAATGATAGAACGTGGCTATGCTTCCAGTGTCCTCTCCACATGCTGTCACACACCGTGGCCTCTTTACACCAAGAACTGCTTAGTCACCACGATCACCAATAACAGCACCTTGGAATCTTTGCCCACCACCCTCTCCTAGCGATGTCCACCCTGAATAAAGTTCTGTCAAGATAGGAGAGGCCAAGAAGGCGGTAGTGTTTCCATGATGTGAAGCTGTGACTACCTCTTTGATGGTTCACTCTCTCCATCTTATGCTCAGGAAGAAAGGCAGAGCAGGGATATATCCCATCGGAAAGATCATGTTGGGTGATTCAGTAAGTAGCTTTCACTGCCTCATCTCTTGGTGAGACAAGCTCCCCACCCACCCCTCTGTCCACTCCCTTTCCTTTGCTCCGTCTGTGCTGGCCACCTAGGCTAAGAGTGAGTCTGGAGTCTGTATGAAACCTAGGTAGAAGGAGGTGGATCCCTGGAGTTTGTCCTAAATCTCTAGAAGGCCATCGGAGTGTTTAGAGGAAAGCTTGAAGTCAGGAACAAAGTAGCTGATCCCAGGTCACATGATTGCCACCTCTCTGTCAGGGTGATGATGTGAGGGTGATGACCAGACTTGGCACATTTTGAATCTTTATTAGGACACGACACACCCACTCGTGCCTAAGCCTTTGTGTGGACCCTGTGGTCTGCTGTTCTCTCTTCCCTACTGTCCATCCCAGTGCTCTTCCGTTAGAGTACAATTGCAGGCCCCCACCATGCCATTGCCGCAGACAGCACTCAACTCTCCGACCTCACCTCTTTCTTAGCTGACTTACTGTGCTGCAGCTACGTTTTTTTGTATGTTGCAAGTTTATAAATTGATGACAGACACTGTCTGCACAATAGTACCACCAGAAGTCTCTCAAGGGACCCGGAGTCGCTGTTAGATGTGTCTATGCTGCCTGCCAGGTAAGAGTGTGACCTGGAGAGATCTGGATTCTGCTGGCACTAAAACTTTTTCTAGTCTTTGGATTTTCCTGGGGATCTGTTTAGCTCTTTATAAGTGTGGGGGGAACCTCTGTTTCTGAGAAAGAAAGATTACATCATAGTGCTTTGGAGGGCTCAGTTCAGCTGTAGCCACCTCATTCAACAAATGCATTGGGGTGAGAGAGCTGCTATAGCAAAGGCCTGTAGGCTGGGTGGCTTAACCACCACAAACCCCTATTGGTACTGGTGACTACTGAGCTAAAGCTATCAGCAGGCTTGTCTTCTCCAAGAGTCTCTCCTAGACTTGAAGCTGGTCAACTTCTCAGGCTCTTCCTAAAGTCTGTCTTTGTCCAAATCTCATCTCATTCAGATACCTATCAAGTCAGGCTTGAATCCCCATTTGACTTCATTTTTGCCTTTTTTTTTTTTTAACCTCTTTAATGTCCCATCTCCAAGGACAGTCCCATCCTGAGTTACTTGGGGTTAGGACTCCCACATATGAATTGGGGTCATCATTGTCAGCCCATGACAGAGGCTGCAAATGATGTTGGACCTTATTTCATTGAATTTTGGTCACCTCATTCAGTGGCCTATATGGAGCACCTGCTCTGCACCAGGTCCTGTGCAGATGTTGGGATATAGCAGAGAACACAGAGGGCAGAATTCATGTCTGAAGACATGGCCTGGATGCTCTAAGATGGGAAGACAGAGAGTAAATGGCATTGTTGAGTATCCATAAAGGCTGCAGAAGAAAATCAAAGCAGGTTGTAAGATGACGTGTTGTCTAACTGATGTACTTCCCAGAGAGGAAGTGCTCGGGAATCTGGGGACAGTGAAACATTCAACCAAAGCCTCCTTCGCCAGAGTCTGGACCCTGCTTTTTTCACATCTGTTCTCCTTCTCCTCTTGACCATTTGTCTCAACAATAAGGCTGAAGGGGCAAATGGACACGGTGAATGAGGGCCTGGCTGGCTTGTCACCAGCTCAGGATATCAGTGGAGAAACTATCCATGGTGTTTACCCTGTGGTCTGGGGGACAGGAAAGGAGTCACTGAGGTATAGAAACACGGTCATACCACCCATTCCTTACCTAATAGGTGGTGATGTTGATTGACAGCTGACGTGTCAGACACGTCGGCTATTTTCATTCTTCTTCCAGCCCATACTTGCAAATTCCTCCGCTCACTTATGAATAAGGAAACTGGGTGAGAAACACATGACTTAAAGCAGTCATGTGACTTCCCCAATCCCACTTGAGAGATCTCAGCTTTCTGGGCAGGCTCAGGCTCCTGTTTTAGCTGGAGTTGAAAGCAGGTTTTCATTGCTTTCAAATGTTTTTGTCCTCAGGTAAAGGCACAAGCTTAACATCTTACTAAAGGACTAATACATCTCATTTCCAATAAGTAACTGCCAACAGTGAAACATGCAAAAATTCTCAACAATTCTTCAACAATTGAGGCTCAGACTGTGACAGTCTGTCCACAGCAACACTGGGCACTGGCCCAGCAGCACATTCTTTGACAGCAGCATGAAATATTTTACAGCATTTTCCAGGAAGTTCTCACTGGCTGTCCCAATTACAATTAAGTCTTACTGAGGCATCTGTTAAGGGGAGCTTTAACATACACAGCCTCCTGGCACCCCCAGGGCTTTATGACTGCAAGCAGATCTTCAGGACAAGGGAAACTGTGATAGCTAATCTTGGTCCTCAGTTTGATTAGATCTGTAATCAACTGAGTGACCTCTGAATGGGCTTATGGAGATCCATTCTAGAAGAATTAACTGAAGTGAGGAGGCCCACCTCCAGAGTGGGCATCAACTTCTTGTGGTGGTCCTGGTATAAAGATGCCTGAAGTAAAGCAGGGCTGTCTTTGCCTTCCTGCCTCCATTCCTTGCTGGTAAGCTCATCTACTCCGCTGTTGTCCCTGCTAACACCCTCCATCACTGATTTCAGACCCCAGTCTTTTCTGCATTCCAATGTAGACTAAAGACCAGGTGTTTCCCAGGAACATTCCAGCCCCTCTACACTGAATCTGAGCTGCTGAGACATCCAGCCTTGTGAACTGAGCAGCTACCGGGTTCTCAACTTCTCTACTGTGAAGACAGCCATTGTTAGACTGACTACCCAGTGAGTATTGTGTAAGTCAATCTAACATATCCTTGTGTGGTATGTATCCATTCCATCGATTCTGTTTCCATCTTTAAGACGTTTGCTTTCTCAGAGCCTGATGCAAAGATGACTCTCTAAAAATATTTTAAAAATTGGATTCCAAATATAGTGGTGTTGGGAGGTGGAGCCTAAAACAGAGTGTTTAGGTCGTGATGGCATTTCTGGTCTGGCTTTGTTCTGAGGTCTGGACTCATAGTCTTAAATTTTAATTTGGGTCCCCATAAGATAACCAATGCCCCCAATCAGCAGGAAGTAGTCTAGAGAACTACACCCACATTCCCCCCAAAATGGATTATCGATGTTTGTCTTTGTTTACAGTGTTGGTTACAAGTTGTTATAGATAATTGTGAGGAAAAAAAAGTATAAAAAGAAAAATTGATTTGGGGTTCTTATTTTAAAAAGAAAAAAGGGAAATGCTGTGGGATTATGCTTTTGTATATTGTAAACATTTGCCATTCCTATTGGTTTAATAAAACACTGATTTTCCAGAAGGCAGGCAGGAAGTATAGGCAGGGCTACCAGACTAGGAGACTTCTGGGAAGCAGAAGAACTTAGCGGAGAGACCAGCAGATGCAGAGGAAAGAAGATGAGAAGACCACTCTGAGAAAAGGTACCAAGTCACGTAGCTAAACAAAATAGGACTCATGGGTTAGTCTAAGAGTAAGAGCTAGCAAGTTATATGCCCAATTCATAGGCCAAACATTATGCAATTAATATATGACTTTGTGTGATTATTTGAGACTGCTGATCTGGATCTTGGGGCTAGGCCTGGCTAGAAATGTCTTGCTGCAAGATAGTTGATACTACAGTGTGTGAGAAGCTTCAGACTGAAGTGTCTTGTTCCCTGGTGCACTTCCTATACTTCCACTATGGGATAATGCATCAAGAAAGGTATCAGTGCATGTAGCCTCTTGACCCTGGACATCACTGCCTCCAAAGCTTTGAGCCAAAGAAGGTTATGTTCTGTATAGATGACCTAGTCTGTGGAATTGTGTTATAGCCATGTACTGGACCAAGAGAAAGGCACCGACTTCTCTGAGAACTCTTCTTTGACTTCCTTCTAGCTTTTTTGTGTGCATGCTGACACGGCACAGAAACCCAGAGCATCTCTCTCTCTCTGTCTTACAACCAATCCTTTCTGTGGCTACCGTGTGCTATTATGCTTCCTGTGATAGACAGAACACAGCTAAGAACCCAGCCTTGGTGGACAGTGCTACTAGTCACAGCACTTGATCACGCTTGAGTTCCACACCTGAGAGTTCTGATTCAAGTCTTTGCCCAATTATTCTTTAAGAAAGATGGTTTCCTCCTCTTTCTAAAGAGTTCTCCACCCATTCTGAACACTGGTCTTTGTTCAGTGAATGTTGGAAATTTTCTTTTCCCAGGTCATACCTCATCCTTTCCCTTTACTATATAAAATTTAAATTTGAATGCATTGTTTTTCTTTCATAATGTATAATTTTGATGGTTTATACTCATTTTCATGATGCTCTCTAAATCTTTTACTCCACTAACAAAAATTATTTGTCTGTTAATTTTATTTACATTTAAAATTTTTATTATGTGTGTGTACACATGCATGCACATGTCTGTGGCATAATGGATATGTGGCAATCAGAAGATGACACTATGGAGTCACTTCTCTTGTATGTTTACATGAGTTCCAGGTTGGACGTGGGTTGTGAGGCTCAGGCAGCAAATGTTCGTTCTGCTGAGTCACTTTGTCAGGCTCATCTACCCACTTTGTGATGGTTTTACTCATGAACATTTTTTTGAATACACTATTCAGAAGTCAGATGGCACTGCCTTCATAACAAAGTGTCAGGGTCTGGATTCTGTGACTACATCCTTAGAGATGGGGTTTTTTTCTCTTGGTGGCAGTGTTGACTCAGAGAAGCTAAGCATGGGTCAGATTTTAGAATTTTTCTAGGGTTTATGCGTGTGGATGTTTCCACTCTCCTCTCTTCTTCAACTAAGGCAATAAAATCACGTTGCCTAAGAATCTGAGAACAGTAAGGGCTGTTTCCTAGTCATGAAGCACTGGCACATTTGTATCTCTGTCCGTCTGTCTCTCTGTCTCTCTGTCTCTCTATCTCTCTCTCTTCCTACATACCTATCTACAGAACTATGTAGACTGTGAGGTGGTCATGCAGGTGTGTGTCTTCATAGCTGATCCCCCCAACCCTCATGTCTTATAAGGAATATTAAACTAATGTAGAGTCTGGATCAGATGGAAGCTTGTAAGAGGTGACCTGGTCCAGGAACATAGAAGACTGCGATGTTTAAATAGACTGGGGTGTGATCTGCTGTATTCAAGCCCAGTGGCCTGACAAGTTACTTCCTGCTCTCAGCAGGGATCTGGGGCAAGTGAGATGCTTTTGATCTTAGGTTCTGCAGTCAGCATCAGGTGGAAGAGCAGCTGGAGATTTGCCCTGGCTGTTCCACGATTTGGCCTGGAAATGGCACATACCCCTTCCACCTGCAGCTTACTGGTCAACCTCTGCCATGAGCTCCCCACAACTGCAGAGGGACCCACAGGATGAGAGAGCAAATGGCTACTTCATTGTTAAACGTCCTAAGAGGCCAGCCTGAGACTAATGTACCACCCACAAAATCTACGTCATTGGGAATTAACTGAGGCTGTGGCTGACATTTTGAGTATCATTTAAAACTTACAGGTCAGGATAACTCTGCATATATATAAATAATCAGTTTGTGTGGGGGGGTGGGGGCTTCTATTGGTAGAGTTAGTGAACAACAGAGCAATATATTTTTAAAATTTTTCTGCTTTTGTCCTGAATATGCCTAGACTTTTTCCTGTGGTCTCCACAAATACTATGACAGATCAACTAGTTAGGGAGAGTTAAGTATTGCAGGGACTTCACATGGGTGGCATAAAGTAGATAGAAGGAGGCAATTCATTCTGTACATTTATAAAGGGCTTAAGCATCCATCGATCTGAGCATCTGCAGGGGTCCTGGAATTGATGCCCACGTCGATATCAGGCACAATGACAAGGGCATCACCAACAGGAAAACCACATCTCTGTACTGGCACTGAAAGGATGTCAGGGAACCCGTCAACAATAAAGAAAAGATATTTCCCAGCAGGCACTGCTTCGACTAAGGACTCCTGTGCACAGGCGGGAGGGTGTACACACTGGGAGGTAAAGCAGAGTATAACAATTACATGGATTCCAAGATGTTCAAGATCTATGAAGGAAGTCCTACAAATGCTTTGTGGCAGGCTACAGGACCACACTAGACAGATCCTTTGTCAAGTGGGTTCACATACTAGTGGCAAAGTCCTGACAGAAGCCCACGGGCATTTCCCAGGGGACCATGGCAAGTGACAGAGAATACCCAGCCCATCGTGTCCCCAAGAATCCTGAAAGAATTGTCACTAAGTTGGTATTGAGGACAAAGCAGAGAAAAAGTAGGAACAAGCCACTAGTGATTTTCAGCCAAGAAGGTTGTATGAAAGGACGTGTGCAGGAGAGAACAAGCATTTCCCACTGTAGACTATAAGATGTCCCAGAGGCTCCCTGACCTTCAGGCAACTTGTGCAACTTCAGACTCTGGAGAGTAGAGGCCGGGAAGAAATTCACCAGGGGGAAAAAAAATCCCGATGGCTATATGCAGAGCAGGAGCCAGACTTGTGGGAGCCCATGGATAAAAATCTACGGTAAGCATTGAGGAGGGGAAAGGGAAGAAGTAGGAGACCAAGGGAAATCCCCAGAAAATAAATCCTCCAGAGAGGCCAGGAAAGAGTTATCCAAAGGACCCTAGAATTTGGAGAGTGCAGGGGACCTATATTAGTTAAATATGGAGTATTGGCAGCAAGCAGCCTGTATTGTACCAAATCTAGTTAGTATACAATGAAAATCCAGAGCCAGATGTTTGGAAAAATTGGAATATGAGAGAGAGGTAACAGACCACAGTCAATTCTCACCCAGCCAACTTCTCAGGCTGAACAGGGTAAAAGCTGTCTTCAAGGGTCCTAGGCCTGACTGGTCACTCCTACAGAATGCTTGGATCTCTGCTCCTCCTGCCTTAAATATCTTCCCTGCCCTGTTGTGCCACTTCTGAGTTCAACTCTGCACCATAGTCCTAGAGTTAGGATTAAAGGTGTGAGCTACCACTGCTTGGCTGTTAAGACTTGAACTCACAGAAATACAGAAGGATCTTTGTCTCCTTAGTGATGAGATTAAAGGCGTAGGTCACCACTCTCTGACCTTCATGGCTTGACTGTGGGTGGATCTGTTCTCTGATATTTCCGGCTGATTTTATTAAATATAAAGTATATCACCACAAGCCTGAGACAGGGTTATGCTATTAATAAAGTAGTCACCATTTCTTGTGTCTTTTCTAAGTGTCTGGCACAGCCCAAGGCACATTTGTCTCACTGAGCTTAGGATGCTAAAAGCTGGAGGAAAAGCAAGCAGTTAGTATAAGCTAGAACAGGAGCCAGCATGGATGATACTCTCTGGGCCCTGGGCCCTGTCATCCAAGCTTTCCAAAAGAGGTAAGAGATGGTTTACTCTGGAGACAAATATGAGTGACGAGGGCCTGGGACACCCCAAATTCCATCTTCTACCATGGTACAGGTTCACGAAGCCTTTATAGCAACAGAAAAAGTCCAGTAATAAAACAAGACATGCTTAAATACACTGGTGGAAATATAAGGCACATAGGCTATAGCAGATTGGGAGCTGCTATGGGATTATGCTTTTGTACACTGTAAATATTTCTTCCTATAAATATTGGTTTAATAAAATGCTGTTTGGCCAGAAGACAGGCAGGAAGGATGGGCGGGGCTACCAGACAAGGAGAATTCTGGGAAGAGGAAGAACAGACACAGATGCCAGCCAGACTCGGAGGAAGGAAGATGAGAATGCTGCACTGAAGCTAAGGTATCAAGCCGTGTGGCTAAGCATGGATAAGAATCATGGGTTAGTTTAAGAGTAAGAGTTACCAAGTAATAAGCCTGAGCCATGGGCCAAATAGTTTATAATTAGTATAAACTTTTGTGTGATTATTTGGGACTAAATGGCTGCGGGACTGGCTGGGCAAGACCAGAGAAACTTCTGACTACATGGGGTCATTTCTGCATTAGGCTTTAGATGACATCTGATGACATTCTTAGTTCTTGGGCTGGTAGAAGCCAGGGTCCATTCATAATATTTTACCCAATAGTCACAGTAGGTCACAGACATAGGAAGATGATGCCCATTCAGAGGACCATGTCGCACCCTCTTCACAGTCACTGGAGTTCACTCTATATTTGTAAGGTGTCCCACATAGCTGTGCTGTCCTTGGGGAACTTTAATGGACAAGCCACACACTGGTCCATGTGTTGCTGTCTCCTTTTCTGAGCTTCATTTTCTTCATCTGTAACTTGAGGAAGAAGAAAATCAGGGAAGGGTTAATGCCACTGACACAGTGACCCCACGCCATGAAGAAAGGAAGTCAGAGCCTAGAGGGATGGGGAGGGGCTTGTAAAAGTAACAATAGACTGATGGACAAGCAGAAATAGAACTTGGGTTTCCTGGTTCCTCACATCTGGGGCTTTTACCAGCTACCTCTGCCAAGCCACAGGGCAAAGTTAACACAGGGAACAAGGTTGGTCACTAAGACTGTAGTGTTGAAAAGGTGACAAGAAGCAGTGCCATATTATAGATTCAGGGGCATGCAGTGTTGTAATGGTGACCCTGGTTCCCAGGGGGCTGGAGAGAGTCACTTGGCTCTAGACTTTTCCAGAGGGAGCAGTCTCCCTAACATCCCATTCCTACCTACCTGCCTACACACACACACACACACACACACACACACACACACACACACACACACACACACACTCTCACACATATAGACACACAAACACACACAGACATACACACACATATAGACACAGACACACACACATACAGACACACACATACACACACATATAGACACAGACACACACATACAGATACACACATACACACATATACACACACAGAGACAGACATACACACACATATACATACATATACATGCCTGTGTGTATGGAATGTATACGGACATCAGAAGATAACCCCAGGTGTCATCATCCATTAAACCCTATCAAACCTTTTCCCTCCCTCCCTCCCTCCCTCCCTCCCTCCCTCCCTCCCTCCCTCCCTCCCTCCCTCCCTCCCTCCCTCCCTCCCTCCCTTCCTCCCTCCCTCCCTCCCTTCCTCCCTCCCTCCCTCCCTTCCTCTCTCCCTTCCTCCCTTCCTTCTTTCCTTTCTTCCTTGACAGTATGTCTTAATGATCCAGAGCTTGCCAAATTATGTTAGGTCATCATATGACAGGTTCTGCCTGCCTCTGCCTCTCTGACTCTGGAATTACATGTTGCCATGCACAAGCTCTTTCTAAAAATTTTTATTTAATTAACATTTTCATTTATTTTGCATGCTTCCCACAGTTCTGCTCCCTCTTCTCCTCCCGTTTCACCCTCTCAGCTACCCTCTTCCCATCTGTCCCTCCTCTGTCTCCATTTAGAAGGGGGCAGGTCTCCCAAGGACTTGAACAAAGCATGACACATCAAGTTGAGTTAGGACCAAGCTCCTACCCATGTATAAAGGCTAGCCAAGGTAATCCAAAAGCCATCTAAATTCCAGGGACAGGTCCTGATCTCACTGTAGGAGCCTTACAAACAAACTCACATACATGCAGAGGGCCTAGGCCAGTCCCATGGAGGCTCCCTAATATTGGCCCAGAGTCTACGAGTTACCAGGAGCTTAGGTCAGCTGTCTCTTTGAGTTCCATCATGGTCTTAATCCCCCAGCCCCAGGCTTGTACAATCCTTCATTTCTTTCTTCATTGGAACTCTTAGAGCTTGTCCCAGTGCTCAGTTGTGGATCTCTGCATCTTCTTTCCCCAGTTACTGGATAAATTATGACAATTAAGGTAGTCACCAATCTGATTACAGTAGATGGCAAGTTCCGCTATTGGTAGGAGTCTTCAATATATGAAAATCTGTCAATCTATCATATAAACAAACTGGAGAAAAAACGTAAGACCATCTCAACAGATACAAAAAAAAAAAAAAAAAACTTTGACAAAACAAAAATTCTACAACCCTTCATGATAAAGGTCTTGAGAGATCAGATCAAGGATACAAGGAGCATACCTAAATATAATAAAAAGCAATATACAGCAAAGCAACAGCCAACATCAAATTAAATGGAGAAAAACTCAAAGCAGTTCCACTAAAATCAGGAACAAAACAAGGCTGTCGACGCCATTTCTATTCAATATAGTTCTCGTTCCAGCTGGACCAGTAAGACGACAAACGGAGATCAACGGGTACAAGGGACAAGTCAGACGTGCAGCCTCTACGTAGGCTCTGCTATCATATGCTGGTCTTCACACGTACCAGGCACACACTTAACCATCTTCCCAGCAGAGTTTCCCCTCGTGACCCAGAACAAGAGACTCTCATCTTAGCTGACATCCCTGGGCCTCCTGGGCTTGGTACTTCCACCCACAATTTCTATTGTACCCCATTTATGTCCCAAATGTTCCTTTGTAATCAGGAATCAAGAACTGTGTCTTCACTTTCAAATGTGGCACCGTTTGCTGTGTCCTGGTGCAAAAATAGCTTCCTAGGCTTAGACTGGGCGACATTTTCCTGTTAGTCACAGATTTATTCCATAAAGGATGGGGATTGAGGGGAGGCATCTTGAAAAATCAGCTCATTTATAGACTTCTTGAAGCAAGGAGAGGCACAGGGAACCATGAAGTCAAGCCTGGCTTCCATACAATTATGATTTGGCAAACAGGTAAGGCCCCAGGCTTCAGTAGGCCCCAGGCTTCAGTAGGCCCCAGGCTCCAGTAGGCCCCAGGCTTCAGGCTCAGTGTCTCTACTTACTTATCAGAGCAATAAGGAGCCTGGGCTCTTCCTCCTCCTATAAGTGAGAACTTGAGATAGTGCTAACTTTCTGGGGGAACAAAGTTTCTTAACATTTATGTATGATTTTTAACTTAGCTTATCTGTGTCTGGAATACACATGACAGAAACAGACAGATCAGCACACACAGGCCAGTGAACAAGCAAGACCCATTAGTAAGATGCCAATAACTGCTGCAGACAGCCAGAAAGAGCCAACCACTTTTTCCTGGAGGCACAATATGGCTATGGAGAGCAGTAAGGAAAATTATAGAAAAATATCCATATCTGTTGCTTCTTAATTTTGTAAATGTTTGTGTTGATTCCTAATCCTACTATTTTGATGGATTCATTATTAGTTCAGGTTTCTTCTATTTTTTTTTTTTTTCTGTTCTAAGGAATCAAACCCAGGCATTGCTAATGCCTTCCCACCACCACCGCTGAGGAAGATGCCCAGCTCTGGCTGCTTCTCAGCTTGGACTAATGTGTTACAAAAATACCAGCTAAAAATGTCCAGATCCAAGGTAGCTATGACAGTCAGTGGATCCCAGAATATGCTGACTGGTGAAATGAGTGTGTGGAAAAGAGTATGCATGTATGTGTTCATGTGTGTCTATGTGTGTGTGTCTATGAGTGTGCATATGTGACTCTGTGTGACATATGTATGCACATCCCTGTGTGCATGTCTAATGTTTGCTTGTGTGTGCGTCTTTTCCTTTAGTAAAGCTGTGACACAGTGACCTGTACACAGCGGTGTGAGGCTGACACCCTAGGATTGCTTTCTAAATCCACTTTTAAATCATCTTGCTTTAAAAAGTGGGGGACAGGTAGCTAGGCCCTCTAGTTAGTGAGTCATTCTGTTCATGTCCATCTTCAGAGTAGCAGAGGACATTAGTAAATTGAATGGTTTTTAAAGCAAACAGCATTTGAGCCCAAAGCCACATTGCCCTTCACCCCGGCCCTGGCAGCAGCAAGACCATGGCCTCAAAATCGTCACATTCCTGCTTCCTGTGTCATAGGCTGCCTGGGAAGTGAGATGTTGGCTGAGTTTTTAAGGAAACCATTTCCAAGGGACAAGGCTTTCCTTATCTCTCTGATAGAAGGTAGTTTTTGAGTGGCTGGTAGCGTTTCCCAGGGGAGTGTCCAGAGCCTCTGGGGCAGCACCCCTGATCCTGTGCACTCATTGAGGCCACATCAGCTGCCTGGAGATGTTTAGTCTAAGGCATGCACAGCCAGGTGCCACCGCCACAGGTGGACATCTCAGCTTGTGCTGTCCTTGTACTGTTTCTTCATGAGTTCTAAAATGGGTAATCTGTCACACGAGATGAGGGTCAGGCCAGCCACACAAAGGAACTCTGAGGTTGGCCTGCAATGCGAAAACTGTCATTTTATAGCCGCCTCCATTTCCAGGAGCGGGGTCTTTGTCTCCATTAGTACAATTTGGAGCGATGTTATATGCTCTGATCCTTTTACCATCTTATCTGAGCAAGAGAAATGAGTGTAAATGAAGGGGAGCAGGGTGGCAGGGAGGGAAGCAGGGACACGGGAAGGAAACAATTATTTTCTAGGCTCATCTTTAACTCCTGACTATACAATTTATTAAAAGTGAATGTGCCATTAGAATTAGCATTGGTCAGTGATGTGCAGGGGGAGTGAGCCGAGTCCAGAGAGACCCACTTCTAAAGCTCTCCTGTATGCTCAGAATCTTTACCTGTTCATAAAAACGTTTTCTTGAGGATCATAGAGTTCAGGGAGGAGATGGCTTAGGTGCAAGAACTGGGCTTCCGGCTAAGTGTCAACATCAAGGGGACACGGAGAGCCAGCTCCATCATACAACAGAGGTGATGACCCTCATCTGTGGGGCCAACACTCACAGATTCTTAAAACACCATGTGCTAGCTCCCTATGGATGCCCAGCAAATTGCCACACAATTAGATGCTTGAAGCACTGGGCACTTAAGATGTTCTCCTGGGTCCTGCCTCCAGGTACCACTTGACTTTCTAGCTCTAGCCTGGGTCTCACAGGGTTCCAGTTTTCTCCACTATGTAACTGAATATCATGAATTAAGTTCATGAGTTTTTCTTTCTTTTTTTTTTAATTTTGATTCACAATTTTGAAGGCTAGGAAGATAAAGATCTTGAAGCAATACCTGGCCTTGTCTTTTCTGCTGGTTTGGACTCTGTGGGGTCCTAGAGAGAATCAGATACTGATCAGAATCTCCTTGTTCACGTCTTGCTTCCTTTTGTTTATTCAGCCAGTCTCATAGGATTAGGGCTCCACCTTTACGGATTTATTTAGCGTGTTTGTGTGTGTGTGTGTGTGTGTGTATGTGTGTGTGTGTGTGTGCATTCACATTTATACAGATGTACTTATGTAAGTAAGTGCGTGCATGTATATGTGTAGCTAGAGGCTAGAGGACAGCTCTGGTTATTGGTCTAGATGTCATCCATCATATGTTTTTCTGAGATAGGGGCTCTTGCTGACCAATTATGCTAGAATATCTGGTCTTCAAGATCCACCTCACTCCTGCAAGAACTCTAGTTAGTGTATAATGAAAACCTGGAGGCAGATACTGGGGAAAAGTTGGAATATCAGAGAGAGGAAACAGACCACAGTCAATTTTCACCCAGCCAATTACTTAGGCTGAACAGGGTAAATGCTATATCTTTAAGAGTCCACAGCTTGGCTGATCACTTTAGAATGAATGAATCTCTGCCTCCTCCTGCCTTATATATCTTCCAAGTTCAGATGTTTACTTCCTGGTTCAACTCTGCATCTTAATCCTAGAGTTAGGATTAAAGGTATGAACTGCTAGTGTTTGGCTATTAGGCCTTCAATTCACAGAAATCCACAAAGACCTCTTTGTCCTGAGTGATGGAATTAAAGGCATGAGTTACCACTCTCTTACTTTCTTTGCTTGACTGGGTGGTTCTGTTCTCTGATTTTCCAGACTGATTTTATTAAATATATCATACATCACCACACCTCTCTCCATTTCTCCAACACTGGAGTTATAAGTGTGTGCCACTATAGATAGCTTACTTTTTAGACTTATTTATTTTATGTGTATGGTGTTTGCTTGACTATTTACATATATGTATGTGTGTATGTACACACACACACACACACACACACACACACACACACACACACACACACACAGGTACTGTGTTCATGCCTAGTGCCTGTGAGATTCAGAAGAAAGTGTCAGACCTCCTTGAACGGAGTTAGAGATGGTCTTAAACTATTGTGTGGGTGCTGGGAACCAAAGTTCAGGTCTTCTTCAAGTATATCAAATGCTCTTAACCCCAGAGATGTCCCTTTAGCCTCTGTGGGTTTTTGTTGTTGTTGTTGGGTTTTTAATGGACTTTGGGGATCAAACTCAGGCCATCAGGCTTGTCAGGACAGCACTTTATCAGGGGGTTACATCTAAGCCTTTCATAGTCCTGGCTCCTCTTGAAGTCCCTGCTTCTAAGTGCCATGGCCAAGCATGGCAGCTTCTTCTTACTATTTCACCATGGAGGTTCAGTCCAAGTCAATGCATACAGTGACATCGCAGCATCAAATACCCCTGGAGGCTTGACTGGGAATGATCAGGCCACCCTCGGAACTCATTCCCATGAGGCTGTATGACTCTGAGTCTCCTCTTTCTGTGAACTATATTTTATGGGCTAGAAGGAAGCCCCAGCCCCCCCCCCCCAATACACACACAACATATACACCTAAAGAAAAACACTTCCTTTGGGACTATAAAGAGAAGGGGAGAGTCACTGACATAAGGAAAATTCACCTCCAATCCACAGACTCCGTTATCTTCATCAAGTGGCTAATATGTGAGGTTTTCCATTCCAGCCAACTCCCCAGTCAACACTTGGTCACCATAAAACGATCATGGGCTTTCAAAAGTATCTTTTTGACTAATGTTCAATTAAAGAGAAATAAAAATGTCTCCAAGGATTTTATCTTGAGACCTCTGACTGGAAGGAGGTGGTAAGGAGATGATGAAAGGGTAGGTTCTTCACACTCCCACTCTACCACCAAACAGACCAGACCCCAGATCATGCTCACCTGCTAGATTCCATATAATTCTGGTGCATGTCCAAAGGTTAATGCCTTAACCATCTGATAGAAAGCCAAGATCTACAAAGGAGTTAGAGATCTTAGGGTATTGAGTTTTTCTCTGCCACCAAACAGGTGGCTAAGCTGATCTTGGCTTGCTGATATGAGCAAACTTTGCATTTGAGAGTCCATCATACAGAAGGCACCCTTGCCTTATAAGCAAATCAAACTGATTAACAGCTTTATGGTTGCCAGGAATGAAAAAAGGTTCTAAGCAGCAACCTGCTTCTCTACCTGGTCATCTAGGGAGACTGCAGTCACCAGATATCACATAATCTGATTAACTTCTTGGAATGCTAATCTCAAAACAATTCAGTTTGCTTAAGCACCTTTTCCTCATTAACTCCTAAGAGTGCCTGGGGTGTTGAAAATAGAGTAGTGGTGATATTGTCACCAGAGGTGTGAAGGTCATTTGGCAAAAGAACTTTACAACAGGGCCTTTCTTTCCTGAAGCTGAAGTTGTAGGTGCCTAGACACACTAAGCTAGGCACTCTAAATGGATTGACTAGTTTACTACAGAGTCAAAGGGTGATTTCAGTTTCCAGAAATAGGTAAAAGTGACCTCAAAGTTATATATCATTTCAAAACAACATTGAGAGAGGTGTGAATTTGCTGGTTGAATACATGGCTTATATTCAGGTTAGGACTACCCAGTGTCTGTGGTATCAAAAGGAAGCCAAGGGTTTAACTTGCTGGAGGCAGTCTAAGTTCTGTGAAGAGAAAAGGTTGGGAGTCAGAATTTCAGCCACTAAAAAACATTCAGAGCGTTTATTGTTGTGTGTGCCTGGGTCAGATGGGGAACTATGTAGAGCTGTGTGAGGAAGAAGATTCCTATGACCTGGGAAGTAAATAAAACCTACAGGTTCCAGAGAATAGATGCAGAAGATTCACACGGCTCCTATACCTGGTCCTAGAAGCAGGAAAAAATGTTGGGAAAGGGGCCTTTTGCTAACTAAACTGTCTAGAAATCATCAAAGATTGTCCAGGGGTGCAGATTGTATGAGTTATCATCCAGGCTGAGGTGGGCTTCTTGATACAAATACTTTAGGGTTGCTCATAGTCATTCATGCTCTGTAAATAAGAGCATAAACTCATTAGTCCATTGCAGTGGATTCCTGTGGACTCATTATTATGTCACTGCTGCCCTATATTGGGTGAGGAGACATTTATCTCCCTAGGAAAAGTCACACAGCAGGTACCAAATTCTTTAACAAGATGAAGAAATATCCATGGATGCAAAATTTCCATGGGCTCTTGTTAAAATTTCCAAGAGGTAAAATATCTATATGGATATAGACAAAAGAAGGGAAGAAACAGACAAGAGTTTCCAAAAGGAATTTGGAAAGAGAGATGTAGAAATGATCATTGCGGATGCAGAGTTCTGGGGGAGGTGAGGCAGGCAGACAGCATGGCACAGCCTGGAGAAGGGGGGCGGCCTGTGTCTTTATGACAGCAAGGATGGTATTTCAGAGAACAGAAAAGAAACTTGAGGTTGATTGAAACACAAAAAGTCTGGAGAATCCGTTGCCTCTTTAGAGAAGATAATACATAAGAGAAATGGACCGCAATAAGATCTTGAGATTTGAGATTATGGCAGTTAAAATAAAAACCTCTGTAGAAAGTTCAATAGACGAATCTCCACAAATGTCTCAGAAAAGATTTTTTTTTCAAGTAGAAGAAAATATAAGAGAGTTATTGAAATAAAGACTAGTGAAAATGGAAGGGAAAATCTATCAAAGAATTAATAAAGGAGAAATTTTCTAATTCTTCAAGTGAAAAATATCAAGTGTTATGTGTAATGACTCAGAAATCTTAGCATGTAGAACTTGAGGGAATTAAAAATGAAGAAAAGGATGATAAAGCCTCACAGGAAAAAACCCAAGAATAAGAATTCTATTGGCATAAAGCTTCTTCGAGATGCTGGCAGTTAGAAGACAGTGGACCGATGCCACAAACATTTAGAAGGTAAATATTTTGAGACTAGATTCCGGCACCCAGGCAAAACTTCAGTATGGTGCCAGGACCAAGATTTTTGACATATGCAGACCCCTTGTGCTCTGTGGAAGAATAAACATACAACAAGACTGCAAGCCGGCAATAGACGTGGTGATGCCAAGGAGTAGGAAAACACGAGACACAAGAGGAAAGTGAATTCTGCCTAAAGACAGGCTGTGAACCATCCCAGACGGCAAATTGTCTAGGCTGGAGAAGATGAGGAAACCCGAGGTGATATTTAGAAATAAGAGAAATTTGTGGAGAAGAGAACATGGTGATGAAGCACTTGGAATATAGAAAGGAAAAGAAGGCTGGTTCAAACCACTTCTGGGGATGGTTTCTACTGAGCACCACATGATGGCAGAGGACTTTCAGAAAGGACACACAGACGTTTCTGCTATGATGTCCTGTAAGCAAACCCTGAAACCCTGCAGGAGTCATACAGGGTGCAGTAACAATGAGCTGGCTCATGGGAACATGCATGTCACTGGATACCGTGAAACTCTGACTAGAGATCTGTCAGACACAGCTAACATCTAGGAAAGTAGCAACTACTTTTGTAGTTCGAATCCCCTGCTCTCCTAAGGCCCTGGGATGTTTTCCTTTTTGGACACAGTGATAACTCATTGTGATTAGCAGCTGATTGGACCCCAAACTCCAAAGCATTAGAGTGGCATGCCTTGGGGTGTGTCTGTGAGGATATTTCCAGAAAGGATTAACCCTGCTGTGAATCTGGGCAGCATGGTCCTGTGAGCTGGAGTCCTGGATTAAATATAAAAAGAACAAATACAATGAACGCTGGCATCCCTGCCCTCTACTTCCTGTCTTGCCTGGATGTGAGCAGGAAGCCTCCGGTTCCTCTTGCCACAGTCATGAGGCCCTCCAGCCTCTTATACCTTCCCACCACCATGAATATGCCCTAAACATGAGCCAAAGTAAACTCCTGTCCCCTCAAGTTGTTTTTTTCTTAGACATCTGGTCACAATAAGAGAATTGATAAGCCCAGATGTTAGCTTTGAAGAAGTATTCATCTAATAGAGGTTCATATAAACACAGTGGCAATATCTATTTTTTGTTTGACAAATAATGATTGTATAGTTTACAGAGTACAGTGTAGCATTGTGATGTGTCCACTTATGAGATCATTAAATCAAACTAATCAACATGTCTATCACCTGACATGCTTATTTTCTATATGTAGTGAGTGTATTTACAATCTAGTATTTAGGCCCTTTTGAAATGTACAGCGTATTGCTATTAACTGTGGTAGAGGGCCAATTCCTTCACAAAAGTGAAGAGAACTTCCCTTTGCATAGCTAGAAGCTCCCAACACCATCTTGCAGACAGATGAATACTCTGGTGGTATTGCTAGCCCTGAGAAAGATGACATGCTAATCTAGCTCACTTAGCTAGCCCCAGGCCAGGGAGATATCCTGTCTCAAAACCAACATTTTTGAACAGCCTCTAAGGAACAATACCCAAGGTCAACCTCTGGCCACATGCCCATGTACGTACATGTCTGATGCATTCTGCCCCACTATAAAAATTTCCGAATTCCAGTGTTATACTGAAGAGTGAAGAAGCAGGGTTTTTGGTGTCTCTGCAAATGCCCCCAGGCTCTACATAGCAAGGCCTTCCACATACATGTGCATTGTGCATGAAAATCGCTATGACTTCTAGGCAGAGGCAGCTTCCAAAAATATTCCCCAGTTGCCCTTTCAAAATATCGCCTCCCACAGCTTTCCATTGGAGATGTTGAATCATTGTCTGCTTCTAGGTGGACTCGTCTATGCTTCCTGGTTGCTTTACAGCCCATTCTCTTTGTTCCTTGGTTGGAATAAAATTAGATTGAAAGAGGGTGTGAATTAATGGACATCTGATATGGTTTGAATGTGCCTCATGATGAAAGTGTCACATGATGAAAGCTTAGTCTCGCAATGTGTGCTGTCATTGGTATTTGGAAATGGGATCTCTGAGAGTTCACTGGGTTAAAGTGGAGATCCTGAGGGCACCATCACCAAGGCAACTATGGAAGGGTTGGTTTATTTGGGTTCACGGTTCCAGAGGGATGAGTCCATCATGGTTCAGGAACAGGTAGCAAGAATGGCGACTGGAGCAGGAGTTAGGGGCTCACATCTTGAACCAGGACCATGAAACAGCAGGACTAAACTGGGAATTTCATGAGTTTTTAAAACCTCAAAGGTCACCTCCAGTGACACAGTTCCTTCAGCAAGGCCATACTCCCTACACCACACAAACAGCACCCTCATCTGGGGACCAAGCATTCAAAGGCCTGAGACTATGGATGGCATTTCTTCCTCAGAACATGACGGTGGAGCTCCCTGGATAAGATTGGGGGAAGAGCCAGAGCTGTATAGACCTGTTTCTTCTCTTTGTTTAATGCAACAGAAAGGCTTCCCATGGGTGCTGGCAACATGCTTTTGGACATCCTCGCTTCCAGAACAGTGAGAAATAAACCTTTGTCCTAACAGATGACCATATCAGCAGCACCAGCCTCCAACAACAAAGGACAGGCTAAGACCTGCTGACAGCCTAGGATTCGATGTTCCCTGAAGGTGAAGAATGTCCTGGAACACCCCTAGTTCCATTAGATGAGAGCTAAAAGCCAGCCAGGGAATGGATAAATATAATGTTTTCTGACTCCTGAGGCCCCATGAGCAAGAGAGAGCTCATCTCCCTTCCAGACAGATTTCTCTCTCTCTCTCTCTCTCTCTCTCTCTCTCTCTCTCTCTCTCTCTCTCTCTCTCTCTCTCTCTCTCTCTCTCTCTCTCTCTCTCTTTCTCTCTCTCTCTGAGGAAGGGAAAGGGCGTGCTGTGAGTCAATGTAGAAGCTTCAGAGAAGCCTAGGAACAAATATGCACTTCTTAACAAATATTCAATTTACCCAGAAGTGCTCAGCTGCCTGCGGGGAACAGGCTCTCTACTGACCCAGATAAGCAGGCCAGGGCCCTGTGATGTTGGCATGTGGTACTTCAAGGTGCCTCTCACCACAGGCCACCAGGAGTCTGGATGGCCCCGTCCAAACACAAACACACCGGCAATGGCGTTCCCACCTGCACAGACGTGAGCACAAAGGAGATTTTCAGCTAATAAGATCCTTGGTGTTTGTAGCACTAAAGCGGCTAAGGTCATTAGAACTCTTCTTTAAATACATTTCCCCCGTTCTGACAGAATAAAAACTAGGTTGAAGGAGCTCATTTTATTTCCCATTTAAGTTAATTCAATGGGAGGCAGACTTTTTAAAACATTTTCTTTATGTGTGTGTGGAAGGGAGGGTGGAGGCCTGGGGGAAGGAGAGATTGAGATGTCCCTATGGGTCCCTTGGCTAAAGAAGAAAAATGTCGGGCTTGAAATGCTTTCCTCTGGGGGCTGTTTGTGGAATCAAAACGCCTCTCTGGTTTGCAGTTCTGAAACCCACCACTGTGACAGGAAAAAAAAAAAAAAAAAAAAAAAAAAAAAAAAAAAAGGAAAGAAAGAAAGAAACCCACTTTCAATTTAGAGGGGAAAATGTCCACAGTCCTGGAGTCTCCGCTCTGCTGAGGGAAATGCCGCTGGTGGATGTGGACACCCAGGGTTTGGGTTTTACACACAGCACAGATCTCAGCGCCCTCCAGCATCCTTGGGTTGTCCCACTGATCTTGTCTGAGTGTGGAGCCCCACCTCTGTCTCCCAGGGGAAGGAGACTGACCGCAGGGCGTTGCTGGGAGGCATGGGTGGAGGAGGACATAGAGGCCAGTCACCTCAGTGTTCTCTTGGCATCACCTGTGATCCTCAGATCAAAGTTGCATCCTCAGAGACTCCCACCCTCCCCTACGTTGTGAACCCTTTTCTCCTGGGATGCTCAGGGCTTTGAAAGGTGTTCAGGTTAAATCTCTATTTACAGCCCTATCAGGAGAGGGCCTGTAGATAAAGGATGGACCCGCCTTCCCTCCAGTTCACAGGTTCTTATGCACACTACATTCCTTGGTCTTAGAGGCCACCCTAAGACCTGCTCTGTTTATTTGCTTCCTACTTCCTACGTGGTTTCCTACTCTAGTATCAATTTATTCTACAAACAATTATTGAGGATTTGCTATACCCCAGGGGCTTGGCTGACCAGCTCTGTCCTGGTGAAGCTCTTCTAGTGTGAGGAGATTTGTAGCATATACCAAAAGAACAAATAGGCAAACTCTTTGCTGTGGTGGAATGGTGCCGTGGGAGTGAAGGCAGTTAGAGGTAGAGTGGGGGGTCTTTAGCTTGTCATTGGGGGGGTGGACAAGGACAGGGACCACATGGAGGTGAAGGACTCAGCAGAACAGGACAGAAGTGGCACCTCCAGGCAGAGGGAGCTGCTGTGAACATGATTTTGAATTGAGGTGGGGGCAGCAAAGAGGTCAGGGTGACCAGTACAGTGGCCAAGATTAAATCATGACTGAAAACCCTGTAGGGAACTGGTGGCCATTGTCAGGGTGCAAGCTTTCCTTCTAGAAGGAAAGAATTGAAAGTTTTATAATTGCAGTGAGATTTTTCACAAGGAAGGGAGGTGGAGATGAGAAGGGTGGGTGGAAGCGTGAAGTGCAGCAGCAGAGGTGAAGGCAGATAAAAGCGGTCAGTGTTTACATCCTGTCATTAATAGGAGTGAACGTGGGTGGTATCTGAGGAGTCTAAACAAGGGGTGCGTGCAGTTGACACAGTTGGGAGGTAGAGCCAAGAAGGCAGTTGATGATGGCATATTGGAGAAAGCAGAAGCTTTAGGTTTCTGTGATGCAGAACAGTGAGTTCCTCATAACCCAGACAGAATAGAAAATATTCAGATACCTTCTGCTTATCTTAGGGTATGTTGAGTCAGATATGTATGATGCATATCCAAGTGGACAATCTTATTTGTTTGGTTTTCAAGACAGGGTCTCACTATGTAGCCCTGGCTAGCCTAAAACTCACTATATAAACCAAGCTGCCCTCCAACTCACAAGTAACCCTGTCTCTGCCTCATCAGTGCTTAGTTACAAATATGTGATGTTTTATATCCAGCTTCCAAGCAGAGATGTGCAGGATACAGTTGAAGTCTTCCATTCTGGAGGGGTGTATGAGCTTCAGACATACACTTAGGTTTTATTATTGTATATATGATACTGAAATACCATCACACCGAATGAACAATGACGGAGAAGAGCCTGGGCTCCATAAGACTCCGAGACAGTTCAGTGGGGAGAGAAGAATCAGCTACAAGGGCTGAAAAAGAGAAACTCTGTTCAAAAGTACTTTGTGGAATGGAGATGAATATCCCTGTCAGCAGTTCTGGTATCAGAGAGTTGAAGAATGCTTTATAGTAATATGGAGGTCATCGGTGACGTGGCCATGAGCAGCTTTGGAGGAGTGGTAGAGAGGACTGCCCAGCTGGATTGGGGCTGGGAAAAAATGAAAGGCAAATCGCTAATAATATAGAAAAGGCCTTTGAAAGGTTTTACTGCAAAGGAGGTCAAAGAGTTGGAGCATTCACCAGCAGAAGAAATAGGGCTGTGGGAGTGTCTGGGCTTCGGGCCTGGTTTGAGTTGGTTTGGTTTAGGTTTTCCACAGGAAAACTATAGCGATAAGCAGACGACCTGGGCATAGCTGCTGTGGACCCAGAACAGGGCCAGGTTCTGAAGAAGAAATAAAAAGTAAAGCTCTCGAGGGTGTTACCACTTAGGCATAAATCATGTAGAAAAGAGAACCAGGGATCTATGGGTATCTCCTGTACATAGGAGTGAAAGTGAGTGGCATCATGGGATTTCAGACAGAGAGTGGAGTGACAGCATTAAGTTCAGTGGATGGTGTGAAGTAATTAATAAATACTTAGAACATGAACAAATAAGTTACATTATGGACAATATTAGAGCCTCTTTGGATGGTATTCTTCAGTCCATTCGCAGCTTTATTGACTAAGTGATGAAATCTTAAGATATTTCTTGAGCACCTCCTATGTACCGGAAGCCATTTGGGTTGCAAAGATGCCTGAAGTTGTCGCCAATCTCCATAGTCTTTTGGAAAAGCCAAACAAAGGTATCAACGATATGGAGGGTGCTGTCAAATGGGGTCATGAGTCTGGGACCCAGCAAAGTAGAGGCCTACCTTCCAGCCTTCCATTCCTTTCTTCTTCCCCTCTGTTCTAAGCTGGGCCTTCAACCTTACCTTTGCCCTCAGTTAACACAAGAGAAGGATTGTCAAAAGCACCAACAATGTCTAGATGTGTCTTTTTCTTTTGAGTTTCTTCTAGACACAGTGGAGAAACAGACTTGAAGAAGGGTAGAACTCTTGGAGTGGGATCTGCTGGATACCCAGAGCCATTCTGAACCACTCTGTCCACTGTAGGCATGAAACTGGAGAGTTGACAGCAGTTCTCAGCCCTCTGGCTTCCCCACCGTGATAGGAAATTTGACTGTCTATATGTGGGGATAGATGTAGAAATAGCCACTAGCTGAGGTGGAGAAGCCAATATTTATGCTGGGCTTTGAAAAATATCTCAAAGTTTTGGGGGGAAATGAATTAATATTATTTACTAAAAGCATAAGAAAGACAAAAGACCAATAGTGGGTGAGGCTATCATGGACAACTCAGACGCAACCTGAAATATGTGTATTTTTCTCCAAATATCAGTGTTTTCAGCATCCAACTTGATGCCAAGCACTGGCCTAAGCAGAACCGTCTTCTCCTTTCACTCTGATGAGCGTAGTCATTGTCAACAGGCCGGGTGGGATCTCCCAAGAGCACCAGGAACAGCACTAGGCATCGATCTTACTTACTGTCCCAAGGTGAGGTCAGAATCTCTACAGTGTCAGCTTTACCCGCATTGAACACTCCATAGAATTTCCACAATGCTCTCTCCTCTAGGAAGCCAATATTACAGCTCCAGAATCCTGGAGTGCCTTAGCTACTTTTTCTGTAACTGCAAGAAAATACTGGACAAAACAAGTTAAAGAAAAATGGTTAATTTTGACTCCCAGATCATTGTGAAAAGAAGGCGTGGTGGCCCAGGCTCAAGGCTGGTGACATTGTGTCAACAGTCAGGAAGCCAAGAATGATGAGTGTCGGTCCTTTATACTTTTCTTCTTTCCATTTACTCCAGGATCCTACCCCACAAAATGGTTCTACCCACATTCAGAGAGGGTCTAGCTTCCTCAGTTAAGCCTCAATGCAAGTGCCCCATAGACCCAGAGCCTGGAGGTGTGACTCCTGGGTGATCCCAAAGCCAATCAAGTCGACTGAGAAGATTAACTGTCATATGAAGTATCCCAGAGACCAACCATAGGTAAACTAGAAGAATATTCTTGTTAAAGATGAGCCTGGAGCAAAGTATCATGTATTGGGGATACAAGCACAGAGATGGGGTGCTAGATTGGGGTCAGACTCACATACACTAGAGTGTTTGTGGACTCAGGACAGACATAACCAGAGAGAACAACATTGAAAAACTCTTTTCTGTGAACCAGCTTGGCAGGAAACTATGGTAGAGACAAGTCCCTCCTTCCTTTACCCCAGCTAAGAAGAAATGCCAGGAGACTTAGGCCCCACCTACCTCAGAACCACTGTGAACTCCTACCGCTAGCCTCTTCAAACATTTATCAAACATCTTGATAAGATGTCCGTTGTGTGTCGGCCATTATCAACAACACTTTTAGCTGCTACCTTCTTTATTCAGGGAACAAACTTTAGGAGAGTGCTATACTGGTGTCCTCAAACTTACTGTTGGAATTCCCATAGCATTGTTTGATTAGCAAAAGCAGCAAGTGGGGGAACTGAGTGATGGAATTAGATGCTAAAGGATCATAGGGGGACAGACGGTGGACTGTCCCCACGGTTGATGTTTGTTTGTTTATTTAATGTCAGCATTCTCCCTGGAGCTCCAACGACAAAACCCGCTTTATCTTCTCAAACATGAAACACTGGGTAAGACACATGTCAAATGAAAATTGCCTTTTTAGTCATAGTTGATATGTGTAAAGAATTTGACATTCAGCAACTCTGTCAGATTCAACTACCTACTTCTCGTTTGGTTTACTTTGTTTGGGGTTTTGGGACAACGTCCTCATGATTACTCTGTTGCAAACATTAGTCATGACTGTAGGATACCCCTCCCCAGCACAGCTGGTGTATGCTTGGCATATTTTCTAGCCTTGAAAGCAAGAGGCTTTTATATTTTTTCCGTCTTCAGAATCTTCTGCTTCCTACACTGGTCAGTTTTCAGAGAGCCATTTTTATCAGGAATCTGCGGGCAAAGCTTTGCTTTGGTTTCTTGTTGACTCAACCCTCTCGCTGTTGACTCAGGGTCTTGATTGACATCTTTATCTTTGTTTGTTCTTGCTTGGCCAGGCTCCTGTGTAATACAGACTGGGAGGGATGCTGGGAACCCACTGTAACAGCCCAGGAGGGATGAAAGGACTGGAGCCTGGAGCCAAGTGCTGAGCATGGCAATGGAGAAACGGATGGAAAAGGGAATGTACATGGCAGCCCCTGGCTGCCAGCTTGGACACCAGGTGGTCAATGAGAGTTATCTCTTATGTGGAAAGAGAAGGAGCTCTTTGCTGAACCTGTTGGGTTGAAGTCACCTCTAGGATATCTACGTAGAGATTCAACAGACAGCTTCTGGTGTCCGTACAGGGTTTAGGGGTGAAACTGATCAAGGAACACAAATGTCTCTTCTACACTTATCCTCACATTTGATGAAGTATTAACCAATGCCAGTCCAAGCTGGCAATGCCACATCAGTCATCAAAGAAATGTTCCAGGATCTATAGCCTCAAACTCCACCTTTAGTCTGCCAACCATGTGTGGTAATGGTAACACCTATGCATGCGTCATCCAAGAACTGAGAATGGAGTCTGTGAAGGTCTACAGAGGGAGGATCCTGAGCTGCCAAGCACCATGCCTGGCTCAGCAGATCCTATTCTTTGACATGATGCTGTGGCAGAACCTGATGCCTTAAAGTTCCCAGGGGAAGTCATAGATGGTGATTTTTTTAGCAACTCATCCCAATGAATTTTCTGCACAGATAACAAATGATCGTGGAAGCCTGGTCCAGAGTGCCTGTGATGGTGTCATGAGCTAGCACCAGCATCCTCAGAGATATGGTGAAATGGCAGATGAGCTGGGCTGGAGAGGAGAGTCTGCAGTGTGTCATGTTGGTGTGTAGTTGCCCAAAGTTGTCTTCTTCTGTGACTTCAGAGTGGCTCTGACATGCTGGGAAGCTGGACACCTCTGTGTTGAATCCTTTCCCAAGCCAGAGTACAGTGGCAGCTAAAAATCCACTCTTTCCTCCTATTTCCAGACAAATCATAATCAGGCCCACTCTGCCTTCTATCTCTCAGTTATATGACCAGGGACCCCTCTTTCCAGATGCCACTCTGCTGCAAAGGCAGCTTCTAGTTGCCCTGATGCATAGGGAACCAGTGAGAACCTAGCTGGAGACAGAGGTAAGAACAAGTAAGCTGACACAGGGCTCAGGGTTGATCCATGGGAGAAAGAGAAACTTCCCTCTAGAAGCTTGAAACCCTGAATGATGGAGAGTATTGCTCACAAGCCCTGGAAGTTGTTGCTCGACATCATTTAGCACGATTCTGGAAGCTTGCTATGTGAAGAAGGTTTGAAAATAACATGAGAAAAGTGTAAGCATATCACAGTCTGTAGTGTCAGGTGTTTAATACGTGCTCAAGTCATGGTAGCTGGATTGAGAGATCCAAGACAGACACGGTCGACCAAGACAACATTTCATGTTCAAACCCAGTGTCCCCTTTTACCAGCTCCAAGACATACAGCAAATTACTTCATTTATCAGAGCAGTAGTTGTACATTCTTTAAAACTGGGTTTAACAATATCTAAGCTCTTTGATTATTGTAGGTTTTAATATCAGATAATATTAGTAAATGGCTTTATTTTATGCTAATATTCATATTGTTTTATGAACAAAGGACTTATTTCTCACTTCACATTTCCAGAGCAAGCACTCTCTAGTAGACTAAAAGCAACTTCTGATTGAGCTATACTCAGATTGTTAGATCGTAGTGAATCTAAGCTACATGTCAACTTACACAGAGGTCAGCAATTCTTGTCCTTAGAAAGCCACAGATTGAAATAGTTAGGTATTGTAGACCATACAGTTGTCCCACCCAATGAACTTTTCCACTAGAGAGTCAAAATTAGTCATGGGAGGTCTGTACAAGATAAGGGTGTGACCATATTCCATAAAGCTGTATTTACAAAAACAGGTAGTAATCTAAATTTAACCGACAGCCAAACATGACTGACTGTTATTACACTGATCTCACATATTGCTAATTGCTGATGGGAATACTATTGGAAAAGCCAGAAAGGATAAATGGGCATCATATGCATATCCTTCATAGAGAGGTAAGGACGAGAGAGTCCACTATAAGAAAGACATTTCCCCAAATAAGATATCTATTGAGAAAAGGAAAGCTGTCTACCAAAATGTAAGCATGATAGGTGGTGGGTACGTTTAAGCTTTAAGTGGGCACATTTTGTGCCTGCCTCCTCAGTGGACATCTGGACTTGATGTAGTGGGAAGCGCCAAGGCTCCTAGATGGAAGAGATTGCAAAGTGGGTAGGGGGTGGGGGAAGGAAAACATGTCTAGCTAGACATCATCCCTGAGTTTCTAGATCTCACGTCATCTCTTCTGACTTGGCTGAAAGTTATGGAAGCTACAGGCTCAGGGTCAGGTTAGCTGTGTGGTCAAGGTTTGACCAGAGTTCTCCTTGGCTTTCTTGTAGTCTGTTTCTTATGATGTCTTCATGGTGGGGGGAAGCAATATTACTTTTTTCCTATAAAGACACTAATCTTGTCATGGGGGCCACATTCTTACAATGTAAGGTAATTGTGATCAGTGGAATTACCTGCCGGATGTCTCATCTCTACATTGCTAACATTGGGAGTTAGGGAGACAAGTACAAAGTGTAAAGGAACAGACACATTTGGCTTATAAAGTAGCTCAACCACTGTGAGAAACTAAAGTGCCCCCTGGACTTCTGGAGCTACTGCAATACCTTGTCCGTCATACTAAAGAAAGCATTATATCCCCTGTAGTCTCCATTCAGATATGTGTCCCTGCCTGTGTTGGGGAGACCACTACCACCACTAAGAAGTGTTGAGGTGTCCACTGATTTCAGGCTGCCTCTTCTTCAAGGGGAAATCTTATTTGTGAACTTGAACATGATTTACATATCTCTTCTCCTCATTTGATCATGCCCAGAACATTCAGGACTAGACATTCAAGGAGATGATGACCTCTTGGCAAATACCTTGCACCCAGGTTCCAGAAAAGCATAACACACTACGAGCATCTGGAAGAAAAATCAAGCCTCAGAAGTGTGGGAAGTCCCCAGTCAAGTTAGGGCCTTCACGAAGAAGAGTGCAAAGATAATCTTTATGGAAAATCAGTAAATCAGTCGGGTTGTGTTGCATCTGCTCATGTTTATTTGACCGTATGGGTGTGTACAAATCACCTCCATGATGATAAAGGCGGAGACTGGAGTTAAGAGAGTATGTAACTCCCTGCAGGTCACATGGCTAGCCAAAGGTCATTCTCAGGCTAGAGTCATTCTGGGTAAATAAATACCACTTTGTTCTAGTGTTCAGAGGCTTGTCCTTCATACACCTGACCTGCCAGCCAGGGTCACTGTGGTCTCATACTGCCATGTGGGTGGCAATGGCCCTTATGACCCAGAGTTCTCCCGAGGTACCTTAACTGTCTGAGTATAGACAGTGGGCAAAATGCCAGCGCTCCGAGCTCTGTCCTTTCCTCTAGTGTCCTCGGCACAACCCCTTCCTCCCTCACCTAGGGCAGAGCCAACACACTCCCAGTAAATTCAGTGTTTTTCCATCCCAGTGAGTTCAGCCTTGACTGTGATTTGGGTGCAAGCAGCTGCAGGTGCCTCAAGTCATCAAGTGCCCCCTCCCTCCCCCCACCTCCCGCAACGCCATCCGTGTTTGCTTGCTGCTCCGGACTTTAGGGTCTGTCAGCTTGCCAACTGCCTGGGCCGCCAGGCACCGCAGCTGACAGTTGAATCTGTGGTGCTGAATCCTTCTTCTGGAGGGGAAAAAAAAATGCTAAAGAGGTTAATACACTCAAGTCAGGATAAACACACCAGCTGTTAGAGTTTCTAATATTTAATATCATTATCAAGTAAATAACTCCAGAAGAAATCACCCTTGCATGTGCTTGTACATACACATGTCCCACAGAATCCATGTCACTTCATTTACAGTGGCTAGAGAGAATATTAATAAAGTATCTTAAAAGCTACTGCAAAGGAGTAATGGCTAAGACACAATTAGAGACCATTTGTATATATTCTGCTGGCTGGTCCCGGCCTGAGACACCCTCCCCAAAGAGGGCAGGGGAGAGGAACTGAGGAGCACAGGACAGAAGATTAGGGGCCATCCTCTACCCCTTCTCCCTCTGGTAAAACCTTAGATCTAGTAAGCCCCGAATTTATTTTCAATGGCATGTCATCCCCCATCAAAAAGCACACCATACATTTGTATACCTATATAACACAAGATACATTTGTCTTGTTTAAGGACATATCCAGATACCACTGTAGTCTTAGTGACTAGTTTTTGGATCATGGATATAAATCACATTGCGCTATTTGCTTGTCTGACCTACCTTGTGTTTGCTAGCAGACTCAGCCCCCAGGTATGCTTCTCTTGTGCTTCTAGCTTCTGATCAGTCCTGCTAAGGCTCTGCAGAATTTGAGTGGCTCATTAAGTGTGCTAGGAAATCACTGGTGACTTTTCCTTCCCAGACTCCTGGCTACAGTCCTTCTTGGCTAAAGGCACGAAAAATGGTCATCATCACATTTGGTGGTGGTGGTCGGGCACATGGGCTAATTTTTTTTTTTTTTTAAAAAAAAAGATCCAACAAAATGTTTTCCAGGTCACAAAGCACTGAGCAAAATGAGCTTAGAGATACTTTATGCTGACTGTCACCATGGAAGCTGCACTCAGGACAGCGCTCTGGTTTCACAAGCTTTTTTTTTTTCCTTTTTAGATAAAGCCTTCATTGCAAGGGGCCAGGGTTGAGCTATGTCCCTTCTCATCCAGCAAAAGCCTGGCATCCGGTTTGTCTGCCCAGATGTATTTTTGTTTGGGTTTTTACACCATTCGACTGAGACCAAGTCATGAATGTCTGCTCTCTGGATAGGCAGAAGAACGATTTATGAAGTCGGAGGATGCATGTTGTTTAAGCTCAAAAGCACAGCCAGATGAGCTTGGTGAGAGGAAACGCTACATGGTGTGACCACAGCGAGCCAATATTTGGGGTGATTGCTTTTCGGCAAACTTTTGAAAACCTGAACAGAAGGGTATGGTTTTAATAGTCTCTCGTACCTGGGGCTGTATGAGCGGGATGCATCAGATAAGAGAAACTGTGGTCATTAAAAATGGGCTTCATTCTAATAAGACATGCAGAGCATTCCAGCTGGCCTTGTGTTTGTTAACAGGTGTGGGCAATGGCTGGACTGTCTATATGCTTTCCAGTTAGCGGTAGACTGATAGACACATGTGAGGCATCTGCCCACACCTCTGTCTTCGGGTCTCCTTGAACTTCCAAATGGCTTAGTGCCCCCTTTACTCAGTGCCCAGTCAGGTCCTGGGTTCTACAAACAAGATTTTCAAAAGGTGGAAAATATAAATAAGTGGTGGGAGGTGAGAACGAATGTGAGAAAGAGCCTCTCCCAGACTGAGTGGGAGGTACAGGTGTCCCGGAGCTTCGCTGGTGGTGTAGATGGTTAATAGATGGCGGTAGTGGAGAAGAAGAAGGCTGTGTCTAAACCAAGAGTTTCCTGAAGTTTAGATGGTTAATGGATTTTTCTTTTCCAGCTTGGTCTGGATTTGAGGCAGAGTCCAAACTATTATGGTAACAGGCATGAAAGAGAACGAGAATGAAATGGGAGAGGAAGGAGAGGAGGAAGAGGAGGAAGAGGAGGATGTGTGGGAAGATGAGGAAAAGTGACTCTGATTGGGACCAGATCTGTGCTGCCTGGGGAGGAGACTGCGCCTTCACAGGAGTGATGCACCCTCCTACTGCTGCCTGAACGTCCTGCAGTACACACCTCCTTCAGTTTCAGAGGAAGCCTCTAGGGATGGAGATGCAGCCTCTGCTTTGCCTCCTTTTGCCCCAGGCCACATGTCTTTGCCTTGCTGTCTCTGATGGAAGGAAAATGGCGCCTCTTGTTATAGCTTCCCCAACATTCTGGGTCTCCATCTTAGATTCTCATTCATGTTTGCTGAATGAGTGAATGGAAATGAAAGAACTGGGCAGACACTGAGGATACCTAAATGCTAAACCCCACACACCCCCTGGGTTCTCCTCAGTTGCCATAAAGTGTTGATATGATCACTGGCTCATAATAATAGATATTTGTAAAGGTGCTGTAAGAGTAAAATGAACAATGATATCCACGGCCGTTCTCCAGAGATTTCTTTCTGTTGTAATATCAGATGCTACTATGGAAACATAGAATAAGTTAGATGCTGTTAGGCTAGGGAAGCTGGGCAAGGCTTTATTTATTTATTTGTATGTGTGTGCATGTGCTTGCTGTGTGTGCATGTGGAGGTTAGAAAAAAATCTTGCAGAAACCAGTTCTCTGACCTCCACATGCCAGAGGGTTCCAGGGATTGAACCCGGGTCATCAGGATTGACACCAGGCTCCTTTCCTTAACCATTGAGTCTTCTCACCAGGCCAGATTTCTTAATATATATATAATTTAATATATACATAAATACATTAATATATATAGACATATGTGTGTATAAGTGTGTATGTTTGTGTGTATGTGTGTGTATGTGTATGTGTGTGCGTGCGTGCGTGTGTGTGCGCATGTATATGTGTATGTGCGTGTGTGTGTGCGCATGTATATGTGTGCGTGCGTGTGTGTGCGTGCGTGTGTGTATGTGTGTGTGTGCGTGTGTTATGTGTGTGTGCGCGCATGTGTATGTGTGCACGTGAGTGTGCACGCATGTGTGTGTATGTGTGTGTATGTGTGTGCGTGTGTATGTGTGTGTATGTATGTGTATGTGTGTGTATGTGTGTGTGTATGTGTGTATGTGTGTGTGTATGTGTGTGTATGTGTGTGTATGTATGTGTATGTGTGTGAGCATGTGTGTGTGTGTGTGTGTGTGTGTGTGTGTGTGTGTGTGTGTGTGTGTGTGTGAAGTAGGGGCTGAGACTCAGTAAGGAAAGTGCAAGCCTAAGGACAGAACTCGGATTCCACTGATTGAAAGGCAATGTGGCTTTTGTTTTCTGGTGGCAGCGACTGAGGTGATGCTTCTGAGCAGGTCAGCTGGGAAAAGAGCATATTCGTTTACATCTTCCCGTCATTTCCTCCTGCTAGCACATGAGGAAAGACTGTCTGTTCTCCCTGATGGGGCACAGGAGCCCAGAGACTGGGCACCACTTGCCTAGGGCAGTTCAGCAATGCCACTGATGTCCTTCATCTATGCAGGCTGTGATTGTCAGAAAACAGGTAAAATGAACCAAAGTCAGTGCTGGGCAAGAAGAGCCTCCACTAGTGAGTGCTTGACCTCTGCCCTCCAGCCAGGTCACACAGGCTCTATACAAGGATGTTCGGCAGATCATCTCACAGTTCTCAAGGTGGAGACACAGACAGACAGACAGACAGACAGACAGACAGACAGACACACACACACACACACAGAATTGAGCAGGGGTGACTACTTGACCCCGTGGGTAAAGTACCCAGGTATAAGTGTGAAGGCTTGAGTTCAGTCTCCATTATTGATATAAAAATCCGAGCACGGTGGTAGCCCCAGTTCCAATCCCAGTGCTGCAGATAGAGAAGCAAGGATTCTCCAGTACTCATTGTGTTCCAAGCTCAGTGAGAGACTCCGTCTCAAAGAAAACGAGCATAAATAAACAGCATCCTAGAATATCAGCCTCCATCCTCCACATGCATGTGCGCACACATGAACATGCACTCACACAGGAGAACACACACACACACACACACACACACACAACACACTTCAGAAGGATTAACATGAGACCCTAGAAGAATTTTCCCCTATGGATGCTGATTTAAAAACCAGAATGATGCTCTGTGAGTTTTAGCCTCCTAAAAAGATTTTCCTCCATAGAATTACAAACATCTTACGCTCCCTGCCGGTCTCACTTCTTGATTTCCAACTCCAGCAGACAAGAAACAAGCAGATACTACAGCCTCCACTCTGTTCCCAGCCTCCCTCCAGTGTGAGTGCCATGTGTTATTTATGTAACTTGCTCTTTTCACAGAGCATTTTACCCTCCTTGTGGCAGGAGGTGGCTTCCCCAAACTGTTGCAAATCTTCCTCGCTGGTATATTTTATTCATACGGATCAGTTATTGGGATACCCCTGCCTGCAAGAGCTGGAATTTGCCCTTGAGGCATCAGATGGAGTAGTCAGGCTGTCAAATGTGTCCCCTAATTGAAATGAACATCGGCACAGTATTTGTCAACTGAAAATAAACAGCTCTGATGAATTAGCAAGTTTGTCCCCTTCCTGAGTCTCCTTCCTGGGTCTCCTTCCTGGGTCTCCTTCCTGGGACTCCTTCCTGGGTCTCCTTCTTGGGACTCCTTCAAGTCTTTGTGGGAGTTAGGATCGTTCTTAGACTTAAGCTGTCTGCGACCAGGGAATGAATAGCCTAAGGCAACTGGTGGAGCATCAGCAAAATTTATTTACAAAACACCTGTTGTTCTTTCCTCTTTGCCTTTTTGGGGAGTCTTGTCTTCCGACATCCAAGTGCCCAATAGCGACCTGCTTTACCACACCCCGCAGACTCTCTTCTTGGCATGCTTCCTTTCAGAGTCTGAAGAACAAATGAAGTTCAAGATGGGACCCAAATGACCTCCCTTTGTGTTCCTATAGCTCCAGGCCCAAGAAAAGTCACCAGGGCTGGTGCCCAATACTGTCTGCGTCTTCTCAGCCTCTGGAGCTTTCTCTACGAAGATGTCTCTGGTAGCTTTAGGTGATAGACAGTGGGCAAACATGAAACTTTGAGCAGTAGAATTTCTAAGCTGGGGATATGGCTCAGTTGCAGACATGAGAGTCTGAACTCACTCCTAAGAAACCATGTAAAAAAGCTGAGTGTGGTGGCAGATTGTGTAATTCTAGCCTCCAGGCTGATCTCTGGGGCAACCTGACCATCCCTTACTTGGTGGTCTCTCTGTCTCTGTCTCTTTCTCTCCCTCTCTCTGTCTCTCTCTGTCTCTCTCTGACTCTCTCTCTCTCTCTCTCTCTCTCTCTCTCTCTCTCTCTCTCACACACACACACACACACTCTCTCTCTCTCTCTCTCTTTCTCTCTCTCTCTCTCTCTCTCTCTCTCTCACACACACACACACACACACACACACACACACACACACACACACACACACACACACACACGGTAAAGTCCCCAGCTGACCTTGAGACTATAGGTTCTTCTCAAATGCAAGGAGCCTAAATAAAGTTGAAAACTTAGAATCATACCTACATTAAGGACCAGAAAATCAAAGCAGGGACCAGCACATCCTCCTGTCTTAATAAAAGTCAGGCTTGCCTCTGTGTACTGTCTGATTGCTTCTAGGAGAAGAGTCAGAAGCAGCTCATTTCTTGTGAAAACTTTCCACACTTGGCAGACAGGGGTCTTTGTTGCCTTTCTCTGCTCTCTGTCCCGTAAGTGGACGCCTGGAGGCTCTAGACAACTGTCCAGACACTTGCTCCACAGTCTCCAGCTGAGGCTATCATTCCAGAATACCAAGTTGCCCAGGGATCTGGCAGTTGCCACCCTGCAAGGTTCTTAGTGTCTGTCTGTCTGTCTGTCTGTCTGTCTGTCTGTCTGTCTGTCTGGGGGGGCAGTGTGGAAAGTGTTGAGAACTCTGTGGTCTTTGTTAGCCTTTCTGCACCTGACCTGGTTCTCCTCCTTCCTTCTTGGAGAAGAGAGAAGGGAATGGGGACAGATAGAGGCAGGGTGATTCCCTTAAAGGGCATTTAAAATGGGACCTTCATTTTGAATAACTATAAGTCCTGTACACACACACACACACACACACACACACACACACACACACACACCCCTTCTCTACTCACTTCAAGTCAGAAGTAGTTCTTCCTGGGCCAGTGTGGGGCCAGTCCACACTCCTTTCTTTCCCAGGACTGCTGGTCTGTGATGGACCACTGAATTTGAGCCTGTTGAAGGCCAAGGTGTGACCGTTACCACAGGTCTCCAGGCATGTTTGACTAGGTGAGCAAATGAGACCCAGGAATCAGAGCCCACCCTCTGCTCCTCAGGGTTTCCTCTCCCTCTAAACCTGCCCTATAATGCCAGCCTTGACCTTGATAGAATAGGCCTCTTACATTAGGAAGTTTGATTCTGTTTCCTACCACTAGTCTTCAGGGACAAAAAGACAGAAAATTTATTTTATTTTATTTTGTGTTTTTTTTTTTTTTTATTTCTTGTTATCCATTGTTCCCTGCAGTTAATATGACCTAAGGGGCAATGTGACTATAATAAAGATTTCTCAGCTTTAAACTTGACTACCCTTGTGTGTTAATAATAGTTTTATTCTCTGAGGCATTTCAAGCCCAGTGGATAGATTTGGGGAGACTGGAAGTGGTAGCTTTCAAGTGGAAATGTTTTAAAATGCAGCTGACAACCTCACATATCAGACTAGTTCTGTGCCTAATACAACTCAACTTCCTTGCTGCTTTTCATAGATGAAAGTGGATTTCTGGTGCCCCTGCGTTTGACACATATCTGTTAATTTCATACTGCCTTTTTTCTCCTTGAGTTTTGAGACTGTGGCCATACAATCTTAAACCCCAAGGGGCAAAGCACAGAGATTGTGGTGGAGGGTGTCAGGAATAATGAGTTGACTTCTCTCGTCATATGTGATACAATTAATCAGTAATTCTCTTGACTTGGTGAATAAGAACACTGTTGGGGCTGGCCCATGAGGACGTACGTCATCCATGTAATGCTCCTAGTAGGTTGGAGACGAGAAGCAAACACAGAATTTTTCTAGCATGTGCTCTGGCATAGAGGCTGAATGCAAGTCTCTATGTAGGAAAGGCTCTTTCAATTCTGTTCTAATGGCGGACTTAACACCTAATGGCGACTCTTGCATGTTCTTTGCCTGCACTTCCACACACACTGTAGAACTTCTGCTGATAGCAGTCTCTGGCTTCCCTGATCCCCTGTTCCTGGACCGCTCTCTCCAGTTCTGCCTGTCTCTCCTCCCCCTCAACCCCCCCTCCACCTGAATCTCTGAGCAGATAGTGTAGCATGTAGCATCTTTTGCTCACATTCCCTGCCCCATAGATGCTTCTCTGTGAATGTTTCTCCTCATAGTGTCTTCCCCTCCCCGCGTCCCCGTTCTCATGGATTCTGTGGCTACTGGGCCTTCATTCTCTATGTCTTCGCAGAATGCAGCCTCCCAGTTGTATTGTTTCCTGCCATTGTCCCCAAACCTGCCCTCTTGAGATACTTCTCCAGACCCTAACTCAGGCCTTGTCTGTGATTACAGCATCCTAATTCATCCCTCAGCCACCTTAGGTTTTGAATATCTCAGTCTGGGAAATATTCCTCCAAACATTTTTTTTTCAAGTTACACCTGGATTAAATCTCTTTCAGTATCACCTACTGATTCTGCCACTCAGGGTTTCAAGTTTCAAAACACCCACGGGACGTGTTTTTCTCCAAGGAGGTTCACAAGCTGCAGAACAGTGTCTCTCAAGCCTATGCCCAGTGAGGATTTCAACTGTCTCTTCCCTCTTTCCCTCACTTTGCTGCTGATTTCTTGAAATAATTTTTCTCCTTTGGCCAATTCGGCAAATGTTATCCAGCCTACCAACATAGGTCAAGGTCGATGGCTCAGTGTTCATGAAGATTCCAATAACTCTGATATGTGCATCCATTATTGGACATCTGCTCAATGCCAGCCATGCTCCCAGGCATTGAGGCTGGAGATGAACTCTGCCAAGGTCCTTGCTCTGGTGGAGCTGACACTGTGGATGAAGGAGAGAAATTAAATAGTAAATAAGGCATGAGTGAGATGGCTTTGGGCAAATGGAAGCATCCACCCAATCCCAGAGACCCTTTTCATGGAAAAGAAAGGATCTCAGAGAGTCTCAGTGCGTCTTCCCTGGGATCAATTAATGAGTGATAGCCCGGATCCAGGATCATATCGTTTGTACTCTACCTACATTTCTTGTTTCTGGGTCCAAACATTAAATAGCTCAAGGTCAAGGTCAGGCCACAGTTCCCCAAACTTTGTCCTGCATGGATGGAAGGCAGAGGCAGACATGGAGGCATTGTCCTGGATGAACAGTATGTAGCATTACTTACTTTTTCAAAGCTTGTCACTAGCACCTCAGGATACTACTCATTCAGACATGCCACCCAAGATTTTTGGATTAGTAAAGACACTGTCGTGAAGTAATGGCTTTTATTTTCCACTAAATTTGTCTTTCAAGTGGCAAATTCTATCACTTGGACAGTGACTGTGACCTAGGGGGAACTCAGTGTCCAGCCAGCTTCCTCTTCCTGACGGTGACAAGAGCAGGCTACCCCAGCAAGAACAAGTCTGGGAAGAGCTGCAGCAGTGTGGTGAGGACCCTGTGGAAGGAGACTCTTTGTGAACTCAGCTTCTCTGTCTTCATGGAGAAGAACACACAGCAGAGGAGAGGGTGCCAAGGGATGGAAGACTTATGGATGAGCACAATCCCAGCTTCTTCTTTGTGGACCCATAGGCTGAACCATTGGCCATCTTCAAGGAAAGTAACGTATTGAAATCTCACTGGAAATAGTCTCCCTTCTACCTAAATCCTTGCCTTATCACCATCTCTTCATAGATTCTATATTGATGATTACAATTTGGCTCAAAAAACCCGTGGCACTGGATGGCACCCCCCCCCACACACACACACACTCTGATCTCTCTTTAAATTATTTTCCATTTAGAGTAAATCCTATAGCATGGCACAAAACTTTATTGAATAGCTCATTTGAGCGGAGAATACTTTTGAAAGAATATTAGTAAACTCTTTCAATGGAGTCAAAACACCAAAATGGAAAATTCAAGTTTTGAAGAGAGCCATTAAGTGTGATTAAACCTCTAAAAAGAGAGAACAACGCCCACAGAACTCTATTTAGCCATTTCATGTCTTTAATTGTCCAAAGATTTACTTTAAAAGCACAGACATGAAAGGATGCTGAATGTTACAGTATTTAGAGGGGGGAGTGAAGACAAGACCCGTTCACCAGCAAATGGAGCTGAGCCCAGAGTGGGGACAACAGAAGCGGCAGGAACCTGCTTCCTTCTACAATGTGGGGAGAGAGGGGGCATAAAAAGGCAGCAATTCTTGACTTCGCTTTGAGGAGCACAATGGGCAGTGATTAGGGATCCAGAGCGCGGGAGCACGGAAGTAGCAGGAACATCCACCCGCTGGCTGGTAATTAGGACGAAATCGAGGGGAAGAAGCAGGGAAGAGGGAGCTGGAGACTGGGTTTGCAGAAAGGGATTTGAAAGGTAGTTTTTGAATTTTAGAACAGATAAAGATCACTACAGGACAAGGTTGGTTTTTTTTTTTCTTTTTTCTTTCTTCTTTTTTTTTTTTTATCATGTACTGTCTTCAACAAGATTATGATTCATTGGATGAAAGGTGGTAATCCACAGGTTTAAATCTCCCCAAGGCACTGGTGCTTGGGGCAGAGAGTGTATGAAGGAAGGGAAGAAGAGCCCAGATAGAAATCTGAAAGAGGAACTGCCACTTGTAAAAGGGAGAGAGACCTTCCTAAGGTTCTGACAAGGAGCCACAGCCTACCTTTTCTGTCCCATTGTCTCCAAATGAGCACGTGAGCACAGGAAGGCAGGCAGGCAGTGGGGGCAGCCGGTCGTGTGGTACATTACTTCAGTGTATCCTTTTGGAAAGGGATAAAAATAAAAGAAAGCAAAAGGCAGGGAAACAAAGAGGAAGAAAAAGAACATGTCAGGTGCTGCATCAGGTAGTCACAGTTATCCCCAAGTGACAACGGACAAAATGATTTGAAAATACGTGTTGATGAATATAGAGACTATTTTTAAAATAAATTAAAAAGTCACGTCTTGTGGTCAGATCTCTGGATTGTGCCCTGTTAGATGGAGACTTGGGTCAAGAGAAGGAAAATATGGCTGTGATTTCTAATTCTGTGCTGTCCTATATGAGCCTCAGGGTGCACCCCTAAAGGGTGATGGCCACCGACCCTGAGTGGCAGCTCCCCTCACAGCTAGGCATTTCTTTTAGGTATGATCCATCCAGACACCAGAATTCAGCTGTGTTTTTTTAAATTCTCAGTTCTGACCATCCCACTCAAATTATGGTCACTCGGTATGTGTGTGGTAATTTGAATCTAGGTTCTGCACTTTGAGATCAGCTATTCCATCCACATGCACAGATTTGTTAAGCGTGTGTGTGTGTGTTTTATGACTTTGAACACATGTGGAGGATGTGAATTGACCAACAGCAGATATAAATGTATGTGGTAATAACAGGGATGCTACTTAAGAGAGTCCTCTTTTGTTGCGTCATACACTCTGGCCAATCAGATGCACAGGAGTAGATGGAATGCCAGGGTCAGATGGAAGGGCAAGCTGCATTGCTCAGGGCTTCAAAAGGCCTTTGCTTTGACTACAGGTTCTGGCTCCTTTCGTCCTCAGAGTGACACTACACGGCAGGGGAATCTTCCATGCACACCCCGAGACACAGCGAAGGTTCAGCAGGGTTAAGTCGGATACCAAGGGTGATGACAACCCAAGTGTGAATGACATCAGAGGCTGGGATGTTGCTCTTAATTCCAGCACTCACCTCATATGGGGATGCTTTGAGTTGGGGAAAACACTAGTTTATTACACCACTGAGGGAGCACCAATAAAACCAACAGATGTGAGCTGTACATACCAAATCTTGATGACTGATATATAAATATTCAAGGCTTTTCCTTTTAACCTTCCTCTCATCCTTGATTGGGGCAAGACTTACTTTCCCTCTGTGGCTACAATTCAAACCATTAAGCAGAGATGGCTACACTGTTTTTGTTTGTTTGAATGATTGATTGTAGCTGAAGCTGGTTTGGAATCGTGATATCGCCCCTACACTGCCTATTTCCTTCTTTCTGTCATTGCCTTCCAAAGAAATGAGATTGTAAGTGTGCTACTATGTATGCCCAGGACCTCACTTTTCCTGACAAAATCAATGTAATGGATGGAGGGGTTGTTTTGTCTCACAGTTCCAGGGTGTAGTCTATCATGGCAGGGAAGGGATGGAGGCAGAAGCATCCATAGTCGGGAAGCAGAAATAGATGAATGCCTGTACCCAGCTTACTTTAGTCTCAAATCTCAGCCCAGGGAATGGAGTCACCTACAGCGGGCAGTTCTTCAATCTCAATTACTCAACCCTATAATCAGACCTCCCAAGTTATTCTCATCTAGATCTTATCAAATTGGCAGTTGAGTCTGACTGACATACTAGATATGTATTTTTTTAAGGGAAAAATTTTATTTAAAAAATGCAACATCTACAATGTTTCACTTAGGGTTTGTTACAGGCTGCTTCTACAATGACTGGCCTTTAAGGATTGCTACATGGGGTCAGCATGTCAGTGAAAAGTAGGTCTTTGGCTCCCAGTCTTCTCTAGCCCATCCTTCAAGCCTTTTGTGCACTGGGTGACATCAGCAATGTTGTTCAGCTGCAGTTAGAGCTTCACACTCTCCTTTGTTGCTCCCAGCCTTGAACTTGAATACAAAACTGGGGTGCTAGACTATGGACTTCTATATCCTTTTTTTTTTTAATGTCTCAATTCTTTTATTATACAAATAGCACATTGTAGGAAGTCCAGCAAATGGAGGCAATAATTCAGTAACTGTCTGTAGTCAGAAGTTTCTCTGTCCCGCCTGGCTGGTCCTGCAGCCACTTAGTCCCAAAGAAACACACAAAGGCTTATGCTACTTACAAACTGTTTGGTCAGGTTTATTACTTGCTAACTCTTATACTTTATGTTAGCTCACATTTCTATTTATGTTTAGCCACATGGCTTGGTACCTTTATGCTCAGTGCAGCATTCTCATCCTGCTTCCTCTGCGTTTTGTTGGCATCTACTGCTCTGTTCTTTCACATCCCAGAATTCTCCAAGCCTGGCTGCCCCACCTCTACTTCCTGTCTAGCTACTTGACCAATTAGCGTTTTATTAAACCAATATGGATGACAAATATTTACAGTACAAAAGAGCATAGTCCCATAGCACTTTACTTTCTGCTACCATTTTTGATCTTCAGATATCCAGAACGCATGCGTGCTGTGTCTTCCTTGGCCCTGCTTACTCTTTCTAAGACCATAAAGTATGTGGCCTTTTTCTCCTCTGTGTCTCCCTCCCTCTCTCCCTCCCTCCCTCCCTCCCTCCCTCCCTTTCTTTCACTCCCTCACCTTGATCTTTCTTTGTTCTCATCTCAGCCCACCCCCTCTCTAGTTTTCTATCTCTTTGAATACAAAGCCTCTCCAGGCATTCTGGGACTAAATATCCTGCCAAACTCCAGCTGTTATCTTTTCCAAGAGTTTGATGAGAACCGTTTGCTGCGGGGATGTTCTTTCTCAAGCCACCACTGTCCCTTGAGGTCCGTAGGAGTAAACTGATGTGAGCAACTAGGAGAAAAGGAGTCTGTGGCTATAACACTGGCACTGTACCCCAAGATAAAGGGTGATGGAATGGATCTGGACGTGTTGTAAAAATCAATATTTTATACATTTCCACCAGATATTGGGGGGGTTCATGCTTAGATGCCTATCGTCATCAGATGATACTGACTACCATGAGGGTGGCCTTAAGCCATGGCTTCCTTCAGAGAGAGATGCTTCCTTGTTTTGTGCATCCCAACTCAGGTCCCAAACTCAGTTCAGTGGTATCAGAATAAGTCCTTCATAGAAACTATTTCATTTTAAGAAAGCGGTGTGAAGGCAAGAAAGGCAACCCAGATTCATGGAGCCATTTAGCTACACAAAGCACCCTGCTACTGCTTCCCTACACAAAAGCAAAGACAACATTTGAGGTAGAATATTAGGTGGCTGACACCTGACAGTAAATAGATTAGCTGTAGTCTGCCTTAGGAAGTTTCTGCTAAGGCAGTTAATATACATTCTTCTCAGTGATAAACATTTTAAGAGGGGCCAACTACCAGCTACAGAAATCTTAGAATCAGCAAGGTTATCTCTCAAGAGGGCAACATTCATGAGGACAAATACTTGAAAGACGGGAAGGGGAGATATCTAGGAGTCTTTCTTGATGAGAAAACATTACCATCTCCACACACTTTAATAAAGGAAAATTGCAATTTACGGCACTTCCCGTGGCTCCATTTCTTTGGCAATTATTATATTAGAGTGACACTTCTATTGAATTATATATTTCAATTACTATTTAAAAAAACCAAAGTCCTTAAGTTCATGCCAATTCTGAATGTAGCTTCTGGAGAGTTCTACCTTTGACACTCCAAGGATAGCATCGTTTATATCCTTAGCACTCGGAAGCCCATTATGCATGGCAGGCAAGGAGGGAGCCACCGCCTGCACAATAGTGTTCAATATTATCAAAGCTCTTCTGGTGGATTCGACCATCTCTGCACTGTGTGTTGTGGCAACCCCAGGTGCCCGGCTGCCTTTCTTTGCACAGGACACAATGGCAAATAGAAACATTAACTCTCACAGTGTTGCAAGAATCCAACCACATTATTCCCTGACCTCCAGGAAGATAATGTGTCATTTGCTGTACAGAAATAAAAGTTTTTCAAAGCAGTTGGAAATACAATGGTGTACACTTCACGTGAAGAACTGCTTTTCTAGGGTTTATTTGTTTGGCCTTTTGGAGGGAGAGAATGGAGGGTTTGCAGGGAGATGACAGCTCAAGTTGCTTGCTCTGCTCCCTCTTCCCAGGAGGATGGAGAGGCTTCTCTTGGCTGCATGGGGAGGGGTAGGGAGCACCAACAGAGCTTGGGACAGAGGTTGGAGAAGCCCTGCTTGGTGTCCGAACACCCCTGGGCAGTGCTTGGGGACATCTTGGTGGGTGGATATTTACTAGAAGTCAATAGCATCCGTGGGCTTCGGTTCAATGCTAATGAGGCCAAGGTTATCCAAGGGCCAGCGGATTCCCTTCTGTTCTCTCTATGCAGAGGGCCTCTGTCAGCCACCAGGCCTCTCACAGATGCGGGAGGAGGGGGCATGGCGTGGGCAGGAAGCTTCTCCCAGACAGATGGCTCCCCAGCTGTTTGTGCCGATGGGTAACTTCGGTTGCCACCGCTCAGCTGCCCCTCTATAGGCTCTGTGTCCTCCAAAGCCTTTCCCTCCAAAGCCTTTCCCTTTCGGTGTCCTGGGAGCTACTTCTCAAGTCCAGAGCTTCATGCAGGATGCCATTGGGGCATATAGCTTCTGACCAGCCAGGTGACATCCACAGGAGCCTAGAGCTGATGTAGTCAATGGCAGGTAATGCAGAGTTTGATGGGAATTCAGCCTCTGGAGACTCACTCATTGTCTTTCAGATCACACTCCTTTGTGGTCACCTGGAGATCCTTATCTTCTGACCAGTGAAATGGGTACATCAATTCTTACCTTTGTTTTCTCCTGCTTTCTGAGACCCAAGTCTGGATAGCTTGGTAAAATGTAAACTAGAGTTATGGGCTATCTTGCTTCTATTCTGACACCCTCCTTGGCCTAGTGGCTGCTGTCACACACCATCTGTTGCCAAGGAAACAAGTTCTTTTATTCAACATTGCACCTCAGACCCATTTCATGTCCCAGTGATTCACCTACAAACAAGCTTCTTAGTTTTTTGGCTGTGTAAGACAGAAATGTTTGGAATGTCTCCCTCTTTGTCTTTTGCACCACAAACCCACTGCCCCCCTTCTACTTGGTGGAGCAGATTCTGATGCATGGCCCGTGTCAGGTGGAATTCTATAGAGGTATGGAAACACAAGAGTATATGCATGTAGAACATACAAACATATACAATGAGTATGTTTGCTTGAGGGGATTGGCTTACATGATGGTGGTTACTGCCAAGTTCTAAACATGTAGCCCAGGCTGGTAACACAGACAGGAGCCACCCCTGCAGTGTTCAGATAGGATGCTTCTCCAGGAAGATGGAATGGTTGTCTTCTCTGCTTCCTTCCCTCCCTTCCTTCTTTCCATTTTGTGCTGTTGGGGCCTCATGAATTCAAGGCAAGCTCTCTACCAACTGGCCTATAATCCCCAGCATAGTCTTTCCCCTGAAGGTCTTCAACTTGACTAGAGGAGACTCAGACCCATGACAGAAAGTAAATTTTGTTTAAGGTCAACTGATTGTTGATGTTAATGTATTTTTAAAATACTTTCTCACTAACAGTTTTTCCAAGTGAAGCAAGGAGCCACAGAATGAGAAGGTGGCTCTCCTAGTGTCCTTAAAATGACATCTTTGCTACTGTAGGTGTGTGTCTGGTGGATGTCTGGGCATGGGCACACAGAGTTATCAGGAAGAAAGTACATGCTTCCTGTCTAGGGCATTTTAGAGTCAAATTGGAACAAGACACTCACAAGTTTACTAACTACTCTTACATTTCAGTTGCTAAAATTTCTAAGAAGCAATACACAATTTTTTAGTAAAAAGATACAAGACAGAAAAAAAAGGATCAAGCAAGATAATCCTAAAAATACTCGGGAAAGGAGTTTTAAAACATATTTAGTTTGATGTATTATAGACATGCCTAAAATTTGAGCCTAGAAATTAATGCTGCATTTGGTCAAGATGCAAACTATCTCTCCACCTCTCATCTCTTTCTTCTGACCACCAGGCAGAACAATGGATGCCACAGATATGAGATTCCCCATGTATAGGAGCTCTGACAGAGACCTAACACCAACCATCGAAGTTGGTAGCAATCCAGCTATGTGGCCGAATGTGTCAGGACTGCTTCAGAACTCTGTGACCCAGTTGCATTGTTGAAACTGAGACCTCAGGGAGCTACAGGCAGTAAAAGCACACCCCTCTTCCTGTTGGTAATTTTGAGTGTCTAGGTCCTTCTTCCCCACCCATGGTTTGGTCACAGTTCGACATTGAGAGATTGCTTTCAGGGGAGCGATTGTGTCTGAAGGAATATGAGGCATCAGATTGAAAAGTCAGAGAACAGTGGGAAGAGAGGGGACGTCATTATCCCATGACACAAGTTTGACAAATAGAAAAGGTGGCATTGCAGACTCTATCTAGTACACATAAGCTGAAAAAGTACAGGGTCCTGTACAACACGGAGGGCTTGGGGGCTTTCACCAGAACAGCTGAAATAGAAAAGACAGAAGGTGTATTTTTGTGGACAAAGGACTAGTGAAGGACTGAGATAAGGGGATGGTATGAGAGTAGACCACTTAAGCCAAAGTGTACAAGGAATACTTGGCTTATAGGCGGAGTAGATAGGGCCAGGAAAGGTGGAAATTTTAGAAACAAACAAAAATAGCCGATAGAGCAAAGTCTGAGATGATAGGAGAGAAGGATGGCATGTAGATTGTCCTTGAAAGGAAGAATCCTTAGAGATGAGGGAGAGGACAGAAGAGGCAGCTAGTGGAAGATAAGAGCTGCCAACTGGTACCGCAGGGCAGCCGAGGCTGGGAGCTCAGACTGCAGTGGCAGTCCCTGGCAAGGTTGATATGTTGTCCCTGTGTCAAACTCACTGATGTAGGTTCAAGAGTGGAAGAGGCAGATGGTTTAGTTAATTCTTAGTCACGGTGTGGGCAGGCAGGTGCAGTGATATGGTGATTTGGCAAGGCAGTTAGGGATGTGGGTGGGCGTCAAAGAGGAGGTGGTCCCTCACAGGACAGACGGTTCACTACAGAGAACTCAGAACTTCCGCTACACGGGAAATGAACTACTTTGTGCTGTTCTGCTTCCATTTATCATCTTATTGTATTTACACAGGTTAGTGCAGCTGTTGGAAAAAGCTCTGTGGCCAGCCAATTTCTCCACACCACCCTTTGCTGAGAAGTGCCTGCTCGAGCTATTTCAAACAAACTGATATTTCAAACACAACAGCAAAACCATAGAGCAAAAGTTCCACGCAACAAAGGTTTGTGTCATGTTCGTATAAAGTCCACTGGGGTCAGGTTCTTCCTTTAGGTTTCTCCCATGTTGAGGATCAGCCTTATTAACATGTATCTCTTGAAGGGGCAGAAATGATGGTCTAGATGCCCCAATTCTTAGGACCCAATGCAGAAGTGATGCATGCTATCATGAGCACTGAATCACCCCCAGAACTCCAGTCCATTCACATAGAAAGTGTGCAGCCCACTGTCCAGAGCTACTCAGTGAATTCCAGGCTAGTAAGACTCTGTCTTATAAAACAAGGTAAAAGTGATATTTGGGTTGTCTTTGGCCTCCAAATGCACATGTGAACCTGTATACATGTACACATACAAACACATATGTAGGGATATTATGTTGTTCTGTTGTAAATAATTGTCCCACCCACTGGTTTAATGAAAAGCGCTAATTGGCCAAAGGCAGACAGAAAGTGTGGGTGGGGCTACCAGACCAGGAGAACTCTGGGAACTGGAAGAACAGAGCAATTGCCAGAGAGAAGCCAGAAGAAGCAGAGGACAGCTATGCTGCTCTGAGAAAAGGTACTGAGCCCCATGGCTGAACAGGATAAGAATCATGGGTTAGATTAAGGGTAAAGAGTTAGCAAGTTATATGCCTGGGCCTTAGGCCAATCAGCCTAAAACTAGCATCTGTGTGTCTCAGCAGGTCTGTGGGTCTGCGGGCCTAAACCTTGAGGCTAGGCCCGAAAGTCCGGGTCAGAAACCTCATACTACACACATACACAAACACTGTAAACTGATGAGGCACCCCAACTCTTCTGACCTCCAAAGCCTCACAGTTCAGCAGCAGAGTGGTAAGATCATTGGCTGTTCACACTGGTCTTCAGAAACACTAACATCCAATGTTTGAAGCATGGCACCTATCATTATATGTGAAGGAAAATGGCTGTGTCAAGCCATCATCAGGTTGGGGTACATCTTAAGAACATTCCTTGGGCCTAGTAAGCTGTAAACAAGCAGTTGAAAAGGTATTCTGCAATTGGGTAGGAACACAGAATCTGAGGGAGATGTGGTGAGGATTTGGGGGAATGAGAGGAGGGGTGGGACAGTCAGGAAGTCCCTACTGCTCAAGCCTGAAGGCTCAGGACTGTTCCATCTTCTGAACTCACATAAAACCCAGTGGGTGCATCAACACAGTGGGCAAGACCCAGACTATGAGTCTAATCCCAGCATTGGGGAGGTAGAGGCAGGGGATCCTTGGGTTCTAGCCTATTCTAATTGGTAAGTTCCAGGGCCCAACAAAAGATTCTGTCTCAAAAAATAAAGGTGGGAGGGGGTTTTCTAGGAACGCTATCCAAGGTTGTAATCTGGCCTCTTCATGCAGATGCGCGCGCGCACACACACACACACACACACACACACACACACACACACACACGAACTATGAAAAGGAAAAGGAAGCAGCCTAAGGGAGAGAGGAGATGTAGAGATGGAGAGGCAGACAAAGAAACATCCACAGCAAGATTCAGCTAAGCCGGAGAACGCCATCCTTTCCCCCTGGATCTGTCTACGTTAGTGCCTGTTCACGAGAAGTGGGAACAAGTGAGGTACACAGCCAACTGGTCTGAGCTCTCAGCCCTGAAAGACCACACAAGCTGCAAACAGGAATACATGAGAACCAAGCTGTCCCATGGGTTCTGGGGGCTTTTCTAGCTTCCATCCTACCTTGCTCTAACACCTTTCTCAGGATGCTGGGTATTCATGGTGATTATTTCCAGTGTTTCTCTCGACCAAGAGATGCAAAGAGGCCTTTGCCACAACAGACCCCACTCTTTGAGGCAACACGTTCTTCCTTCCCAATTTGCTCAATCAGTCCCGAACAACTTTTCATGGGGCTCCAGACATCGCAGCCTGACAGCTATGCCAAGGCGCGGGGGACGCGACGGAATTGCTCTACAAGTAACCTTGCCAAAGGCCCTTTCCATGCACAAAGCTGGCTCGAGCTTTGTATATTGAGGGAGCTAAATCAATGTTAAACGCTTGGCTCTTTTCACAGGACAATGACCAGGACCTAAGCTGCGTCCTTCCTTTTTGATTGACACTTGAAACACAGCGCGGGAATCAGCCAGAGGCGCCGCCGCTCCAAGCTGAACTCTCTGCTGGGAGAACCGCTGGAGACATCTGCAGAAGGGCCGACAAAAGGCATTTGAAAGCTGTGTTTGTTGCGTCCCCCTCAGATCTGCCCGCTTTCATGGAGCTCCTCGCTTGCTTTAATATTATGATTCAGCACCTGGCTTTTTTGAACCTTGCTTTAAACTTCAAAAGGCGAGGTGGTGTTAACAAACATGAAACGGAAAAGTGACGGTAGTTTGATTTACTGTTGTCGTCTTATCAAGGATTTTCTTTTTTTTTTTTTTTTTTGTCACCAGCTGCCACGTTCTGTCATCTCTGGAACCATTATCATTTCTCTAAAATCTAAAAGAGTCCACTTAATAACGGCTTTGAATACAGGCAGGATCAGTAACATACACAGTTCTGGGGATGACAGGACCATCAAATGAAAAGAAAGATGTTGTCAAAAAAAAAAAAAAATCCCCTCAAACCACACAAATAAGAGCCACAGTACTTTCTAGTGACCTTGATTTCAGAATTAAACAAATCAAATCCAATTCTATTGTTCCTTTTGAATTCCAGTGTACAGTTTCCTTGAGAAGTTTCTCTTTGTTGTTGAGACTAGCAGGGTGGTAAAAACAAAACCTGAAATCACAACAAGGTCTTGCTCCTCTGCATGGAGAAGGAAAGTCTGCACTTGGGGTGAGTGCTGTTACCTCTGCTAGTCTGGCCATTGGGCTAATTACTGGCTGATTTTAACCAGCTTTCTCCTCCCTGGACCTCCCCCCACTTGACACTGACAGCCAGACCCGGGTTGCAAACCCCGCCCCCAGTCACCAAAGGGAGGCCAGTCCTGTGTTGTCTTTCCCAAATACCTAATGAAAGCTGGGGACCTCAGAGGACCTTCAAACTGAATCTGTTAAAGTGAGTCTAGCAAAGGAAGCTCACTGATTAGTCCTGGGACCACAGATCTCTTAGGAACATGAAGCTGGTTAGAGCTACAGAGATCCTAGGGCTCACCCAGGCCAGAATTCTAGTTTTTCCAAGGACTTTAGTAAAAATACGGATGCCTGAGTCCTACCCACAGCTGAGTTCACCACCCAGACCTCACTATGGACACCTGTATTTTAAATAGTTGCTCCCGGGAGGTCTACCCTTGCAGATAAAAGTGATAAGAGCCCGAGTGCCACGGTTCAATAGCTGACCGTGGGTTCAAATTGGAGAGTGTTAAGTGGGTGCTGCATTTCCATAGGCAACACGCTGAGCACTAACTATTCACCTGAGATACAAGGAGCAACACCCCAAATTTGCAGGTCTGTCTTGCTCTGCACCTTTCCTCTGCTTGCTTCCTCCACATTCCCTGGGTCTGTGAAACTTCACCATCTGACAGGATTAGTGAACACTCAGGGCTTGAGGATGTCTGCAGGCAAAGCTGCTGATGGCTGCCATCAAGTAGAAAACCTCCCATAATGTGGTTTGATCTAGTGCTCCCTCCTCAACTGCAGAGACATTTGATCCATTTCTCTCTTCTGCTCTAGGTCCCGCCCTTGCAGCTCTAAGACCCAGTGTTGGCAGAGTTTGTATTGAAAAACCCACTGCTCTCCATGCCAAGGTGGCCTAAGGTTTATGTGGTCACACCCAGGCCCCTACAGGCTGTTTTGGATGGGAAAGAACACCTGTGGAGCCCATCAGTGGATCTGTTCTTGAAATATTGGAACTATAACCCCCAAATAAGAAAATAGACCTCCAAACTATGATCTCTCTAGTACTGTGAATAAGATCTATTATTCTTAGATGATGACTACAGTAATTTTGAACAACAGTGGCACCTGCCTTTATCTTCACGCCTTAACCAAGAGCAACAGCAGCCTGACACGCAGGGCTACTACTGTGAGACATCAGCAGTGCCTTCCATGGACAAGGGGCTATGCCAGTTTGCAATCGTAAGACCCAATGGAATTGGACAAATTACTCAGCTTTCTGATTGAAACCAGGCACAAGGCCTTGCTCTGTTTTGAAATTTGGCGGTGTAGTCAACAGAAACTCACAATCACACGATCATCAAGCAATTGGGATCCCTCACAGGGGTAGGACTCGAGAAATTTGAGCCAAGAAAGTATGTCTATTCCTCACTCTTCCATCTGGCAATTGGCTCTGCAAGGTGGTTCCACCTTCTCAGTGTGGTCCATCACCTCAGGGAGGAAGAGAAGGAGGAAGGGATGAGGGGAAGAGGAAGTGAGAGAGAAAAGCCTGATGGGGAAAGTAGGCCAGAGACAAAGTATCCCCAAACCTGAGGTTAAAGATTTCTCTCTTTTTTCTTTCCTCCCCTTCATCCTTCCCCATCCTCATCTTCCCATCTCTGACCTCCCACACGGTAGTATTCTGACCTACTATAAAATTGTTTCGTTTTTATTACAAAGATTTTCTCCCCCCTCTACTACACTTCATAGTTGTCTCTCTATTGAGACGCAGTTCCCTATTTCTATGCTTCCTCCTGTCAAAAGCACAGCACAGCACAGCAGTGGGATTCTGTGGTGGTCCAGTGATTAGAGACCTTAGACTGCGATTCAGAAGCCACTGGTTATAGCTCATCTTCGCTGCGTGTGCCAGGCATCTCGGAGGACATCATGTAACCATTCTGAAACTGTATTTTTCTTTTGTGAAATATGGCTAGAAAAAGAGCTTTGTCTGCTAATGTATTTAGAAGTCCTTTGCGGACTGCTCATTCAGTGCACCTGTGTGTGAATAAGCTAGCCCAGCTCTGCAAGGTGGCCTCACCTCCCCACCGTGGTCTGAGGAAGGCATATGCCTCATCCCCACTGTCCTCTGAACTAGCTCCTTCCCCCCTTAGTGATTATATTCCTCATTAAAATTTGAGAGTCATCATTTGAGGTGACCAAGTACTGTCTTCAGCCGTCTTTGTGGTCCTACAAGAAGTTTACTAAAAACAGCTTGGCTAATGTTTGTATTTCTGAAGACCACAGGCGGAGAGACCAGGATAAGTGGGGAGAGCTGATGGAGAGGACAAGGAGTAGGGCTTCTTTTTGTGACAGTCTGGAGTCATACCAAGAACCTGACTGGGCTTGCTCTGCCCTTTTCAGACTGTAACCTCGGGCAGGTGACCCCCTTCTGTTGCCCATGTTTATCTTATTTACTCCCGACTCATTCCCAAATATTAGTCTTTGGATCACTCATGTGAGGTTCTGCTCTAGCTAGTAAAGCATTTACATTCCTCTTTGTAGAGAGCCTGCACTCTTTAGGGAACCTTACAGGGAGAGACAAATTATAATAAGAAAAAGTAGTTAGGGGGCCAGCAAGTTAGCTCAGAGGATAAGGCATTTGCTACCAAGCTTGAGGACCTTTTTGATTCCCAGGACCTACATGGTTGGAGGAGATAACTGACTCTCATAAGTTGTCATCTTGGCTCTACATACACACAGGCACATGAACTTTTGGGGGGAGGAGATGTTCATACCTCCTCCTGCTTTTTGACCATTGTTTAATAAGCCTGTGGGGAAGCAGGGGTGAGTGACAAGCTCACTTCCATAAGAGACCCCTCCCAACTCAGTCAGTGTCTTTTGGGACAGCCACTTGGCCCATACCAGAGACTCAAGAAGGAATCATCACAAGTGACATAGAAAAAATACCCAACAGTGGAATTTGGGATAATTAATCTATTTGAGAAAGAAGAAAGTTTAAATTTGGCTATTGGTTGTTGTTATTTTCTCTTCGGCTGTATGCTAGTTGTTGATTATTCCTTCTTTCCTTCTAAGTAGAGCCCAGAAAGGCCACAGATCTCTGTTGTCTGGCCAATCCTATTTCCAGAATCTAGGACAGGAAACCGGTGTCTTCTAGTTTGATATGACGTATTTGTTGATTTAATAACACTGTATGTTCAGACCTAGGGTTTGAGGAAGTTAGCTGTTAGAAGATTCTCCAGAAATAGCCTGAGCTATCCCATGGACTGTTAAGTTAGTACAAGCAGGACTAAACCATGCGCACTGTTTTAGTGGCTGTTATTTTGTGGTCTGTCCTGGCTGGTGTCACCATATGAGCCCATAGACCACTTCAATCATTTCTAATCCCAGACAGGTGTGTTTGCAAAGTCACAGAAATTTTAGAAAATTACTTGGACCCAGGCAGGTATCAGGATAAAAACATCCTTTAAGATGATAGAGTATTCTCTGAAGTCGAGTCGATAGTGCAGTGTGGCTGACTGCTTGCTAAGTCTTATCCACCCGAACAATGACAAGAAAAATAAGAAAGGATTCTTGATAAAGCCGTTAGCCCGTGCATAGCTCACTCCAGCCTCTACTGCAGCCCTGGAAAATTTCAGACTCTCAGTGGCCTTTGCTGACTATGACTGTTAAAAGAAACAGTTATATCCCAGGCCAGAAAACAATTGGATGTCTGGCTCCTAAGGAGGAACTTACTTTTTCAGAGAATCCAAACTGTGACCTATGAGCTCTGGGATGGGTGTTTACTTCAGAAACCAGTTTGAGCACTTTACCGTGGGATGCAAAGTGGGCTAGAGGAGGGTTTTTGTGAGGGGCACCTTACCCAGAATGCTGGTACAAATAATTTGTAGAATGAGGCCCAGCGGGTGGCTAGTGAGGGTTTAAAAGACCTTACCAACTCTTCCCTGTTTCACTTTGGTTAAAATGCTGGGTGTAGATATTAACATTCTTTTTCAATTCATCACGTCATACTTTAATCATGGGTAGTTCTGGCTCTTTCTCTTCATCATTCTCGGGGAGCAGGAAACAATGTGGCATTGAGCTGTGACTCTCTCTGTCCAACGGGAAACACTGAGTGAGTCTCAAGGACTGGCAATGTCACCCTAGGGGAAAGGTGAAGGAAGCATTTCCTAACTGTGTCAAGCGGGAGCAGAAGAGACAGAAATGCACTTGTTACAAGGTCCACTACCCAGGGTTCATCCATGAAGCAGAAATTCTCAGCCACCAGAAAAGGAGAACGGAGCAGCTGCTCTGAGTCATTGTCACTGAAGTGGAAATATGGGTCCGAGTTCAAAGGCACGAAAGGCCTTGACAATAATATGCCCCTAGTGACTGTCATCGTCACTATAAACTGGTCAATAGGAAGATCGCCCGCATCCAGCAGGGAAGCGGATTAACTTTTATTCTTTCTCTTGAACAATGTCCTCACACAGGAATGTCTCTGGCTCACAGTCCATGATGATACATCATGTGTCTAATTTAACAAATTGCAACCCCAGACTGGGATCCTTTAAAGAGATTGACACTTCCCATAAAACTGTCAGTCAGCTATCAATGTGGAGAGAAAACATGAGAAAAGACCAAGGCTCTTCCCGCGAGAAAGGCAAGGACTCAGAGAACTATGCAAATACATCTATATAATCTCGGATGTGAGCACACCTCTCCAGCAGTCCTGGGAAGGCATGGCTCAGCATCCTTTGAGGCTGCTCAGGCGTGAGTGAGGAGGAATACTAAAGACACCAGAATATGGCATTCTAAGAGGTGCCACAGGCTGGGAACAGTGTTTGGAAAACTCTTGAGGGCTCTTTTAAAAGGGAACGTTAGATTGACTTCAGGGTACTTACTTCTCTGTACAAGCCAGACCCTGGGCATCTGACAAACTCATTCTCTAGGCATCAACACATCATTAGCTTATATGATTTACATTAAGCCTAAAGGCAAGTACATGTGGGTCATAGGGCTGGGTAGTCTTTCTAAACTCCCAGGAGTGTGTCCCAGTGAGAGAAATGTCTTCTAACTTTAGTTTCGATGGGGGCTGACGCATTCACTCAGCAATGCAGACAGAGAGAGGTAGTGCTGTATGTGACTCCTCTGTCCCCACTCATCTGCTAAAGACACCATCACCATCAGTTCATTAAGGATCTTCTGTTTACAGGTTGCATTGGAGTCTTAACCTTGTGCTCGCTTCCCAGCATCCCTAGGAGGTCTGAAGCAGACAAATCAGCTCTACCATCCAGGTGGAGAATCAGACACAGCTCAAGGTCACAGAATGAATGAAGGATCAAATCAAGTTCTACTTCATTGCTGGCAATACCTCCGAAACTCTTGGCCCACACTGGCCTCCAGACCTCTCTGTACACAGAATCCAAGATGGTTCTGTGCTTTAATGGCTCTGCACGTAGCATGGTGTGTTCTAGTACAGCTCACTGTCATTTGGCTGAACCTAGGAGATGCATTGAAGCTGTTAGAACAGTTGAAAGATCACAGACAAGATAGCCTGTTTTGGCCACTAACTCTTCAATTCCCCAATACTGTGCCCCTGGCCCTCCCACCCTTTCCTCCTGCTCTGCGGCCCATGGTGCATCTCAAAGTACATTCACACCTACAAAAGAGAATCACAGAGCCTATGAAGAAGACTCAGGCAAGTCCAGAGCTCCGGGGTATTCAACCGTTTTGAACATGCGCTTTTGATGGTCTCTCCAGTTTAATTGGAAGGCTGAGATTTAGAGGCAAGCAAAGTCAGGTGAACACAGTTCTGGGACTCAAAACGAGTGTGGACCTTCCCTCTGTCTCTTCTCTTCCTGTCGGCCACTGTCACCTGGTCTACAGGCAGGCCAGCTCTCATCTCAGCTGGCCAGCTGTACCCGGAGTCTAAGAAAGTCTAACAAAAACCCCAGTTAATGCTTCAAATGCCAGATTGCCTCCCCCCAAACTCCCCTCCTGCTTTTAATGGAGGCCTTTGTCAAAACCCAATCCTTCCTTCAGTTGGATAAGACACCGGGCTCTTCTTTATTTCCTTTTAAAAGTTTATTTTATTTTATGTGCATTGGTGCTTTGCCTGCATGTATGTGTGTGAGGGTGCCAGATCTTGGAGTTACAGGGAGTTGTGAGCTGCCAAGTGGGTGCTGGGAATTGAGCCGGATCCTCTGGAAGTTCTCTCAGTTGCTGAGCCGTCTCTCTCCAGTCCTGACACTTGGCTCTTGTATGGGTCCCAGGGAAAGACACAATATTCTGTGGACTGAAATTCCTCTCTCACAGTTACACAGTGTCATAACAAATAGACAAAAATGAGCACAGAGAACTCACTGAGGAAGCACAACTGCCGGGAAGCAGCAGTGTTATCTGGACCTTACCTTGTACAGCCTTGGTTGGCACACTGTCGGTGAAAAAACAGTAAACCCAGAAGTGATGGAGAAAGTGACTTCTCTCTTTCCATTCAGAATAGGGGATACACCCCAAACCTGCTCTCTGTGTGATCTTTCTCTCCACCTAAAGAAACCAATTCCCCCTTCTCCCTGTGAGGAATTACAGGTTCAGTCAAGGGATGGGTGAGCCTGGGTGAACAGTTGGTGTCGGGTAGTAATTTTGCAATCCACCCTAGCTGAAGTAAGTATAGCCTTACACCTGCCCCAGCCCCCTTGGTCCCCACTTAGGTAAAAATGCTTTGCATATAAACAAACTCCCGTCAAAGACGCCTCAACCTTGACATTTCTTTTCTCCTTTCTCCAACTTGCTTCCTTTTCAAACACCCCTTGCCCGCCTGCCATGCTCCCACATGAGGCCCAATTATCAGAATAATAATTAACAGGCTCTCATTATTTAGGATCAAACAATGCCCCCCTAATGAAGCCAGGAATAGCCAATGTGATCCCTTAAAACCGGGCATGAGCCTTTCTTACACCTTGAGGCATCAAATCCACTGAAACCCTGCAAAGGCCTGGATAACATTGAGTCAAGGGCAGTTAATGGATACCCAAGCACAGACTAAAGTGCTCCAAGCATGTCAGTCAAGACTAACCAGAGGCAAAAACATCAAAATGCAGGTTGGAGTTTTGACATTCCTGCAGGCTCTGAACGCCTCGCCAGTAAATTTTTAAAGTCAATATCCCCTTATGTTCCCGACCACTTTTCTGTCTGATGAGTCGGCCTAATGCGGGTGTGATTGAACTGAGAGAAAGCATGACTTTAAAGGCAGCTTTGAATGTGTGGGGGCAGAAAGGAGGTTCATGGTATGTGTTTTGTGTGTGTGTTTTCTTTTTCTTTTTTTCCCCAGAATTGTCTGTGATAGTAATGAAGGCAGTGTACACAGATTATCACAGGCTGCGTCTTCCGACTTCAAGGTTATGTGATTAGAAAAGGAGAAAAGCGAGAGATTAGAAAAACCACAGAACATTTTGAAGGAAAGCTTTTTTTACAAATTATCCCTGGGCCGGCTTGACACAGAATCTGATAGATGGATCTTCTAATGTTTGGAAATGGATAAATACAACAAGGCAAATACAAGTGACTGGCAGAAGTTCAAAACCCATATTCACCATTCTAATTCACTTAAAGCCGTTACACACACACACATACACACATTCATAATCATCGCACACATACCCCAAACAAAACACAAGCACTCTATAACTGCACAGACCGCATCAGGCTTGTTGCTTATTTCTGGATTTAGGGTAAGCCTACCTCTTCTCAGCCGTGGAGGATTGAGATGAGAGCAAGCATCTAAGCAGGGAGGCTAAGTGTTGAAGAGCTGACTGGGGACTCAAGCCACAGCTTTTCTTTAACAGAGAAAAAAATTAAAAATCTCCTGCACCCAGACATCATCTGGTTTAAATTAAAATTTCAGTGAAAACCAGTGCTTTTGCACATCTGACAACCTGGCAGAGGAAGGGCTTCCTGTCTCACCACACTGGAAAGTGTGCCCTACCTGCACCTGAGCGGAAGGATGGGACCACCTAGCTTGGAGAGAAGACACTGCTTTTTGAATGTGTCCTTGATTCTCTGCAAAGGCAAAAGTGATGCTGTGGCCAGGATGAACTTTACCCCATTTAATTGGAAGCGTTGAGTGGGTAGCTTCTAGACATATTTAGATTCAACTCAATGCCACCTGACTCAGGTCTTTGAGATATTAAAATATAAATAGACCATAATTGTACTCTGGGTCAGACTCGGCTCTTGCAGACCTCATGTGGTGACTTCAGTTAGGTTTGAGTGAAGGACATTGTGTTTAAAGTGTCTCAAAGTGTCTCGATGTCTCCAAAATATAAGTTGTCCTTAGAAACCTACTACTTATGACATTATGTACATGTTTAAGGTGATTTTGAGATTCAATTTATATTAAATAAAACTCTTATCACGAGTCCCAGAAGCGATCTCCCCACATAGATCTTGGTAAAGCCTCCTCCATGAGGACAGGAACTTTATTTCTTCATTCAGTCACTGTTCACTCCATCTAACCAAATAAAGAATCGCTCTCTGTGAGTGTACGGACACAATGTAACCATTTGCCTCTTGCTGAGGGCCTGGCTGCAGAGAGAATGTGAGCAGCCATCTCGTGCACCCCCCCCCCCCAATCTAGAGCCTCTCCTGCCCCCGTGCTTCCCCACCGGATGGATGGATTCTATCACAAACCTTAAACCCAAGTAAGCCTTTACTCACTGAAGTTGCTTTTGCCAAGCGTCTTGTGACAACAGTAACTAATACAAGATACATGGGCAACTAAAAGGGACTAACACAATAAACTGCGGCTGCATGCGAGGAGGAAAAGCACTGTTAAAGAGGACAATGGGGTCAGGTGTTCAGGGGAAAACAGCACAGAGGTAGGAGGAAGGGAGTCTGGGAGAACAAGCACAGGTGCGCAGGACCTGAGAGCGCTGGGGTGTCTGGGGACAGATAGAGCGGCTAGAGGAAGAGAGAACAGCAAGGTGGGCAGGCAGGGGGATGCCCTTGACCAAAGTGGGGGAGCAGAGATAAGAGGCCAGAACTCATTGTCTTTGCTTCCTTGGTTTGGTACCGGGAAATGGTACAGAGATTCTTACGAAGTAAATGAATGAATGTATGGAGTAGAGGACATGTTTACGAAGGTCTTCTGACCCAAGTCTCCCATGGTGAGCTGACGCACTCTACAACCAGCTTTCCTGGGGTCATTCTTTGGAAGCTTGGTCCCTGGGGATAGACCAGGTTCCAAGGAAGAACAGGTTCAAAGGTTCAGATAAGTTCCACAATTGGCGATTCTTACCTCAGGAGGTTCTGCAAGGAAGATGGTCGTGTGATGATTGGCATGTTGCAGCTTCCCTTTGGGAGAACTTGTTCAGCTATGGAGTTCACCTGAGCATCTCACTCACATTTTTTTCCTGTCCTTATGTGACTGAGGTGTTCTGTAGGAAGTCTGTTGGGAAATGATGACCCATGTGGAGTTCAGTCACTCCCAGAAAAATCAACTCTCTCACCATTTCCTCATGGCCAACTCTTCCTTCTCTGGTCTCACCTCTTGAAATTCTCCTGCTATATTGGGAAGAATAAAATCTACTGCCTTGTAATATCTGTCTATTGACTCAGGAGCTCCTATTAAAATAATCTCAGGGTACAGTAGGGCTTTAAGATGCTTACTTGCTTTAGGATTAAGTCTGACCTTGTCTCTTTTCCACTAGATGTACGGTCACCATGTCTTCCAATCTAAATTACCTGCCTCCCAACGCTGTTTTGAGGACCAAATAATGCCTGAGGAACTATCCCGGAGTGCACCTGTGAGGTGGTAGTCACTCAGCTTGACAGTGTTGTTAATTGGTGAGTAACAGAATCTGGAATCACTTGGGAAAGGGCCTCTAGGCATGCCTGTGGAGAGTGATCTTGATAAATACCTTATTAGGAGAGAAATCCAAGGGCTGTGGGCATCACTGTCCCCTGGCTGGGATACTAGACTGTGCAAGTAGAGAAAGTGAGCTGAGTAGCTGCATGTAATCATCACTGTCGGCTTCTGGAGATGGGGGTGCCGTGTCCAGCTACCTCAGGCGCCTGCTCCCTTGATTTCCCCATTATGATCAACTGTAGGCTTAAACTTGGAGTCGGACAAAGCAAAAATCACTTTTCTTCCCTAAAGCCACTTTAGTGAGAGAGTTTTATCATTAGCAATGGGAAAAGGAACCAAATCAACCACTAAGAATTGTCTTCCTCATCCCTAATTTCTTTCGCAAATTGGAGGGAACAGTCATATTTCTCTAGAACCTTCTCTTCACCAGGTTAAGTTCTTCTGAGCATTGATATGGACTTTGAGCTGCAAGTAGGTGATGACTCTCTCCCTGAGCATTATGGGGGATAAAAAGAAGATAGGTGACCCCTCTTCAGTCTCATCCCCCGGTAGGCAGGAAGGTTCACATTGCTCCTAATCCGAAACTCCATAACTTTAAGTCTTTTCAAATCTGATGAAAAGCATTAACAGCCACAAACACACTAGAAATGCCTTTTCCCCAGGTCACCATTATAAAGAGGTGCGCCTGGCAAACAAAGTTTCAGTGACACCACCACCCGCCCCATCCATAAGTCTACACTTTAAAAATGAGACGTGTATCTGCCAATCAAGAGATAAATATTGTCATTTTCCCTGGTATGAGAAGGTCTATCTTTACACACATTCTCAATGATCAGTGTTTAGGGGTCATGGGGCTGGGGAAGGCTAACTGGTAAGGAGATTTTCTAGTATTAAACAGTCTAAAAATCATGTTGGATATTTAGCTTCACAAAGCCACAATAGCAGATTGGATTGATTTTTTAAAATTATTATTTGCTTTTTATCTTTGTATGATGTGGTGGTGGTGGTGTGTGAGTGAGTGTAATGCAGGCTCCTGTGTACCATGGGAGGAACATGGTGATCAGAGGCCAGCCTCAGGTGTTGGTCCTCACTTTCTTCCTTATTTGAGATAATCTCTTGTTGTGTGTCAGTGTGTGTCAGCCTAGATGGCCCGTGAGCTTCTGAGGATATTCCCATCTCCAGTTCCCACCTCTTAGTAGGCGTGCTGGCCTCATAATATTGCTACCGTGATATTGCTTTACATTTGTATGTTCTGGGAGCTAAATTCTGTCTTCATTCTTACATTGCAAGCATTTTTCCCACTGAGCCCCATAGATTGAATTTCTAAATGTTTATTGCATGTGCTTTCTCTATTAGGAAGTGATTCAAAAATATGCAAATCTTGATGACCACGGAGTTAAATTCATATAGTTCCGCCTTGATACTTGGCTGGCATGCTCTACACCACAAGGGCCACTCCTCACACAGCTGGCAGAAATGAGGCTCTCTCTCTCTCCTTTGCTTTTTTCACCCCTGTTTCTTACAAATGCTGAAGGGGCTTGGCTGCTCTTTTGCAGCTTACACACCTTCATGTAGAGACTGGACCTTTGCTCTTTGTGCATTCCAATTCCCAATAAGCAGAAGAAGTGGGCTAACACAAGGATGGAGGGCACCCAAACCACAAAAAGCACTGAGCCTGAGTAGCATCCACGGTCCTTGGCCTTCTTTGGAAAGTAAACCTGGGATAAGAAACCTAAGAGGCTTTCTGTCTGGTAACCCAGTACTGTAGTCATTTGACCTTTAAGTGGCCACCTCACCTTATCCAAATTATTCTCTTCTTTTCCCAGAGGCTTGCCTCAGAGGAAAATATCCTCTATAATGATAGGCTTCAGAATCTCAGGTTGTCAACATTAACACAGCCACCTGCCCATGTCCTCCCCCTTTCCAGTGACTTCTGCTGAATTCATTTGTGGAGTTACAGTTGCATCTCATAGATTAAATAAAGAGAAGATAAAGTTTAAAAACACATTTTTAAAGTTGCTGTGTGTATGTGTGTGTATATGGCTATATGTGTGTATATGTGTGTGTTTGAATGTATGTGTATATATGTGTGTGTATATGTGTGTGTATTGTGTGTGTGCATGTGTATATGTGTGTGGTGTGTGGTGTGTGTGTGGTTTGTGTGTATATATGTGTGTGTATGTGTGGTGTGTGTGTAGCATGTGTGTGTGTATGTGTGTGTGTATGTGTTGTGTGTTTGGTGTATGTGTGTATGTATGTATGTGTGTGTGTGTGGTGTGTGGTGTGTGTGTATGATATATGTGGTGTGTGTGTGATGTGTGTGGTGTGTGTGTATGTGTGTGTGTGTGTTGTGTGTGTGTGTGTGTGGTGTGTGTGTAGGTGTGTGTCCATCCCTCATATTATCGGATCTCTTAGAAGAACACCCTAAGCTTGTCACTGTCATTAGTTCGTGTTGAGGGGGCTGCATTAAGGTGTCACAAAGATGATAAAATAGCAGTTCCAACAGAGAGAGAGAGAGAGAGAGAGAGAGAGAGAGAGAGAGAGAGAGAGAGAGAGAGAGAGAGAGAGAGAGAGAGAGCTCAGCAACAGTCACTGCACACTGCTCAGTAGTCTGTCAGGGCGAGGAGAGGAAATGGAGATGGAGCCTGCTAGGAACATGGTCTGAGAAGAGCACCCTAGGCAGTAAGAGCTAGGTTGAACTCTCCCCACCCCACCCCTGCCCAGGAAGCCTCCGATGTGCAGGTTCTGAAACCCCCACACCTGAGGTCCATTAATGCTGAAGAAGTCACTTGATTCTGATCTGAACAATAATACTAAATTAGAGTTGAAATCTCTTCTGCCGTAAGCTCTGGATTTGGGGAGCAATTTTGATGTTCCCCCATCAACTGCTTAATGTCTGATAAAAAAGACTGGCGATGTTTGTTACAAGGTTAAAGTCACACACCAGGCTGGTGGCTCTTCCTGCACCAGTTTGTTAGCACCATGACTTTTGGCTCACAGGACACCAGATGACCCACACACAGTGCAGTGTGACTTAAAAATGTGAGATTATGTTCCTGTCTTCAAGGGTGACTCTCGTTTCCATCCATAGACTGGTCCAACTTGACCGTGAACCATCATCACCCATGGTGGTGATCCTTCAATGAACACTTCAACCCAAATCCTTGACTCCTATGTTTTCATTTTTCCACTGGCTCACACAGTAACAAAGGACACATATAGTGTTAGGGAAAAGGAATAGGAAGCAAATCACCCCAAACCCACTCCACGGTGATTCCTTCTGCTAGAACGACCAGCAGCTTGCCTGCATCTCTCTGACAGCCCTGAATCACATGATTTATCACTACTGTATCTTCCTGGCAAATCCACATGAACAAGCCCCAACAGCCAACACAATGTTATTAGGAGTGTGGTCTTTGGGAAGTCATTTAATTAAAAATAGTTCAGGGAGATGAACCCTCATGATGGAACTAGTGTCCTTATAAGGAGTAGAAGAGGCATCAGAACTTCAGCCATGTAAGTGCAAAATGGTCCTTAGGAGATCCACCTGGTACCTCAGGTCCAGAGCTTTGAGGGGAAGGATGGTCTAAGCCATAGTCTGTGGTAACCTGTTAGAGCAATAGAGCAATCCACATAATGGGGACACTGACTGACGTGCTGGAAATAGCTTCATTAAGCAATGTCAATCTTCTTCTTCAGAAACACACAATAATATTTTAGTATATAAAACATTCTCATTGTATACGTTCATTGTACACAAGGATGCTTTACACAAGTAAATACTAGCATTGAGCATGTCCACCCATCCTTCCCCACTTGCCCTTCCCTCCTGTCTGTCATTTTTTTATCTCTATCATTGACTTCCATTCTTGTCGCACATGCACACATAGTTTTACATATCCCATAAAATTTCGTAACCACAAATGAGGAAGAACAAGATATTTGTCAGAAACAAACTTAATTCACTTAATATGATGGTCTCTGGTGGCACCATTTTCCTGGAAATGATATAATTTCATTTTTGTTTCTGGCTGAAAAATACCCCATTGTGAATGCACCATGTTTCCCTTACACACCCCTCCGTTGCTGAACACCCAGGTGGGCTCTGTGACTCAGCTCTTGTGAACAGTGCTGCACTAAGCGCTGGTGTGCAAGCATCCCTGTGGTGTGTTGCTTGAAGTCTGTGGGTAAATCATTTTTATCCTGTTCTTGTATCTGGAGTCATCGTCTGAAGGAGCTCTCTATAGGCACGAGCTTCCAGAAGTTTCCCCTCCCTTTCCAGCTTGGAGGGCACACCATAAACTCCCTAACTTTTCCTTTTTAAATAAAAGTTTTCAATTATCATCATGTCTGTCAAACGTAAGTCTGGCGGTAAGACCCGGCAGAGTAGGCTTGCTCATTACTGGCATGCTAATGGAGAGCAGTGTGGCCAGGGTGGTCTTCCGGCCCAACAGCTCAAGTCCACATTAGCCACTGCTTGGAAAGGGCTGCAAAACACCATCCCTAATGATTTAACAGCTTGTCTCCGAAAACACATTAACCAAGGGAGCTTTTAAATATTAAGAAATAATTACACCAACTCGGTGTTGTCCGTTACTCAAATTACATCACATCAGGGCTCTGCTAGATAAATAAGTTTAGTGAAAGAACACGGTCTTGTAAAAATGAAAAACTTATCCAGTGAAATGTTATTTCCAGTTGATGGCAGGGAGGTAGACAGAGGGGAGAGAGAACTAATAAAAATATCCAGGCAACTTTCCCAAATGGATACTTGGAGTCAGCTCCATCCTGGGCAAATTAATTCTCCATTACAGGCACTTCTAACTCCTGCTTTCCCACTATCTCCAAACCATTTGGGGTTGAATTCTATTTAAAAGGAGTCAGAGGCTTCCTATGCTCTACTGCAGCCATTTGAAGTCTAGAAATTATAACCATCCTAGAGCTGTGGATCTGGCTTACATTAGAATACAGGGGAAAGTTCTGGCCCTGCCTAGATAGAACACATAATTTTTGGAAAAGGAAAAAGTCTTCTAAGAGTATGATACAGTGTCCCCATACAAGAGCCACAGAACCCAGAACCCCACCATTGAACATCACCCCCATTCTGCAGACCTTAACTTAGATAGCACATTTGAGTCATTTACATGGAAGTCTCATAGAATATCTTCATACCATACCCGAACAAGACTCGGGTCACTGAACATGCATGGGAAAGCCTCGAGAAAGGAAATGGATAGACCTGCTGCCTAGTTTTGCTCCAGTTAAGGCAAGATCCAGATATTCGGGATTTACAGACTTCCAGGGGAGTGCCTTCCTCCTGTCCAGACTGTGGGATAGTTCTGTGGCACAGCACATGTTGGGAGAAAGTTAACCTCTCTTCAGGTTACATCTAGAAAGACAGTTCAAGCAGCCCAGAGACCTACTGCAGACCTGGGGCTGCAGCAGAGTTTGTGAGCATGAATTCCCACATACCGGCAGTCTTCAGTATAACTAACACAGCTGCAATTTTATCTTTTTTCCCTCCATTGCTGTAAAGAACCTCTGCCTTTTGGTCAAATTAACAGCAGGACGGGCAGAGCTGCATATCGGTACTTTCATAGGCTTCCAAATGACCTGCTTGATTATTTACTTTCTTTGGAGCTGAGTTTGTCTGTGAAGACCTAGAAGGCTGGGCACTGACTGATGAAGCCTAGTCTCCCTGGTGGGTCCAGTGTGGAGTCCAAGCATCATGATGCTGGATTATGAGAGACAGTCTCTCTTGGCACACAGGCTAGAGCATGAAGTTTGTTTATATTTTACTTATCCATCAGGTTGGTGTGCAGTTTTTTGCTAACTTGGCACAGGCCAGCATCATCTGGGAAGAGGAAATATTTTTTAAATATTTATTTATTATGTATATAGTGTTCTGTCTGAATGCTTGCCTGATTCCAGAAGAGGGCATCAGATCTTATTATAGACAGCTGTGAGCCCCCATGTTGATGCTGGGAATTGAACTCAGGACCTCTGGAAAAGCAGCCATCTCTCCAGCTCAAAAAGGAAGTCTTAACTGAGGAATTGCCTTCATAAGATTGGCCTATGGGCAAGCCTGTGGTGCATTTTCTTAACTGATGATTGATGTGGGAGGCCCATCCCACTGTTGGTGGTACCATGCCTGGCATGGTGGTCTTTGAGTCCATAAGAAAGCCGAGCAAGCCAAGAAGAGCAAGCCAGTAAGCAGCACGCCTCCATGGCCTTGTTCCGGTTCCTGCCTCGACTTCCTTCAGTGATGAATTGTAAGCTATAGGATGAAACAGACTCTTTTCTCCCCAGGTTGCTTTTGGTCATGCTGTTTATCTCAGCTATGGAAAGCAAAGTGGGACAGTTGGCAAAGCTGTTCCGTTCTGAACAGCTCAGTGCCTGGAAGGTAATGACTGTTTAGATTTTTTTCCCCAACAAAGTCAAGTTCTCTGTGAGCATTTGCATCTCTCCTGTGTTATGAAACTAAAGATACTCACAAACCAAGAATTCTTCAGCCTAATCTCAGATGGAAAACGTCAAACAGCTAAGCTACCCTGATTCTACTCCATGCTGTCAGGGGTCACTATTTAATGCCAAGATTGTATTTTTTTCTGAACGTAATAATGGTCCTAACATGGGCAACCCTCCCAACGTGTGAATCCTCCTAACATGGGAACTCTCCTAACATGGGAGAGTATTTGTTGAGAGTATTTATTTATTTGTTTTGAGATGGGGGGGTCTCACTATGTAGCCATGGCTGGCCTCAAACTCATAGAGATCTGCCTGCCTCTACCTCCTAAGTGCTGGGATTAAAAGCATGTGTCACCACACCCAGCCCAGAGTAGGAAGAGGGAAGAGACAAGTGTAATAGTAGGGGACAGAAGAATGTCATGGAGTAAAAGGGATCCAAGTATACAATACATGTATGAAAATAATAATGAAACCGTTCTTTTGTGTACGTTTCTGTGGGCATGTGCACATGTGGAGGGGTGAGGGGAAGATGTCGGTTCTTCCTCTCTGTCTCCCTCTGCTTTTTGATCTAGGGTCTCCCTGAACTTGGAGCCTGTAGCTTGGGCTAATGGGCCTGAGCGAGCCCTGAGTTCCACCAGCCTCTACGTCCCCAGTGTGCGAGGCCTGGCTTTTGGGTGAGGACAGGAATCAAACTCGGATGCTCATGCCTGCACGGCACCGCACCACCTCAGGTCCTCAGCTCCACAGACAATCGTTTGCACAGTGGGTGTGTTCTAACAAGGACTTTCAAAGCAAGCGCTTATATCTTTCTCTCTGTCCTCTTTTTCCTCTCTCATCTGCTCTGTGGTTTCTGTCAACTGTTTTCTGCTTAGACATTTAATCGTCACCAACGAATGACCTCAAATTAACAGCCATTACACCCTCCCATTGCTTTCTGTTTGGACACAAGTTTATTGATCTGGTAAGATTTCCAAGTAGCATGCCATTTAGTTTGGCATGTGCGCTGTCTGAACAGTGTGTGAGGGACAGCTAAAGACGCGGGGCATAGTGTGATGAGAAAGGCTTTTACAAGCTTTCGAGGAAGTCGGGGGAGAAGTGGGTTTCTTTGATCACTGTTTTCTCACCTTTGGACTTTTGTCACAGATGTTTGACCCTGCTTGGCAGATGGATTAGGAAGATAAATGCACCTGTGTGAATAGGTTTAATATCAGAAGTGGATACGAGGCGCACACATTAGGCCATCAGGTGACAGTCATGTTTGCAAGCGTTGGGGATTCCTTCAAGCTCACGGGATCAAAAGGTAAACAGGATTGAGGCGCCCTTGACTGTGACCATTTCACAGGCTGAGCAAGCGTTCCCCTTTCGCTCAGGCTGTGTGCTGACTGAGGCTTCTCCAGAGTGAGTCCTCAGTTGACTGATGAATACAAAACGCCTCTCGGAACAAAAGGCATTCAAGATTCCCTGAAGACAAGACAGCCTACTTCGGTTTCTGTGTCTGGTCCTGGGGTATCAGCGGAGATAAAACCTGAATGACAGGGAGGTGGAAGACAGAATAACACACCTCATTGTCCTCCCAATGACTGTGGGGATAATGGGAGTTAGCGAGTCACCGTAATGTCACGGACCACTGTGAACTTGGGGGAACTCAAGGATCAGAAAGCAACATGAAACAAGGAGAGACACGGAGATAATATCGGGTTACCGAACATTCTCAAATTGTCCTGAAACGCATCCCGTCCCTTTGGAGGGGGCATGTTTTTGACAAGGCGCACAATGGGAAGAAACTGGCGATGGTAACAATATCAGCGTTTTCTTTCACGATGGGCTGTAATGTGAACTCCTTAGAAGACGCCTTCTTTCACCACGGCCTTTGTTGTCCAGGCTATTGAGGAACCCAGAGACCAAAGTTGCTGCCCTGTTCCGGGGCTGTCTTCTCCAGGCCCAGGACAGCTGCCCTGTTGTGAATGACAACGCGAGGTTTGCAGCCAACATCAGAGGAACTGGGAGGGAACGTGAGATGGACAGAGAGGGGGGGGGTCGACAGGGGGAAGAATTTGGGGCACGAAAGTGGAAAAGTAAGAGTTGAGCAGGTGGCTGTGGAGAAATGAGAAGAGGGATTTGTGATGGGGGTGGAAACAAACGCTCCATCCTTCTGAGGCCTGTTTCTCCTCAAACATCATTTGTATCTCAACGATGTGAGAACTCACTTCCGCGATTATTCTGTTGGAACTGGAAGTTTGTTTTCATGTTACCTGTTTTCTGAGAGGATACTTTAGTAATAATTGGAAACTTTTTATGTTTGATGCTCTACACTACAGCACCCTTTCACAAGCCCTCCCCCGAGAGAAGGCATTCACCAACTGAGGACCCTGAGGTATGACCACTCAGAGCATCAGCTGAAGGGGATTTGTTCTCTCCTAAAGTCCAAGAAATAGGGATATGCACACACCAACATTTCAGCCTCAGATGCAGAGGGCTTACAGCCATAAGTCCATTGTGTACTTACCAAAGATCTCAGACCCAGATGAAGAAGTGTTACTCCACAGGTGGGAAGAGGCATTCATGGTTAAAGTTCTTCCCACACATGTATGAGGACCAGAGTTCAGATCCTTGGGAACCGCACAAAGCTGGGTACATGTGATATCTGCCGATAAGTTCATCATTTGGGAAGATTGGAGATGGGACCCCTGAGGTGATTGGCTATCTGGGCAAACCAAACCATTTTGTCCTTCTCCCAGTAAACTAATATCCTTAGCCTCCTCCACCACACACAAACACATGTACCCACCCACACTTATGTATCCACACACATGCAAACACACATGCACAACTTACACACACACACAAAGGCACAGGCGCATGCATGCATGCACACACATGCATGCACATGTGTACAAAAAGATAAGGTACTGATATAGGAAGCCTAACATAAACCTAGCATAAACTGGATGACCAATCCACTCACAGCTTTGAATCATGTCAGTGTCTCCATCAGTCAGATAGTCTAAATGGTCAAAACGTCCATGCGGGCCTTTGCTCTACCTTTATAGTTCCTATCACTTTCAAGAAACACTGCATGTAAGTACAAGTTCCGTGCTTTTCGATATTGACAGCAGATTTGTTGCAGTTACACTTTGGAGGCTGCTTGTTGATGTCACCCGAAAGCTTTTCAATGCCAAGACAGTGGCCTGCTGTGAACAAACAGGATCCTTGAGCCTGGTCTCCAAGAGCAACTTCTTTTTAATAAAACAGAGTTGAGACAATGCTGAAGGACAGAGCCCTGGCTCAGCCAGGAAGGGGATTTTCTATCAAGCACAAGAATGTGAGAGGAAGTCCAACCCCTGTGAGACACAGGAAACACAGGACCTCATGATTATAGATGGGACAGACCTGTGAGCCCAGGGCTGGTTAGGCAGAAAGGCAGGTCTCTGGGGCTTTCTGGACAGCCAGGCATACATAGCCTGTTTGGTCAGGTCCCCTCCACAGCCAGCCTTTCTCTTCCCTTCACCATGAACGCTGACACCTCCCATAATCTCACTATTTGATTGGTTAGAGCTCAAATTGGGAAACCTTTTGAGAGCATCACCGCTGGAGGATGGAGCTAATAGGGAATCAAGCAAGTTTTGCCTGCATGGGTAAACTGAAGCGTAGCAAGGAAGGAGGGAGATCTGATCCTATAAGGTAGCCAACACAAGACTCGGAAGAAAGGATGGTCACTATCCAGGGACAAGAGCTAGTCCCTGGGGACAGCAACACCAGGTGGAAGGACACTGAGTAGGAACAGCAGGGAAGCGTGGACATAATTCATACTATAAGAACACAGCTGAAGCTGGGGAGGGAGCTCGACCAGTGAAATTCCTGCTGTCCAGGCATGAGGCTATGACCTCCATTCTCAGAAACCATGTAAAACCTGGCCATATAGCTGTGTAATCCAGCACTGGGGAGATCTGTGGGTTTACTGGCCAGCCTAGCTTACTTGGTGAGCCCCAGGTCCCACTGAGAGACCCTATCTCAAAACATAGAGTTTATACTTCCTAACGAGTGACATCCAAGGTGGTTTACCTCTGACACCCACACCCCCACACCCCCACTACCCTCCCCCCACACTTTTTAAATAAACTTTGCATGAGGGAGCCTGACAAGGAAACTATTATAAGGAAATAGTTTTTGTTTTGTTTTGTTTATTTTCTGACATATTAAAGTGCTCCAAGGGGCCATTGATCAGGGAAGTGGGAACCTTGGAAGCTAAAAATGGAGAGCTTTCCCACATCACTAGGGGCACAAACTCACAAATGACTGCTTTGGAGCAGAAATACCATCAGCAGTGCCAATTACAACTTGCAGGTATGTTTCAAGCATAATGTTTATTCCAGAACCAACACCTTTCTTCACACTATGGACAGCACTCCCCAGGAGCCGGGGCTTGAACCTGGCCTTTTCCATATATTAATTTCATTCACTATTGATGTAATCCTCAGAACAGGCCTGTTACATAACGTTGACATCCTCAAATACCAGCCAAGGAAGGTGAGTCTCAGAGAGAGATACCAGGCCTTTTCTCAGGGTGTATGCCTGGCCAGTAGCTGCTTTGGAATCCAAACCCAGGTTCCATGGAAGGACAAAGGACAGTGTTCGTGAGAAACAGTGTTTATGTCTGTGCTCAAAGCTGAGTTTCTTATTAGCAGAGATGTGTCTGCATTTTAACATAGCAATAAGCCAAAGCTAGAGAGACGGCTCAGAGGTTAGGAGCACTGGCTGCTCTTCTGAAGGACCTGAGTTCCCAGAATCCATGGGGTTGGCACACAACTATTTGTACCTCCAATTCCGGGGATCTAACTCTTCCAGTCTCAGTGGGCAGTAGGCATGCATGCGGTACACAGACGTATAAGCAAGCGAAACATTTACATACATAAAATAATTTTAAAAAGATAAACACTTAACCACCATCATGGATGGCTGAGCCTCCCAGTTTTTGCCTGTGTTATTCAAACTGTTCTATGACATTAGTACAGCTGATGATCTTATACATGTTATTTAATCTGCCCAAGACTTAATCTCCAATTTTGCTAAAATGAAGCAATTATATATAGCATACTCATATGCTTTTTCTTGGTATATATATGTGTTCTGTCTCTGACCCCACCATCAGGTTTCTGGGGTTACAGGTGTGTCTTGCTACACCTAACCTCTGCATGGATGCTGGCAGTTCAAACTCAAGTCATCACACCTGTGCAGCAAGTGCTCTACCCAGAGCTGTCTCAATAGTCTCATGGTCTGAAGCTTTTCACCTTTGACACTCCGATCTCAACTAGCATTCATCATCTCTGGTCTGCTTGGGACACTTCAGACACTCTTGAAGATGTGAATTGAGTGCAGTGTGGCCTGCAGCCTCAGGACCCCCATCAGTCCACTGGCTTTTCCAGAGCAAACACTAAGCCACATATCTTCATCCCTTTGCTCAGACCCTCCCTGGGTCTAGCTCACCATTCACTCGCTCCATATGCTTAACGAAAGTTTAACAAGTTACACCTAAAGGTGATACTCATGCCAAGTGCTACAAAATAGAAGTTGACAATTTTCTCAGGATAAGTAATGAACCTTAAAATAGTGAAATGGACTGTCTGCTACAGTTTGGACCTGAAGTGTTCCCAAGTAGCTACATACCAAAGGCCAGGGCTTCAGCCTGAAGGGTCTGAAAGATGATGGAACCTTTGTGACAGGAAGCATGGTAGAGGGACATTAAGTCACTGAGGTGTGCGCTCTGAAGGACATATTGAGAAAAGATTCTCTTCTTTTTCTTCCCCTCCCCTCCCTCCCTCTCTCTCTCTTCTCCTCTCTCTCTCTCTCTCTCTCTCTCTCCCTCTCTCTCTCTCCCTCTCTCTCTCGTACTCAGCAGTTTCCTCTACCATGCATTCCCACCTGACATATCTCACCACAGACCTGAAGCAACTAACTAGTCCATAGACTAGTATATCTCTGAATTAACTACTTAATACACTAATATCTCTGAACTAACTAGTTAATAGACAAGTATTTCTGGAACCCTAAACCCGAATAGCCTTTCCTCTTTGTAAGATGCTTACTTTGGTTATTTTGTAATCACAGGGATGTAAATCTTATAAGTACACCATTGAGGAGATTTATAACTAGCCAGAGAGGTCAGTAGAACAAACTCCATGAAGGAATTAGCTCTTGACCTTGACACATAGGAAAGATCTTCGTAACAGAAAGTGAGCCGTGTAAGGGAGTGGGGGACTGCACTAGCCTTAAGCTCTCACCTTCATCCGCCGAGTGGCTAGTGTAGCATAGCCACAGACAAGCTGCAGAAGTGGTGAAATGGAATTTCTTGCCCTCTGGGTTATAGACTGCTCTACAGGAAATGGAAAGCCCCCGAGGGTTTCCACAAACTGCAGCCATGTCACCTTTGTACCCCTCAACACTGTGTATGTTCCTTTTAATCTTATTTAATTCATGACTCCAATTTTGAAGATTGATAGTTTTATTGTATCTAAATGCACAAATATCTAATAAAATCCTGCTGATCTCTATTGGATGATATGACGTGAGTTCTTCCCAGAGAAGACAGAGTCAAGAAATAAAGCAAGCAAAACCCAATTTCTAAAGCATCATTTTAGCTTCTGTGGGATGCCCTTTTTCTGCCCTGGAGAAAGTTTTCAAAAGGAAGACCGGCACAGTAGGAAAGGGAAGGAGACCTCTCATGTTCAGGAGTTCATGCCTCTTCCCTGTATGCAAGGGGAGAAACCGAGGCAGGCTAAAGCCAACAGCCCGTCTAAGTCGCTGCAGGACAGAAGGTCATGGAGACTGTGTACTGTTGCCTAGGGACCAGCCTCCAGCAGCTCACGGCTCAAAGGGAATCCACAGAGTGTGTGTGGGGTACATACTGTGACATTTTTTCTAGGGGGTGAGGGGAAGACACCCACACTCTCTCTTTGTGGTTTTGTCTTCTGCATTCTATATTCTCTTTCCTTATCTCTCCAGAAAAGTCCCTTCTCTCTCTCTTGATGTTTTACTCCTAACTCACTTTAATTTTTTTCTTTATTGTTTCTCCTGTAGCTTATATACTCCAGCAAAACCTTTCAGGCAATATAAAAATTAAAATGTGTTTTTATTCTGTTTTTAAGTGACGAATTACAATAAATACAAATAAAAAAAAAACCAGCATGTTTGCCACATCCCTTATATGATTAAACATTTTACATATTACAGGTGAAAAACAGATTATCCCAGGAACCCACATACACCCAGGCAACTTGTTACAGATTAACTGAGTATAAGTTAGTCAGGACTTTTACTGGCAGCCTGCGTTTTATAGTTACAAAGAAAGTGCCAATTACTTCATTACATATCTTAAAAGGTAATCTTATTAGAAATCTTAAAAGAATCGCAAACATAAACTTCTACACAGGAAAAAGAATCAGTCAGCTCTACTTTAAATCTTTGGGGTGCATTCCCACTCATCAATAGTTTTATATACCTGGAGATTGAGGGCAGAAATGGGCACAAAGAATTAGTCGTCACCTTTGGTCATCAACCAACCCGAGCAAGAAAGGCACATCAGCTAATGATAATTGGGCTGCTTTATATTTGTTCCCTGGCCTTAACAAGTTACTCATTCAACTGTGTGCCTTTCGAAAACTTCTAAATCTTCTTGGGGTTTTCACCTCGAAGCTATTTGACAAAAGCATCTTAGTCTAACCTTAAATTATTTTAAAAGCTTCATTTCAGCTGCAATACACTCCAAAACCTGTGAACACATCTCCCAATATTAAGGTTAAAAGAATTCAAGCCAGCCTGACTCCTGGGTACTCAGTTGTTTTCCTTATCATTAACCTGAAGTATGATCTGTGCAGTTCCTTAGGTGAAACCTATAGTCCTAGCTGTATAGAACTTATTTTTTTTTAATCAACAAAACTCTATTTAAACTAACATTATTATTATCATCAACTTAGACAATACAACTTAAGAAGATATCACCTTCTTAAAAATCCACAGGCTAAAATGCCTAGTAGAATGGAATGTTTCCATGAGATAAACACACTACATTACTGGCATCTCCCCACACTCATTCACACCGTGTCAGATACCAGAGAAAAACGGTTTTGGCGAACATGTAAAGGTACAGCAGAAGCAAAAAAACCACTATGGAGTCTGTGCTCCTTAAGCCTTGCACATCTGAGATTCGCCCATCAGGGATTTGTCTCCTGGTGAGCCAACACCCTGAAGTCAACTGCCATCTGGTGCTCCTCCCACACAGCCACTGGCAACTATTACTTTCCATAGATAACCCTTAGCCAATGACCAAGCATACTTTTTTTCAAGAGTCTGAACTTAAGTTTTCAGTTAATTAAAGCCCATGATTTCTGTTGCTGAAAGACTGAATGGCATGATAATTTTTGGAGATGGGAATTCTAGGATTGATGAGTCCTTTCTGTGACTGTTCACTCATTCAGGAGTCTAGGTCTCACAGAGTGCCCCTACTGAAGTCAGCTGGATGTGTTAAAGAGATTTATTACCTTGGGGACTGTTTTCATGAATGTTCTAATAGGTGCCCCTCTCCTCCGACCAGCATTGATGGATCTGTTTCTACTGTATGTGGTCATTCTTCTTCACTTACTTAATACAGTAGACCCCAGGGCTCAGTCGGGATTAGGAGGTTAAGAATACTGCCTAACAGCCAGGTCTCATAACTCCACAGGCAACTTTTTACTGCCTGGCTGTTTCTTAAAGCTCCATTTTAAGAGTCTCTGGAGAGCCATAATCCTTCCTTATACTCCATCAAGAGAGAAGCCCCAAGATAAAGCCAGCCCAGACTGTATATGTCTCAGCAAACACGGGCTAGTCCTTCAGCTTTCATTGAAGAAGGATTTCTAGGAAATGAACAGATAAGTAAAAGTTGTAGACAAGCTACCATGAAATAAAGAAATATAAGAAGCCGCTCAAGAACTTTAATTTCAATCCTAATGTGTTTTAAGTGCCTCTTTTAAAGCGTCTCAGAACTCCTGCAAGTCTGCCTTTTTTCTGGAAATTTGACTTTTATTTACTGTTTGTTTCTGACCACCTCTCTCTCTCTCTCTTTCTCTCCCCCCACCACACACACACATACACACCTCAGAAAACTCTCAATGGTGCTATTATCCTGGAGATGTGCAGTAGGAAATGGGTGTGGTATCCAGAGGAGGCTGAACAACAGGTAGAGATAGGCAGGAAGGCAGAAGTGCCAATTCCCCAGAAGCCTACAGAGCTGGCTTCTTCCTCCATGATCCAGAGATACCCCAGGTCTGGTGGCTTCCTCTTTAGGTGATGGTCAGTACCCTGTCTGAACCTGAATCCCCACAGACTGAGCCTGAGACATACCCAGCAGCTGTTGTCAGGGTAGGATGTAGTAGAATCCAGCGCCTCCTTGTCCTGAGGGTGTGGTTTCTGGGCCAGCACAGGTTTGGGATCCAGCTATAGCCTTAAGGCGTGGCCAAAAACAGCTTAAGGTTCTGCACCATGAGAACAGGGCTCTCTCTGCTTCTCTACTGCCTGGAAGGAAACTCCATTTTGGACGAGTGGATCCTTTTTCCATTTTCTGCATTTATATTGTAAGTGGTTTAAATAAATATTGACCCTAATAGTATCTCCTTGTGATAATTGTTGAGCTTATTAATCAGGTCACATTTGGCTTCCAATGTGGGTCAAGTCCTGTGAAATGCTATTAAATCACTAGATCCCCACAAGAAGATTTTTACACAAAGACACAGTACCCAGGACTTTACATGGTGTTAGAACATTTGGATGGGACACCCAGGGACTAGTAAAGAAATCCAGCAGCCAGAAGGAGAAGTTGGGATGCAAGCTCTGGCTCAGCCCCTCCTGGCCAGACACACTGTAGCCATCAGAAGCATTCCTTATGCTGCCTGGGTCTCTAGCAGCACCTTCTCTCCCACAGAACTCTTGCAAGTCCTGCCTATGGCTCCAGAAGGGTTCAGAACCCCCCTGAGAGCAAGGCCATCCCAAAAGGTCAGGGGACTGCTCAAGACCACGGAGGTAGAAGGCATCAGTGCTGGAGGATGGCAGGGGAAGCCTGCTGTGTGTCTCCTTCCGAAAGGGGGGGGTGCCATGCTCTCTATTCTGGTTTGGGGAGATGCATAGAAAGTGGGTGCAAATAGAAGGGAGAATCATTCTTCGAAACAAAGACAAACCATCTCACACACATCAACGGCATGAACTTAGACTAACTTCCGTCACACATTCTGAACTGTGAGGCTTTAGACCCATCCAGGCAGGGATTGAAATGCCAGCTTCTCCACTTGATTCCCTGAAGATCCATTTCACAATCAGTAAATTCTCTCTTTACTGACATTTTTGACTGGGGGACCCATGGCCAAACACTCACAGCCACTTCTGTATAACCCTCACAGTAAGCTGGAGTCTGTAGAAAGTGAATTCTGGGGGCTGAAGGGGTGGCTCAGTGATTAACAGCATTTGCAGCTCTCACAAAAAACACAGGTTCAAGTCTCAGCATCTACATGAAGATTTATAATGCAACTTATAAGTTGCAGAGGATCAAAATCCCTTTGAGCCCCAGGTATCAGTACACACATGCATAAATGTACATAAATGCATGCAGGTGCACACATACACACAAAAATAAAAATAAATTAAAAAATAAAAATAGAAAGGGAGTTCTGGTCTACAAGGATCCTGAGAAGCAGAATGTGAGCAACTAACCCACACCCTCAACAGGGAGAGGCCAGAGCAGGAGTTTGGAACCAGGTAGTCCGGTTATATGAACCACACTAACTCAGAAATACTCTAGTAACTGCTCCATGCCAAGTCTTCAGAACAAGCCACTGTCCTCAAGTGTGACTTCTAAATCCAGAACACGCAATATATATCACTCAGTAGACCCCAAAGTTTTGATCATATGCCTTGAGTTCTGAAACATCCTTAAGCATGTAAATACACATCCTGCATTCACATGTATTTACAAAGATGATCTCTATGAATGAGGTACTTGTCTTTCTTATACACATGCGCATAATATTATGTTGGTATAAAAATTTTAAAGGAAGAAAAAAATAAGAATGTCTGATCATTGTGCCCTTCAAAAACTATCTTGGTGACTCAAACTTGGGGGCCACTGAGAAGCCACCGTGCTATTGAAAAGGCATCCTTAGCTGACAGATGAGCCCTGTCCTTTTCTACCACAAAGACTTGTGGTTCTTTCTGTATAGTCATCAGATGACACAGAACTGGGACAGAAGGTTCAGAAATGGTCTTGGGAGCAGCATTGGCACCTTTAGCTCTGCTTTCAACTCCCTGCAATGCAGAATACCCTGCCCAGATCCTCTCAGATGCCTGGCCATGGCCGGCCTTTCCTGTGTCTCCCATGCTCCAACCTAAACTTCCCGAACCTAAGCCCCCCTTCCTCCCTCCTTCTCTCTCTCTCTCTCTCTTTCTCTCTCTCTCTCTGTGATGGGGTGCTGCATTTCAAGTATAGCCTTCTACTGAATTTTCAAGGCACCTTTTGCTCAACATCCGAATGGAACCATTAGCATTAGCACACCAGACATTAAAGTAATTGAAAGTTTCAGTGAGCAACACTTGGGACCATGTTTGGTATAGCACTGGTGTCTACCAGAAGCTCACTAGGGTCCTATACAAGTTGGACTCCAGAAGGGAAGACTCGGATTTTCTTCTCAGGGAGCATACATTGAAAGTGATGCCATCCTAAAACAACTTTGCATTCATCCCACTCAAGGAGAGTAGTGCCAGGCCGAGGTTAGGTCTGGAATCATCTGCCTTATGGCGTTTCCAAGATCATTGCTACTGAAATGGGGTGTGGCTTTGGCTTTCTGTTGGAAGATGAGCCCCTGAACTAAGCTCCCTCTGACTCAGAACTCAGGCCCACTGTACATACAGACACCAGCCCCACCTCTCCTGTAACCCTTTTGCACTTCAGGACCTCCCTGACCACTTGTGAGGGAGTGCCATTCCCAGGCCAGAAGAGGCAGGCGGGGGAAGTCTGCCCCTTCGGGGCTGAAGGGCAGCTGTTTATATTATAATTAAGGTTTTACAGCATAAACTGAAATGTAGCTTGGCCATTTCAACAAGGCACTGGCGGTAATTACCCCGGCTAGAGGCATTCTCCACTGCCAATTATTTTTCTCTAATTGAATGACTCAGGCCACACTATCTGAGATGGGGAGAGGAAGAACTTGCTTTCAAATGAGGACTCCTTCAGAATCTCAGAAGAGCAAGAGGCTTTACCACACTCTCAGCCCAGGTCTGCTCCAAAAGCCTTCTTAGGTGACTGGGACAGAAGGGCAGAAGGCCACATCTGGAGTTCCAGCACTTGCTGGCTCAGTTGGAGTGAACTCCCTGCGTCCCATTCCTCATCTACAAAGGGTGAGAAGTAAATGAAACACTGCATGGGTCAACTTTCCATAGCTCTAAACACATATGCAAGCCAATCAGTTTACAGAGATGAAGGGTCTGTATTGGCCCACGGCTTCGGAAGTTTTCAGCATGTGACAGAGCCTACGAGGCAGGTCACTGTGGAAGCCCATAGAAGAGGTAGTCTGTTCACCTCAGGGAGACTAAGAAGAGTAAAAGACACAGGAAGAAGTCAGAACCCCAACACCCCCCACCCCAAGACATGTCCCAAATGAGTTAACTTCCTCCTGGTGGGCCTGACCTGAAACTTCCTTCAACAGCACTGCATGCTAAGGGCAAACATTGACACACAATCTTTGATACACACTTACCCAAACCTTGGTGATCCGAAACCCAGTATACGGAGAGCATTTTGTAATGGCTGACCAAAGAAAACAATGCCGACAGGCATAACCAGGAAGGAATCTGTGCTTCTCTTTTGCCTATACATGTGGGAGAAACTGAGGCAGAAAGTGCATCTGAATCCCACAGGAACAACTTGGGAAGTGAGATCTACAGCAGAAAGCATGTGGCTACTTGGTCTGTAAGCAACAAACTCCTTTGTTTGTAGTAGGTATAATCTCCCCTAAGAAGCTGACACATCTCCAAGCTTCCCAGCCCTAGGTAATTTGTGTTCATGTCTGCATCTCAATATCTTTATAAAGTCCCTGGAATTCTGAATAGTACTTCAATCACCTCCCTGGCTCAGGCAACCTCACCATTAATATTGCACTCAAGCTCGAAGCTTTTAATCTCTTGAATCTTAGTCTATTATCAGAGTCTTTGGTCCTTGCAGCATCTGAGAAAGAACAGTACCTCTCTTGGTTTACAAACCACACAATGAGGGCCAAGCAAGATTAAATAAATCACATAAACTTAAGCTAGACTAAAGCAGAAACCTTGCTTCTGGCTTTCCCCGGTGCTCCTCTGGAAGGAAGCCATCTTGGCTCCCACACAAGCCCATTCCAAAACTCAACACCTTTGATTTTGAAATTAGACCATGTGTCTGTAGCATCTCAGAAGTCAGGAAAGATATTATCTGGCTTTGGTGTTCATATATGTATTAGTTATGGCTTCAGCAAAACACCAAAGTCACTAATGGAAGACTTGTTTTCGGTTCCAGATTTATGGTTCCAAATCAAGTCCATACTGTTGGGGAGGTATGGCAGCAGGTTTTCATGGCAGGAAGTTGAGTGATCACATCTCCAACCACAAGTTAAAAACAGAGAAAGTGACCTGGAAGTGGGGGGAGCCTATAACCTGCAAAGTCTGTTTTCAGTGGCTTCCTCCAGCAACAAGGCTTTGCCTCCTGACAGTGAGGGTCCTTAACTTCCCCAAACAACACTACCAATCAGGGACTGAGTATTAAAATACCTGAGACTAGGGGGAGCATCCCCACCCAAATCATCACATTATAATGTGTGGAATGTGTTTAAAGTACAGGTCACAGAGCCATGTCTCCAGGGGTTCTGTTTAGGTCTAAGAGGAGTCTAGGAACACGATGTTTAACGAGGTCCCCAGATTTCTGTAATTTCAGTGGTTCAAGAAGCGTTCTTTGAAAAGCACTGGATGTAGGAAGTTAGGATGGAAAATAGCCCTGTGCAAATATCACCTGTGTGGCCTGCTGAGTTTATGCAAGTTAAGATGAGAATATCATATATAATTCCTGAGAAATAAATAAGGTAATATGTGAAGAGCTGAACACAGAACCCAGAAAATGCAGAGTGTGCTGTGATTTGTAATCATGCAACATGCCTCTGTTATGGTCATGCATACTACTGAAATGCTGACAAGCCCGTCACCATAGCTTAAGCTGTTCTCATGTGGTGTCATTGCATCTACAGAAAAAAAAAACTGAGAAATAAAAGAGACAGAAGTAGGATTTGATAAATTGAAATCACCCTTTATTAAAGCTGATTCACTTATCCTGATTTAGCTGCCTTGGGTGAGGATACTGGCAAACACTCCCTAGTCAGCAGCACTGATAAATGGCAGAGAAGGGGACATTGGTGCTGATGCCAGGAGAGCTTCCTGGAAACTGGCTTTGAACCAGTGTGATCTGCACGGAACCCCACAGCAGCCGGCTCTGAAAGGTCAGGAGGGTGCACAACCCAGCCCATGCATCCTCCTAATGTCCCTCTACCCCACTGAAACTCTGAGCTCAAGTACACCCTGTGATACTGGGCTAGAAAACTGTCTTGCTAGAGCAAACTCATCCTGAAACTGTACCAGGGACAGAAGAAATAAAACAAGCCCTTTTGCCTATTCCAGTATCTGCACCCAAGTGGCAATGGAAGCCTCTCCCCCAACGCCTCCTGTCCCACATCTGCTGACTTTGCCTGGCTCTTTTCTTCTTTTAAACGTATGAATGTTTATTAATTGTGCAAAATAACGGGGTTCATTATGACACATAATGTATGCAAGGCACATTGGCCATATTCACTTCTCAGTACCCTCTTGTCTCCCCGACTCTCCTATATTTCCCCTCTGCTTCCCAAAGGGAGTTCCCTTACATTTCCATCTCTTCTTATTTTAGAACCCATGCAGGAGAGAAAATTCACTGTAGGTCTTCTGTGTCTGGCATTTTTCACTTAACATGACAATCTCCAGGTCCCCCCATTGTTCTTCAAAATGCCTTTAGAATTTGACAGAAACGTCTAGTCAGATATGAAGAAACTGTCAGTAACAACCAGTGGTCCAGCAGGAACTGGTGGTCTGAATCATGTCAAAAAGACTTTCAAAAACTGTCAATTTACCCCGGCCCCGGCCACCTTCATCATTCTGTGAGGCCAAAGAGACTCATAAACCAAAGTCAGAGACCAGAAGCACCCTTGGCTGCACTTGATAACTTGGAAACTATGGCCTCAGTAACTGGGTAATAAATAAGCATTTCCAGATTATCAAGCTTACAGGTGCATCTTGCTCATGACTGGAAATGGAGAGAGCTACACTTCCACCTTCCTTGGAACATCTGAGTCCCAACATGTATCTAGTGAGAGTTCTGCTCTAGAGAGCTGACTTATAAAAACCTAGTCAGCCACCTCCATAGTGTGTATAGCGAGACCCTGAAAATCCCATTACACTAATGCCCTCTCCATGAGCATTTCTGTATTTAGACAGTCCTTTTCAGGAACTATATCCAGCAACATATCCCTGGAATTTAAGCCCTTGGTATGAGAACCTGAGCCCCTGGTGGGAGAACCCAAGTGTCAACCCCCCCACCCCACCCCCCGACACAATGGGCTTCCTTTTCCCATTTCCTAATTGTTAGAGCAGCTCGGGGCTCATTCCTTGGACTTCTCTACCCACCTACCCATCTTGATCGTCTCTCACTCGTTGATCTAGATGTCAGCCGGAACTACGAGAACTGTCTCATGATTTTTTTTTTTTCATGCCTAGAAAAATTTCATTTCATGGGCCAGCCCTGGTGCTGTGACTATGTTAACTTCTAAATCTCTGTTTCCAACCCTTTGGTCTTGGCTTAGAGTATAATCAAACAACTCCAAATAACTGGACCAGTTCAGAGCAGTTGTCACCCTTGATGCCAGTGTCCCTGCCACGCTTGTTCTTCTCTTCAGCATTCCCAGCTCAGTTAAGGACAACATCATGCCTTCATCTGCTGAGGTTCCAGGTCTACCCACCTCACCAGTACCCCATCTCCATAACCACAGATCAGTGGCACAGATCTTGTTACTCTTGCTTCTCACCATCAGACTTCTATCCTTCTAGACCAAAGTTCCTAGTGTTGTTACCCAGGCTGACACAACAGCCCTCAACTGGTTTCTGCTTCTACTCTTGGACCTCGACGTCCTTTCTCTGCACAGAAGTTGAGAGAGGGCACATCATGCTATCTCTCCACCCTTAGCCCCCATTTCACACTACATCATCTTTCTACGGCCCTTGCACAACACTGAGTGAAATACAAACTCCCTCCCCTGTCTTCTTCCTATTTCTTGCTCATCTTGTGGACCCCCGGGACCCCCAGTTTCTGTTTCCCTGCCTCTCACACCTTCTCTCCATCCACCCAAGCCTCTTTATTATAGAATATTATTTTAAGGTGCATTAAATTTGCTTAACTCTGTGAAGCTGTGTTACATTGCCTGTCTAAAACACCTGATGGTCTAATAAAGAGTTGAACGGCCAATAGTGAGGCAGGAGAAAGGATGGGTGGGGCTGGCATGCAGAGAGAATAGATAGGAACAGAGAAAGATGGATGAGAAACAAGAGAGATCAAGGAATATGAGAAAAGCGAAGGGGACACCGGGGCCAGCATCCAGACACTCAGGCAGACATGGAGAAAGAAGTGAAGAAACGGATACAGAGATAGGGAAGATAGAAGCCCAGAGGCAAAGGGAAGATGGGATAACTTAGGAAACACTGGCTAGAAACAAACCTGCTAAGGCCGGGTGTTCATAAGAAAGAGCAAGTCTCGATGTGTATTTATTTGGGAGCTGGGTAGTGGCCCCCCCAAAAGAGTAAAAAGTAAAAAAAATAATAAGCAAAACCTCTTCACATAGCCTTAAATGGGCTTCCCCAGGCTCCCCAGCCTCAGTGACTCACCCTCCATCTTGCTTAGAATTGAGACATGGTAGTATTGTATAAGCATCCTTGTGAGTGTGTGTGTGTGTGTGTGTGTGTGTGTGTGTGTGTGTGTCAGTTTTCTTGTCCTGTTAGATTCTAAGTTTTCTGAGGGCAAAAATTACTGATGGTTCAAGTAAGGTTTTTCCTAGTGCCCGACACATAACAGATACTCAATATTTATTTCTTAAGGAAGTGAATGAAGTGTGTAATCAAGGCTCTTCCTGCATCCTTTGAGAGGTTAATGACCAGTTGATACTTGGAAACCTTGAACCAATAGTTTAATGAAAGTGGGTGCTGGGGGCTAGGGCTATATCAAAATATGGATCTATAACACTTAGAATGCTTTCCTTAAATGTGATTATTCTTACTTTCTTCTTCCTCCAGGGTAGAGGATGTAACCCACAGCTTGGCTCTCCCTTCCATTTTGTTCATCCAAAACATTACGTCTTCACTCTCCACGTAGCAACCACAACATCTTCAGATTTGGATATAATTATCAAACACAGACAGAGACACGCACACACACTAGTAATGACAAAATAATAAGAGAACTTCATTAAGATCTTACAGTGAAGCAAGGACTGTTTTGAAATTTTACAGTTTTTTATTTCCCTGCAGAGATGGGCTTGTCCACCTCTCAAGCAGGTATAGACTTGGCAGATGAGAAAACAGAGGCATAAATGTGACTAAGTGACTTTTCACAGTTCAAACAGTCAAAGCAAAGAGGCTATGCCTACGGGATTTGTGGTTCTCACCTGCTTTTGTCTCCCCTCATGTCCTGTAATGATAACTCAGACTCTGAGGAGTTTCATAAAGTCAAGGGCATGAAGCATTAAGATGGTCCTGTACCATAGTGAGAAAGAACCTAGACCCAGGATCTCCTTGTCCAGCATCATCCTACTGAGAATGTGACCAAGTCACTGATGGTGAATTTTATTCCCTTACTGGTCTCTAAGGGTCTTTGCATCCTGAGGCAGACCCTCCCTTCCAGCCATTTGAAGTTCATGTTTCTCACATTGTTAGGCCAGCAACTTGGATCTATACAGCAGTTCATTTATTTTCAACTTCTCTTGTTAGCTCACCTCTACAAGGTAAACGGAAGTCCCGATGCACTGGACTCACCCTCACCCAGACCCCACCCAGCTGATAGCCAAACCTAAGAACATACCTCCTGGAAGATGGCCCAGGGTTTGCACTGAAACAATACAAGAACCTAGGTTCCTGTGTGGTTATCCACCTCCTTCGACCCTGGCTGTGGCAGGAACAAGATGCGCTTGAACAATGACAGGCATTCTCCAGTGGTGCTGGCCAGAAGAACCAGGGGGACTTTCTTCCCAAGTGACAAGACAAGTGGATCCATGGGTGAATTCCAAGAGGCCTGACAGGTCATCTGGGAAGCCAGACTCACAAGCTACAGTTGAGGATCTGAAGCATCAAAGCCTATGCTTCCCACTTACCCACCCTTCCTTCAGAGACACCAGATGCTTTAGGGGACCCAACATCCCCTCTCACAACTATATATGACTTACCCCCAGGACTGGAAATAGAGACTGCCTATACTCCACTACTATTCACAAAAGTCAGTGTAGTGTCAGTGTGGATGCAGAAAACTTGAAGCCATGCTTGCCATGTTTTCCACAAAAGTAGATTGAAGCCAGGAGGCATCAACAAACAGGCATAGAAAATCCTTGATTGATGAAATCTAGTCTGTCCCAGAGAGAACCTGGGAGAAGGAAGCAAACTGAGACTAAGAAGCCTTATTCCAGGAGCTCATAATAGCCAGATAGTGGCACCCAGTCCATTGTTAATTTGTTGTCCAAGTTGAGGGGACCCCATCTGTACCCACCACGTGAGTCATTCTTTGATACTGACTTGGGACACTAGCAAAGCCCCTTTCAAGGACAAACGAGCTGTCTGTCCTTCAGAAATCCCAACTATTGTGGGCTTCAGTCTCCTTTCTAAGTCAGACATTGTGATGCAGCTCTGAGCTCCCACACAGATCCGATAATCAGAGATTTTAAAAGCCCTACGACATGAATATTAGGGAACCAAATTCTTTGCTCATTGTGGGATGTTTCTGGCAATTTCCACAATAATAAGTACTAAGGCTCCCCTCCCCCTATAATCTTTTAAATTATATGTATAAATTATATGTCTCCTTGGGTTTTTTAATTGAACCAAAGCAAATGAACTGAAAGCATCAAAGTATGTTCTGGAGGGAGAGCCAACTGTGCATCAATTTCATCCTCACTCAAGATATGCTCACTGTCACTCACAAGATGAGTGACATATGATCATCCTATTGGTTGTCCTTAAAGTTACTCAGTAATGGCTGGTTGCCAACGAGCATGATGGACATTTTACAGAATGCAGAGAACAAATGATCCACTGTCTTTATGATTAGGAGAAAAAAAAAACAAATTGAACACATAGAAAACCTCAAGCTAATACAAGAACTGGGAATAATAGAATCATACTGTAAATTTTTTAAGCCTAAGGTCTTACTTCCATGTGTCTCGATGTTGACCGACTGCAGAAGTCCAAGGGATGCAACAGGAACATAAATGTGCCATAGTATCATCATTAAGTCGCACAACTGAAGCCAGGTAATTGCTGGCTCTGTGTAAATATACAAAGAGTATTTGCCTTAGCACAATTATCAAACACTTTTTCTTCAGGGAGCATCTGGCCTTTCTGATAATGCTAAGGCAGGCCATTTTAATTTTAATATCACGTAGATGTTAACTTTCAGACTCAACGACCGTCTAGCTGAGGCTTGCTTCACCGTTTTGGGGCTGGGTTAAAGAGAAATGGGGGGCTTCTTACCAAAAACAACTAAGATTTCAAGACAGTAAAAATAGAATATTAAAGCAAGTGTAGGGTTCACCTGAGCTTGGGCTCTGACGTTGGACATGTCCTGAACCCATGGAACCTGCCCACAGATGGTCTAGAATTAACCACCACTAACATTTAGCTAGTGCTTGCTTTCTCTGAGCACAGTTCTGAGAACTTTACATCTATCAGCTCAGTGAATCCTTAGGACAATTTGAGAAGGCAAGCCCTACCTGCTGTTCCTAGGGAAACTGAGACACAAAAGAGGAAACATCTGGCTTTGGTTCCATGGACACAGAAGACGAGCTAGCATTTGCACCCAGATGGACTAGACCAGGGATCTAGTACATCTTGCAATCATTTTCCAAAACCAAGCCTGGAAAGTGACATTTCCATCCTGTGGGGTCTCCCTTCTTTAAAGCAAGCACTCATCTTGAGGAAGTCCTAGGCTGCTGCACATGGAGGAAACCACTGTGAAAGGGACCCTTTACATGCTTCAACTACACACTGAAATGTTCACGTAGGGAGCAGGAAGTGCTTTCTCTTGGATCTCTCCATGTCACTGATGCTTCACAGTGAATGTTTGTGGAAGTTCGAGATCTAAGGCCAACAGTAAAAGTGGTTCATCTCACAAAGCCCACCCATGCTCCAGTTACGAAAACTACCGCACACTGGAAGAATTGGAGCCTCCGGGCAGAACTAAGTCTGTCTAGATTGCCCTTGACCTATAAATCAAAGCTGTGACTTAGAAGTTCCAAGGAGGAGGAACTTCACTTTCCATGGAGAAAGCTGAGAGGCAGCTGTATCATGTGGGAGATGGACAGCACAGTTTTCAGAGGGAAGACCTCCATGTGGCCTTTGCCTCTATGTTCTAGAGCTCTGCTTCCCCGACTTCAGTCTCACTTGCCCATCTCTTAAGAATCTTTTGAAATGTGGACACTTTGCTCACCTGGGATCGAGCTTTCAGCATGCTAATGTGGATGGTCCAACCTTTGAAAGCATCCTCTACGAAATCTACCGAGAGATCAGCATCACACCGAAGAGAACACAGGCAGCTCAGAGGATGAGACTAAAGAATGCATTCCCAACACCCTCAAGCGGGCGGGAGAGCACAGAGTCATCTTTTTAAAGCTTACTTTAATAACCCTGATTAATATCTTAATTTTTACGGAGTATAAGTTGTACCACGATGACCTACTCTCTACTTAAGGACAAGCTTTCCTGCTTGGTAATGTCTCCTACAAATAGTTTTCAAAGCCCTTCTCCTTTTCTTTTTCCAGCTTCTGGTTCGTCTATATACACTGGTTTTCGTTGCTATAGCTTGGAAGAAATTCCTTTTTTCCTCAAAACTGACAATGAATCAGATCTTAGAGTTCAAGCCCAACATCTTTACTCATAGCCAGGGAAGGGAGGACCTGAGGAGGCCAGATGGCTGACCAGGGTCACAGACAGAGTTCATACATCCGACATGCTCCCAATTCATAGACACAAAGGGTGTCCCTTCTCCCTAGGATATGACATCACACCAATGGACACTCACTGCAGAGTGTGTCTAGACACTCCTCCCTGGCTTTCCCATTAAAGTATTGCTGAAAACAGGTTTTATTTCCTCCTTTTTTTAAAGAAAAAAAAAGTCTTCAAAACTGAATGGTTGTCTCATATAGCAAAAATACTGCAAACAGCTGGAAAAGTCCACTGTGCACAGATAGAGAAATGTTATAAATAAATAGGATGGTCAAAACAGATTAAACATCTAAGTTGAACATGAGAAACGAAGATAAAAGACATGACCATCCCCTGTCTAGCAGGCTCCACCGTACAACCCCTTCCTGGCCACATGACATTCAAATTCATAGGACTGTGCACTATGAGAGTCAACAAAGCAACCTCCAATGTCACAAGTGGGCTAAGCCTACTCCTCATCTTAAGATACAGGTACCTGAAGCCCAGAGACTTGAGGACACTAGCCTGCGGCCACACTATTTACTAATCAGTTGAGTGCAATCTTCTGTCCTCAAAAGGAACCTCAATAGGTGAGATATTTGGTCCATGGGGAAGAATACTTGTCATCTAGTAGTTTCGATCTGTCTTAGCAGGCTTTCTGTTGCAGAGATTAACAGCATAGCCAAAGTCAACTTCAGCAGGAAAGGGGACATTTTAACTAAAAATTCTCTGGTCGAACTCCATCCTGGGGGAAGCCAGGGTGCTAACTCTACGCAGGAACCTGGATGCAGGGATTCAAGAAGAGACTGTATAGGAGTACTACTTACTGGCTTACTCCCTACAGCTTGCTGAGGGATAGCTGAGGTTGGACCACACAGGGGATTGTAAGCAGCTAGGCAAGGCTACCATACCCACCCAATTTCTTATACAACCCAGGACCATCTGCTCAGGGGTGGCACCACCCACAGTGGACTGGGCCCTCTCACATCAGCTGTTAATCAAGAAAAGGTCCCTAGACCTGTCTACAAGTCAACCTGATGGAGGCAATTCCTCAATTGACATTCCCTCTTCCCAGATGACTCCAGCTGGAATTAAGTTGACTCAAAACTATTCAGCCCAGTATCTTCCCATGGTTAAAACAACAACAAACTTAAAACAAATCGCCTTCTGGGGAAATTTAATCATAGCTTTTAATGAGTACAAAGTCCCCAAGACATTTGTTGTTGCTGTTCCATTGTCTCTATATGGTGTAAATCAATTAGCCATCAGGAACTAGCAATGGCTAGCAAGAACAGTGGGAAGACACAGATAATTGCCCTGTTGCTGAGATTAACACCTTATCATGCTCTCAGGACACTTATGAATCTTACCATCTCCACAAAACCCCAAGAGGGGACTGTACATTCTGGCTGTCTCCAGTCTGCAGCCTCCTACACAAAAACAATTGTTGCTCTAAACACTGCATTTAATTACAGGGCTGTGCAGTACTATACCAGCAGTCATAGAGAAGACAGGAAAATCTCTCTCTCTCTCTCTCTGACACTTCTTGCTGATGAGTAGTAAGCTTTAAAGCCATCACTAAAGGACTAAGGCTGAAAAATGTGCTATTGGCAACTGTGGAATGGGAAATTAGAAAGCAAAGCAGACTCTACTTTTATGACTTAACATAAAGTTACCCTGAGACCTGGAATTCTGGCTTCGCACTTCACAGGGTCCACTGTTGCTGGCAGACTGGGGGAGGGGACAGGGAGTCTTTTTAACTCTAGAAACACAAGGAATTCACAAGCATCAGGAAACTTAGGAAACTCATAAGACTTAGGAAGTGCATGTTCAGTAGGCAAGACCCTAGGGTGTAGCTGTCTGCAAGGTCTGAGGGTACTCCAAAGGGATAGCTTTTGTGAATCATCTCCCATGACCATGTAAGTGACTTTGATGATGCAGGTGGCAGTGTCACCCAGGAGTGGTTGGCACCTCCATTACTCATTCCAAGTACTAAGGAGAGAGACTCAGCTCCTACAAAGCCTGACACTCTCTGCCTCTTCCCCAAAGTCCAAACCAGCTTTTCACATGAGCTGTCCCCAACTACCAGATTCCAGCATGAGAGGTCAGAAACCAGAGCCTGATGAAACTGGCTGGGGAGAAGCCAGGAGAAGCCATTCTGGTTCGTTTGCTTCATCGGAGGAGGAAACGCCAACCTCAGCGGAGCTCTCAGGACATTCTAACTGAAGGAGGCTTTTCCTGGGACAATTCTTCCAGGAATGAGACTCCCCCAACCAAAAAAAAAAAAAAAAATCAAATAGGCAACAAATAATTTTACCATTACCAGGTAATATGTGTTAATTGCTCCGTTTATATACCGAGGCTGACATACCATTAGAGACTGGGTATGCATTGTAACTAGAGCATTAATAAATTTAAAATGTGCCTATTAGGATGACAGCTTTGGAGGTGCAAAGGAGTAAACAGTTATCACTTGGCAGCAGCCGCTCTCACCCCATCTGCTGAGACTGCGCATACATTTTCAGCTTCCTGAGCAATGATTAGGCCTGTCAGAACCTCTTTAACCTTCTAACTGCTGGTCCCCACTGGCCGTAATTAAAGACTAATGAACTCAGAAGATGCAGGCCGTGAGGAAAACTGCCTTGACAGTTTGTGTACAAATTAAGCCCCAATTACTTCAAGCATCTTTTGCATTGTGGATACAAGTCTCTGCTATTATTTTTGAATATGGTCATTTTAGCAGAATGAAGAACTTGGCTAATGTATTTTGTCATTTTTATGCTTCGTCATAAAGAACAAACATACTGGGTAGGTCATGAATTTGTGAAATAAACTATCGCAGATTATAAAAAGGAATTAATTTCATCTTGGGAATACCTTGCCACCTTTTCCCCCATCCTCCTGCTGGACCCACTGATTAACATTGTTATTGTTATTCAGATATTGTATGCTGTAGAAGGAGCCTGTGTGGGTTTAGACCCTGAGGAGGGAGCATGTGCAAGAAGGCATCTCGCCATGGCCGATCCTGCTGTGAGAGGCTTTGAGGGTCAAAAAGCACTGACCTCGCCTACTATGCCACTCTAGGATCACCGGGAAGTCTGCTAAAACCCACAAGTGTGAGTTTTAAAGCAAAACACTAAGGTTTCATGTTACATTTGTTTAAAAATAAAATTATGAACTATTACCCAGTCTGGTTTCATCTCCTCTATCATTCTGTCCAGATATTCATTATGTGTCATTTACGGACACCTCTGCCCTACTCTACACTGCATGTGGTCACTTAAGATCCCTGCCATATAATCTTAGAAAGCAGTGGGATGGGTGGGCATTTTTGCCTGATGCTCTCCGTCCTTATCACCATTGCTTTAGTTAGAAGATATCATTGCCACTGCTTCCCAGAGCTGGTCTTGCTATCTGTGTTGGTCATACTGCTCTGGGCAGCTCAGAGATCTTTGTGCCGGTGGAAGAGGGGGGCTCTCTTTGCTGACAGTCAGTTGCCACTGAAGTCTGTCCATGCAGGCGAGCCCTGTCTCCACTCTCAGCTGCTGAGCTGCTCTGGTTAAAACATTCCCTTCTGTCTCCTTCATCTCCCCAGCTCCAGCCTTATCGAAAGCACATAGAATACTAGTCTCTCCTCCAAACACAAAAGCATATGTCTCCACCCAAAAAGGGGTGAAGATTACTATCCAAGGGAAAGAAGACTCTGCAAATGTGGTCAAGTGAGTCATCTTGAGAGCTGGGGGTTGTCCAGCTAGGTCCACTCCCATCATAGAACTTTTAGAAGGAAGTTAGAAGTGTTAGCAAGTAGTGGGAAAGGGGACTGGATGTAGAAGCAAGGGGTAAGGTGTGTTAAGGAAGAGGCCACAGGGCATGGAGTGGAGGAGGCTGCTAGAAGTTGAAAAAGTTTAGGGTAAGGGTGTCCCTCCTGCAAGCTCTGAAAGATCAGCCCTGCTGGTCTTTGAGTTTAGGTTTCTAAGGTCCAGAAATGTAAGAAAATATACATACACACTGTTTTAAGTCACTGAATTTAAAGTAGTCTGTTTTAGTAACAATAGGAAACAGTATACTGTTTTCTCTAGAAATAAAGATTTATGTCTGTATTATTACTGTTATCATGCTGGTTGACCTTGCGTAAACTATCTTTTTGTCTCTGAGACTGAAATAAGAAACTATTTGCAGCTGCCCACCCTTCTACTACTGAAGCAAACCCCCAAACAACTTCAGGGAAAGAATGCCACTGTCTCCTAAGGGCAGAGAAGCGGCCTGGGTGGGGGGCTATGGCAGCCAGGCTTCTTCTTCCCTTCTCTTTAGTCTTCTAGGCCCCAGGGGACTGCATGTGACACACACTCAGGGTGCTTTGCCCCTTAGTCAATCCTCTCTGGGAATAGGAGGAGCTGAGACCTCCTACCTTCCCTAAAGATCAGAAGACTGTACTCAGCTTAGTAGGCAATGCTGCAGAAATGCAGAGCCCAGAATGGTAAACCACAGCTCAGCCCAGCCAAACCATGACCACACCCCCTGAGAGACACTGAGTCCTGAAGCAGCAACACAAGGCACTTCTGTCCAGGAACTGGACACACACACACACACACATACCACATATCACACACACCACACACCGCACACACACACATATACACACACACCACATACACATGTACCACAAATTAGATATACAGTCCACACACACCACATAAACAAACACTCACACACACACACTCATACACACACACCACACACCATACACCACATACACATTCACACACACCCCACACACATCACACACACACATCACACACACACACCACATACACACATACCACACATCACACACACACCACACAACACCACATAAACACACACACCATACACACATACACACACACATACATACACACACCCCTCACATCACACACATAAATATATACCCCCACACACACCATACACCACAAATACACCACACACACACATATACCAAAATGATTTCCTACAACCACAGGGTACTTCTGAGGCAGTGCTGCCTTCCCAGGACAGGCTGTCTAAAGACAAAGAGTGGTGTTGCCCAGTCCCTTCATGTGAAGGCCCAGCTCCACGCCCACCCTGCTCTGGAGCCTGTCACAGATTCAGTCCCCTGGTCCTCTCACAGGGCCGAGGACACAGTGTCCACAGAGACATTGTCTCTATTCTCCTTTGCTCTCTGGAATGGGCTGGGGAGGCAAGGGAGAGAGAACAGAATAAAGAACCAAAAGATGATGGAACAGAGTTGTCTTCAGGCCCAGTCAGGTCCTAGTCAGTGCTAGAGCAAGAACTGGGAAGATGATGTGTGAGAAGACAACATATTTAAAGCCTGAGGAGCCAGGGTGTGCTCCATCAGGGACCCTTCTCCTCTTTACCCCCCCTTCTCCTCCTCCTCTTCCCCTTGTTTTGTCTTTCATCTCTCTCACTTTGCAGTTGTGTGAGCGGTTGATGAGGCTCCCCACTCCTGCACTTAGCCTACAGCCATTTTCGAATTATCTGACTGAGGCTGTGTGGTCTCTAGAGCACACCTATGTCACCGTTACCACCCTCTGTCACTGGCCCCTACTTCCCGTGAGCCCCCTTTCTAGTCTTTCTATTCTGGCCCACGATCTCTGGCTGAAGAGCCCTATTTTACTGCTTGGGAATATGTAGGAATCATGGCTTGGAGACCCCTGGGGGCCTGGGGGGGGGGGCTGCCTCTGGATTTCTTTCTAGGTTAAAGATGGGAGGTGGAGGGAGCAACCTCAGCTAACAAGGACCAAAGGGCAGGTTCGTTGGCTGCAGTTGAATGAAGCACTAGGTCGCTCCTTGCCGCTTGCTGCTAGGGTTCCCTTCTGTGGGGTGAGCCTGTATAAAATAGATGAGGCAAGGCACTATGTGTGAGAAGACGCCCCCCCTTTCAACATGCAGGTCTGTAACTGTACGAACTCAGAGGACCCTCTGATAAAATCCAAGCGACTCTTTTCTCTATAAAAATTTAAAATCCCATTAATTGCCCATATGGCCTGCCTCCTAATTTTGAATCTTTTCCTGAACTAACTCTTCAGAAGCAAAGCAGTAACTAGACAAAGGGACATGGGGCCAAGAATCGCTCTTTCTCTCTCTTTAGGTCCAGTCCCACACCCACAGAGAGGGCCCTGAGATTATACCCAAAGACCTGCTGGTCAAGGTCCCTAGCTGTGCAAATCAGGTGTGTGTGTGTGTGTGTGTGTGTGTGTGTGTGTGTGTGTGTGTGTGCATATGGGCTTTGGGACACATCTCACTGAGTTAACAGTCAGCTCTATTTTATCACACTACACTGGGTTCATTTTGCTTCAGCAAGCCAGTCCTCTGGCTGATCAGGCAAATGCATTTGGTTGGACCAACCTATACTGCTCACACATGAGACAAAATACTATTTTCTTAAGACTCATCATTCCAGAAAAATATGAAATCCTCACTAGATGACATATGTTTGCTCAGTCAGAATTTAGAGAACCTCAGGGGCTGCCAGCTATCTCTCCTTCTGCTTCCATCTTTTGACACGCTCTCGTCTGCTCTGTACCCATTCGTAGGATCCTAAATGAAGCTTCTCCAATCACAAGGCAATTCACTGGTTTCCTGGGCATCAAACCCAGGGCTCTACACAACCCAACAGGCCGCCATTTCTCTGGCCTCCTTCTTTTCTTGTTTTCTGAGTAAAAGTTGGATTCTGGAGCTGAAACTATTTCTTTCAGATTGTGAAACCAAAATTTAAAAAAGCAAAAATTAATTGGCCCTGAGACCTCCAAATCATTGAACTAATGCTGGCAGGCCTTTACTTTCAGACGTCTATTTTCATGGCTTGATATTTTCATTAGTTAAATGTTGTGCTACGTCCATCCTAGCTGAGACACATAAAATATTTCTAAGTTCCACAGACCCGAGATCCCACAGCAAAGTCAAAGATGGGCAGGGAGGCAGGCAAAGATTGAAAGCTGGCAGCTGGACTCCCACTGTTGACTGGCTTGGTTCTCTTCTTGTTCACCTTTTATCTTAGGAATTGAGATGCTAAGTAGGGGTTCATTTGAGGAAAATTTATCTCCACCAAATTCTTTGCTTAAAACCATAAGAATTGGTCAGCCAGATGTATTGTGGGAAGCCAGGCTTTCTCGGTCTAGGGTCTTAGCATCATGGCATCTGACAGAGGAAGTCATATCGACAGGACCATGTAGTCTGAGCCCTGGCTGAGCTTGGCCCCTGATGTGGCTTGTCTCACCAGGGAAAGCTATCCTGTCAGCCCCAGAAATCCTCTTGTCTCTGCCTCCCAGCCTTTGGATTACAAGTAAACGCTGTCACACTTAGCTTTTAAAAAAATGTTACTTTATGTGTATGAGTGTATTGCCTGTATGCATATATGTGTGCCGTGTGCATGTTTGGTGCCTGTAGCATTCAGAAGAAGATACTGAATTTCTTGTAACTGGAGTTACAGATGGTTGAAAGCCATTATGTGGATGCTGGGAAGCAAATTCTGGTCCTCTGAAAGAGCAACAAGTACCCTTAACTGCTGAGATATCTCTCTAGCCCTAGTTTTACACCTGGCTTTTAAAAATATGGGTTATGGGGATAAAACTCAGGTCCTACTGTTTGCCAGGTAAACAGTCTACTGACTGAGCCATCTCTCCGCTCTGATGGCTGCTCCTGAAGGAGTCTAATCCATTATCTCCCCCAACTGCAGCAACCCTTGCCTCTTCTCTTGTAAGTGCATACAACAGTCACCTGGGTACCCCTAGCCTCCAACACTAGGCTGTAGCTTGTCATTTCTGTTCTTTATCTGCATCTTCTCTACATTTCAAGCTCCCTCTGAACAAGGATTTCTTCTTCTATGCTTCTGAAGGGACCCTCGTGCATTGTCCAGAGCCTAGAAAACGGCAAGTGTTTCTCAGATTCTTGTGAGCATCTCTGCTCCTCTTCATCCATAGTTTATACTGGCAGATGCAGGTGTGCGAGTTTGTTCAAGATAGATACCTTAGTAGACTCACAAAGCACCAGAAAGCATCTGTGGGTCCTACCTAAAGGAAAATCAGGCATCAACCCAGAGCCCAAAGAAATGGAACCTCCTCCCTCTGTCAATGCTGGAAGGATCCAGGTTGTACTCTCCTGAAATACCCAGAAAGATGAGACTTCATCTTCCTGGCATTATTTTGTCAGTTGGTATTCTTCCTTCCCTTAGGTCTTACCATGGCCAAATCCAAGAAACAGATGTTCACATGAAAAAAAAAAAGTCTCCCCTGAGTCAGCATGGCTGTTTATCCAATTTTCACCCTGCCATCTAGACTTAGGCTCTGCTCTGTGAGGCTCTACCAAGTCAGATGTATGACTCTGGTCTAGGAAAGAATTGAAGAGAAGAAAGGCAGGAGACTGGGAAGGAGACTGCACCCTAACAGGATGTAGGGATGACGGCTCCCCTTCCCACGAACACCCCCTGTTTGTCCCTAGCTTGGATCCTGTGCTCCTATGAGCCTTCTTCTCATGGTGAACAGTCTTTGGGCTGCCCGGGTGCTCCATCTGTCCTGCATCACCTCCCCAAAAGAAGACGATTGCTTCAAGTTTTCTAAGCCAATGACTCTACAGTGTTCTTCCACACCAATGGCTCTCTGTCCCTGATTCCCCTAATATGCTGAGTTTGTCTGACGGTCACTGGGCTGTGGCGGCAATGCCATCGGTACTGATGATGCCTCTCTTTGGTCATTTTCAGACCACTTACTTGTTGGCCAGTTTCAACTCCTTGGCTGCAACATTATCTTAGTAAGCTGTCTGCGCAAAGGGAATAGAGGAGAGAATCTTCTGAACTCAATTTACTGCATCTCAGGGGCGAGCATTGAAAGCTCAGCTCCAAGCGAAACATCTGTGCGAAAGAAGGGGCGTCCAGGGACCCACCGTCAGAGTTTTCTTGTCTTAAGCATGATCACCATGTATGTTCACAAATAAAAACATGAAATGTTCTGACAGCCAAGCAAAGCATGAAAAATTAAGCTCCCTAAACAGGAAAACACAAAAACCACCCTTGCCATTGTGCTTCTGCGGAAACCCCTTTGTTCCAAAACTTTATCCTCACCCTCATTCCCAGATCTGATTGAGTTTATCCTAGGAGACATGATTCTGCACCGGGGCAAAACTCCATTTGGAGAAGGAAGAAACTTGTTTTAAGGACTGGCTTTTTTTTTTTTTTATGATAAAATCAGACTTTTCCAGAGAGAATGTCAGAGGCGGCATGTCCAGAGGCAGCTGGAGGGAGCCTGATGGAGGAAGCAGCAGTTCCCTGGCGACAGTCCTGTGTGTGAGCCTCAGGGCTGGTCTTTTCAGCCTCAAGCTCCAGGTCCTCTGGCTTCTGCATCCCTCTTTCTGTCATATTTCTGTTCCACTCACAATGAACTTGAGGCAAGCCAGACCTGTCTATGTTCTTGGACTTCTCAGTTCAGCATGCTCCTCCCTGCCCTAACTTTGTCTGTGATGTCTTTAGTCTCCGATTCACACATCACGGACTACATCGTTCCCTGTGCTAAAATCTGGGGCTCTGGCTGATGCTGGCTGTTGGGCTTCTTCTGGTCACATGGCCTCTTGGTCTTTAGCATGAATAAATCCCACCTCATATTGTATATGAGCCCCTCAATAATGCCTTCTCTAGGAGCTCATCCCATAACAGACATGTGTAATGCCGTGTCCCCAACATGAGGAACCATCAATAAATACACCAATAAACACAATTTATTGTAGATTTTCACTCCCTGCTAAGGGCTTCAGGAAGACAGCTTTCGCCTTCCCCTGATGTTAGCGTCTCTTTCTCTAATTGGCACTGACCAATCTGGTAGATAAGGTTATGTTCAAGGGACTTTTAACTTTATTTATAATTGTAAAATACCTTTATGTCAAAACAAAGTACAAGTACTCATGCAGATTCAGAGTGAGACTTCTATCTGGTGCCTCTGTGTGTGTGTGTGTGTGTGTAAGTATATGTGTGTGTGTGTGTCTGTGTGTGTGTGTGTCTCTCTCTCTTTGTCTGTGTGTATGTGTCTGTGTGTGTGTCTGTGTGTGTCTCTCTGTGTCTGTGTGTATGTGTCTGTGTGTGTGTCTGTGTGTGCCTCTCTCTGTGTGTCTGTGTGTGTCTGTGTGTGTGTGTCTGTATGTGTGTGTCTGTATGTGTGTGTGTCTGTGTGTATGTGTGTGTATCTGTGTGTGTGTCTCTCTGTGTGTGTCTGTATGTGTCTCTGTATGTATGTGTGTGTGTCTGTGGATATGTGTGTGTGTCTCTGTGTGTGTGTGTCTATGTGTTCTGGTCCCATACCATCTTTTCCTCCCTCTCACTTCCAAGCCACAAGATGAATAGTTGGTCTACTGTGTATTTCTCTTTGACTCAGACCCAAAACAACAGAACCAATCAAACATTTATGGACTAAACCCTTTAAAACCAAAACCATGATCCAAATGAAACTTTCCTTTCTCAAGATGATTTGTTTGGGTCCAGGAACAGAAAGCTGGGTCACAGAGTGGGTTTGTCAAAAACATTTCTGTATTATCACATTTGAAGAACAAACATGGCCCCAAGTTTGGCTCTACCTTAGAGATCAAATAGTTAATTACTCATTTTTACTTAAGTGATACATACATTAGCTGAGTGGGGTTCTCTGCCTACCAGGGTATCCAGCTTTCCACACCACAGCACAGTGTTGCCATCTACAGTGTTCACATTTGAGAGCTGTATAACTGAATTTTAAAAAAATCACAAAATCATCTCACTGTTTTAAATAAATTTATATAATTTCCTGTTGGGTAACCTTAACTGCTATTTTTTACTTTCATACATCCTGTTACCAACAAATCAGACATAAATAATCAATCGACTGATTTGTGGGATTATATTTTTATATATGATTTCAGGGACTGGCCAATCTATAGAACCCTTCAGAAGGCTGACAATTCAGGGAGGCACTGGCGTGTTTCATAGGCCTGAGTTTAAAGTCTGTAGGGTGGAAAGCGGACAGTGTTTCTACATGGCAGACTTCTCTGCTTCAGGACACCCAGGTGTTTGCTCCAAGGCTCCTCAACACTTTGGAAGAGGTGGATGGAGAGTAATTTGCTTCCTCAGATTCCACTGATGGAAGTATTAGTCACCTCTTAGAAATAGCTTCACAGTAACATCTATCTGGGAGTTTATCCTGACACCCTCTCCCATAACACACACAAGTTGACAATGTCAATAATCTGAAATGGACACACAACTCCAGCAAGTGACACTGTTCTCAACAAATATGGGGAAATACCTCCATTTTAGCTAAACCACCTGAAACGTCTAAGCCAGAAAACCTACTGGGTCTCTCATATGAAAGAAGCCTTGAAAGTCCTCTTGGCACAGAGAAGTAGAATAAAGTCCCCAAGCGCTTTCTATACCTGGAAAACATTTCAGGGCCATTTCACTAAGTTCCAGAAAAAACATTGGGAAAGCTAATCAGTTTCATTAAAAAAAAATTATATTATGAAAGAATAAACTTAAAGAAGCACTATTCAGAGGAAATGTTTCAGTTCTCTGTTAGTAAACAGTATAAGGGACATCTGCTTAAGGGTTCATTCATTGTGAAAATTTATGTCTATGAGAGTTTTGCCTACATGCATGTCTGTGCACCACATGTGTGTGGTGCCCAAAAAGGCCAGAAGAGGGCGTTGGACACCTGAAACTGAAGCTACAAACAGTTGTGAGCCACCATGTGGGTGCTGGGAACCAAATCCAGGTCCTCTGCAAAAGCAGAAAATGCTCCTAACTGCTGATCTGTCTCTCTAGTCTAATATAATTCTTAAACACTGTAGCAGAAACCTTGTGAGAAGCAGCAGTGTCTGCACTGCGAGAACACCCACCAAGAGAAAGGTGAGTTTTCCCTCCCTACCTCTTTGCCTTTAAATACTATTTTTATGACTTCTTGGCTTATGAAAAAGACTCTTTGAAAACTGTGACCCAGTGTCAGGGAGAAAACATGAATCTCTTAAACTAATGGCTGTCGTTGAATCTCCTTTAGTGATGTTCAGCTACAAAGAAGGGAAAAAAGAAGATAGAATGAACTTTGCAATAAACGACCTTCAGGGAAGAAGACTATTCATGCTAATTAGTAGCTCTCATCTTATATGCATTAGGGCCAGGCCACAAAGAACAATGGGCACATTGTGGTAAACATCGAGACGAGCCTCAAGTACAGTTATCAAAATTTTAGAAAACTCAAGCTAGGGAGTTTTTCATAAGCTTGTGACTTGGTGCTCCCGGCATACTGCACAATAGTGTCTCTCTTAATGGCTTTTAGCTTTCGCCACTGCCAACTTTTATATTTAAAATCCATACAATTATGGACAATTTGTGAGCATTATGAGGCTTTTCTTTTTTGCACCAAGTCTTACTGATTCGAGGTAGCTTTTAGCCTTAGCAAATCGAGTGCATTTTGCTTACAACACTAGATTTGTTCTCACACATTCCACTTTATTCTTATCATTAGCATTCCTTATTATGCATATTTAATTTAAGAATGCATTTTCTCCATTAAAAAATTAGAATAAGCTGAAAGACGTTCCGGAAGGGGAAGCGTTTGCTGCAGTTTGCCTTTATTAACCGTGTAAGCCCTGATGGGTTCTTCCCAAAGTTACCAGCAAGAGACAGATAGGTTAAAAAGGGAAAAATAAAATAAGCTAAGACTTGATTGAAAATCACAGTCCTCTTCAACATGATACAGCATCAAAGTGTCGAGTTCAAATAAGATAATGCTTCAAAAGCAAAACTTCTGTATTGTGTAAGGGAGAAAGGGCATAAATTTGCTTGAGTTCTTCAGCCAATTACCATGAATTAGGTTTCCTTAAAGTCCCATCCAGGCCAGGTATGGTGGCACACTCCTATAATCCCTGCACTTGGGCAAAGGTGACTGAGAATCAGTTTTAAGTCATCTCAATTACACAGCAGGTTCAGGGTCTTCCTGGACATGAGACACCATCTCAAAAGTTTGAAAACACAAAACAGAGAATCAGCAGACACACCTTGCAAAAGTAAAATGAAGGAAAGAAGGTAGCACTGAGCTGTCCCTGTTCTATAGGTGCATAGGAGCGTCCAAGATAATCCCCAACCCAATGTCCATTCCTTAGGGAGCGCAGTCCCTTCCTGCCTCTACCTGATCCCCCAAATGGAAACACTACATTAGTTTTACATTGAAGCCCTTTAGCAAAAGAACTTGGAATTTGAGGTTTTAAAAAAAGCAACTAACCGGAATGTCTTTCTCAGCTTTGCAATTATTGGTTGAGAGCGACCAGCCAAGAAATGGCTATCTTCAATATAGTGTCTAATCAATTTGACTCTCCCCATTTCCGGACCACAGTAACTAACTAAACTGGTTGTTTTGAAATCCTTGGGCCAGACAAAAGAACTCACGTGTTATTCTTGTGTGATTAGGGAGAAGCGTCTCCTCTCCCTTGCCTTGCCACCTCACCATGTGACGTTGAGAAGCACCCATCGCTGTGTGACTCTACACTGTAGAGAACAGTACTAAATACACAGGCTATGGGAGCAGCTAACAAAGTTCACTTGTTAATGAGTCTCCTACTTCTGTATCCTCATTGGCTGAAGACGTTCAAATCCATATGGACATCAGTTGAGTTTGTCTCTATTGTGAAAGCTAACTAACACCACAGTTGCCCTTCTGAGCACCAACATGTTGCATGAAGGACACCACATTGAAAACTCATGATTTCATCTTACCGTGGCTACAAGAGCTTCTGCCTGAGTAAAAACTCCAGTCCCTCTACTCCCCATCTCAGTGAAGACTCTTTACCTCAGTTTTCCCTTCTGAAAAATAGAGGCAATCATATGCTCTACCTCACCCGTGGGCATGAGGACTATAAGTCAAACCTTAGAACAACATTACTTATACATTTCTGGATTCTGTACTTCTGGATTCCCTGGGAGCCTTCTCTCCACCATGAAATTGCTTCCCTTATACATTTCTGGATTCTGTACTTCTGGACTCCCTGGAAGCCTTCTCCCCACCATGAAACTGCTTCCCAGCATTTGGGGTGTTACCATCTCTCCCTGAGTTTAAAAACAAAGAGAACCAGGTCCCAATTAGATGGAAGTCAGTTCTGTGGGCTCTCTGCCCAGCTCACCCACTGCTCAGATAGCAACACCATCATCTCCTTAGTCTTTCTGGGCCCTACTATTCTTAAAGAACAGGCCCAATAAACGTGGTGAAAATAAGGACATAATCAGACTAACTAATTAGCTGACTAATTACTCTCTCAAAGCTATTTTTTCTTGGTTCTGTTACAGCACTGATCAAAAACAAACATCAAAAAATGGATAAAGGTGTTCTTTTCTGTCATCTTGGCAATTAATGGCAATTAAGTCATCAAGAGCACAGTGACATCATAGAGGTCTGGTATCAGCATTGGCACAGCATCCCTCCACAATAATGTGTACATTTTATACCTGCTTTTAATGGGCTACTCTCTCAGACTATTCTTTTTTATTTGAATTTAAATAGAATTACATCACCTTCCTCCTTCACTTCCCTCCCTTCAGCCCTCCAAAGTCCTTTCCTTCCAACGCTTCCCATACCCCCATCTACTCTCAAACTGATAGCATCTTCTCCCCTAATTATCAATGTTAATATATTATATATGCAGAGAAGTAGAAATGTATATCTGTGCACAAATATATAAATACAACCTGTGGGAATCCCTTTTTGTTGTCTATGTATATATGATTTCAGGGCTGACCTCTTTATATTAGATACCCAGTTGGGTGCTCATCCCTGGGAGAGGCTAATTCTCACTCTCTCAGAAGTTATCAGTTGTCTGTAGTGTCTTGTCTAAGGAGATAACTTTGAGGTTTTCTCTTTTCTGCTTCAGAATGTCTAGGATATTGTCATTGCTGAAGTATGATAGCTGGGGAATCTTCTAGCAATCTGGATAATAGTGTGATATTCTCATACCAATAACTCATGGCAAAATTCTGAGATGACAAATTAAAATAACAGAAACAGATTCCATCTGTCATCAGTCAATTGTCCCCTTTATAGAGGTCAGGGACCCAAGTGTTTTTCTACTCTGAATATTGTTTTTAAATTCAATACTGTGTGCATCTATGTGTGACATAGACTCATATGAGGGTCAGGGGACATCTTCTGGGAGTTAGCTCTTTCCTGGGGCTCAGGAGACCTGAACTCAGGTCTCCATATTTTCCACTGAGACATCCTCCTGGTCTACTGCATATTATATTTAACAATATATTTTAATGTCTCACTCCTGAGCGCCACGTAGATGGATTTTATAACAGGGATAAAAGCCTGTGAATTGATGGTCTCTAGTGAGGACTGGGTCCGATTAATCTCGGTGCTATTATGTCATGTATTCTATCCACTTCTTGAAGAACGTCATATCTGTCGCAGCACAATTATCTAGGACTGATGATGGAACAAAGGCATTATTAGAAAACGCATTTGGCATAGACCTGGGCAATAGGCCCATGCTGACATTCCACTTAGCAGGCTCATGGAATTCCCTTCGGCTAGACACTTTCTGCCAGTGGGCAGCAAAAGGGCCTCTAATGCATGTATTATATGCAGAATAATATAATAGGTAGCAAGGGAAGGTTCTGGGGTTGCTCAATGGAAATGGGTCTACAACACCAGTACTTGTACCCCCATCAGCTGGAGAGAGGCCAGATTTGGTGGCACTTGCCCAGTCTAGACAAAGACCCTTCTGTCATCAAATGTAAGATCCTCTCTCTCCTCATCTGCCCCTCCAAAAGTCTACTCAGATGTGGGTCTGAATAAAAGCAATAATTGGCAGTCAGCAGCATGCTCACTGCAGAAGTGGGTGGGCATGGAAGCTCCCTCAGGCCTGGAACCTTCCACTCAGAGCTTTTCTGCTTCTGCTGAATTCTTCATATCTTGGTTGGATTCTATAGAATACCAGCCCTGCACCCGCCAACCCCTGCTGCATGTCAAGCTCCATGTCTCCATCTGTATTCTTGATTCCATGACATATGAACCTTCCCTTTACACAAATTCCAGCATTTGAGAATCTTTGCTGCCCCTTCCACACAGACATGTACGCATGCACACATGGTGATGCACATGCCAACCTCCACAGAAGCAGTTAAAGGCAATAGCATCAGACAGTACAGACAGCCATGAGCAAAGCTCTCATCCATGAGAGAGTACAGTAACTTGGTAGAAGGAACATAAGCTTTACTCATTTTCCCAATGTCTAATGTAAATGTTACTCACCACAAGTGTTCAAAGTATACAATATCTTTTTGAGGAAAATGAATGTCAATGAAACTGTCACTATGGGCAAGACAGAGTGTGTTCAAAATGTCCCAAATTCTCCAATGCTCCCTGGTCCTCCTTGATGTCTTGGGGATGTTAGCTTGACTTACGTGTAAAGAGGAAAGCTTGACTGAAGAATTGCCTCCCTTGGATTGACCTGTGGCCACGTCGGGGGGGGGGGGCATTTCCTCAATAGATGATTGACACAGAATGCCCTCCCCCCACTGCAGTCCTGGCCATATAAAAGGGAAGCTAAGCAAATCACAGGGAGCAAGCTAGTGGGCAGTGCTCTTTCAAAGTCTCAACTACAGTTCCTGCCTTGAGAACCTCTCGCTTCTCCCTGGCCTGATGTCCCTTCACGATGGGAAATTAACTCTTTCACAGCAACAGAAAGCAAACCGGGGCACCTCCAATTTCCCCTTCCTGGGTCACCAGTGACCACTGACTTGCAGCTCTAAGTTAGTATGTGTTCTCAGGATTCCTATGTAAATGTAATTACACATCTTTGCCTCTTCTCTAGTTCTTTGACTTAGCAAGATAACTATGTGATTATTCCATACTAATGAATGTATCAATAGAGGTTTTAATTACTCCTTTTCGTCATGGACTCCATCGTGCAGATTGGCAATAATTCTTTAATTCACTTTTTGGCGGGCGTTTGGATTGTTTCCACTTGGGGGCCTGTTTCAGTTTTTGTAAGAGCTCCTGTGAGCATATGTTCATGTCTTTGATGTAAGCACTTGGGAGTGGAATGGATGGTGTGGTAGGGAGTCAGTGTTTTCATGTGAGCCTAATAACAGCTTTTTAAAATGGGGCTCCCATTTTTCCAGTGGTATAAGAGCACCGTGGATGACCTACATCCTTGCCATCCCTTGGCTCCATGCATCTTTAATTCTGGACATTTAGTGGCATGTGGTGGTATCTCATTAGACTGTCTGTTACCTCTTCCTTTGTGGAGTCTGTTGCAATTTTTTCTTTTTTTATTCTAAGTCGGGACATCTTTTCTTTAACATGGGGCTTTTTATGCATCGCTGTTGTGTGGTTTCTTCTTTGGGGTCCTACCTCCCACCTCCCAAATAAATCACACAGGGAGGTTTATGATTACGTATGAATGCCTGGCCTTAGCTTGGCTTGTATCTAGTCAGCTTTTCTTAGCTTACCTCATTTACCCTTTACTTCCGTGTTTTTCCTTCTCTATGCCTGTATACCTTTCTTTGTTTCTTACTCTGTAGCTGGCTGTGTTGCTGAGTGGCTGGCCCTGAGGTCCTCCTCCTTCTCTGGTTCCTCGGTCTCCTCCTCTCCCAGATTTTCCCTATTTATTCCCCCTGCCTACCAGCACCCCCTCTTACTCCTGCCTTGTTATTGGCTTTCAGCTCTTTATTAGACCAGTTAGATGTATTACACAGGCACAGTAACTCAGCTTCACAGAGTTAAACAAATGCAGCATAACAAAAATAACACACCTTAAAATAATATTCCCCAACACATTGCACACACAGTTATTTTGTTAAATGCGTATAACACAATCCACACATTCTGCAGCTTGCCTTCTTGTAGACCAGTGGTTGTGTTTGAGGAACAAGAATGTGGCATCTCGATTTAGTCTGATACTCACCTTTTCCCGCTGTAGTTTAAGATTTCACATCTTATTAAGAATTAATCTCCTATTTTACAGTCTTTCAAATCTTCTTTCACACTTTTTTTCTAGAATATTTTATAATTTTAGCTTTCCCATTTAGGTCTATAGTTTAAAATTATTTTGAAAGCATAGTAAAATATTATTACTAGGTTAACAAAAAACATTCTAGTCAGATACTGCTGTGAGATTGACCCCAGTTTTCTCAAAGTCTGAGTTTCCAGAACTTGCTTGGTTTCCTTTATTTAGTCTGACAGGATGAGAGGGGAGATGAGAAGAGACTTAGCGTTCACACCTTGCAATCACTTTGGAGTTTTTGTTTTCCATAATTTTATGTGTAGACTTTCGGGTTCCGGAGTACTTTGAAAACTTATCATCATAGTTTTTAAATGATCCTTTAAAAGTGAGACAGGGTCTCCTCCTCATGATCCTGATCCCTTTGCTCATATACTCTCTCCTCCTTCTCTTCAGTTGAACTGGGAGCTCGATCAAGTGCTTAGCTATGGATCTCGGCTTCTGCCTCCATCAGTTGCTAGATGAGGGGTCTGTATGACAATTAGGGTTGTCATTCATCTGATTATATGGGAGGTCCTGTTTAGGCACCCTCTCCACTATTGCTTGGAGCCCTAGCTGGGCTCATTTTGTGGGTTCCTGGATGTTTCCTTAGCAACAGCTTTCTCTCTAACCCCACAGTGGCTCCCTCTGTAGAGATACCTATTTCTTTTGTCTCCCTCTCTGTTGTTCTTCCCACTCAACCGTCCCATTCTGTCAGGATCTCTTCCCACCTCCCCGTGTTCGCCCCCCCCCCCTTATAATCCCAATTTACTCAGGGGATCGTCTCTATTTCCCCTTCCCAGGGAGATCCATGGATGTCTCTCCTAAGTTGCTCCTGTTACCTAGCTGCTCGGGATTTGTGGATCGTAGCCTGGTTATTCTTTGCTTTATGTCTAAAATCCACTTACGAGTGAGTACATTTCATGTCTATCTTTATGACTGACCCAAGATATTGGGAGCTCGCTGACTCTGAAATGACAGCTGAGGAACCTTCATGGAAAGGAACTAAACCCTCCGAGTGTAGATGACAGTCAAACGGCATGAACAGCTTGTGGAGCCTCTTGCAGTGGGACCGGAGTTTATTCCTGGCCTTCTCAGAGCCCATTCCCTACAGAGGAACCTTCCTCAGCCTTGGCACTGAAGGAGGGACCTACCTCAACTGGATATGCCAGACCGAACTGACTCACTTGGGGTTTCTTACCCTCCCTGAGAAATGGATGGGGGAGGGGGCGGGAGGCTGAGTGAGGACTGGGAGGAGGGGGAGCAACAGTGGTGGGTATGGGGAAAATCTTTTTATATAAAAAATTATTTAAGAACCACAACAAAACAAAAAGTGAGGTGGGGAATCATATCTAAGTAACATGTAGAGGCACCTGGGCCTGCTTTGGGTTTCCTTTGTTCAGAGTTGTTTTAAACACTGTGGCTCCAAACTGTTGGCTTTCAGTTGTTAGCAACACTGTCCTGACTGAACTTGGGTGAAGTTCAAGTTCTCCAGTATTTGTTAGCGATAAATTATGGCTGGTGGTTATTCACTGAAAGCAGAGCACTCTTAAAGCTTCCAGGGTATCCCCAAAGGAAAGGTTCAGGGCTATAGACCTCCTGGGGTTTCCAGAGCAGATCTGGCAAAGGGTAGGGGTGGCAGAGTGAGGGGGCCTGAGGAGACTTGAAGGATTTGGTGGTGGTGGTTTTTGTTTTTGTTTTGAGGCACAGTCTCACACATTCCAGGCCACTCTGAAACTCTTCGACTTTGTGAATCAGGATGACCTTGAATTTCGGATCCTCCTGCTCCACGTCTTGAGTGCTGGAATTACAGGCATGCATGACTGTATACTGCTGCCCTCAGTTTGTATGGTGCTGGGGATTGAACCTAGGACTAGGCAAGCTTTCTGCTCACTAAGCTATGTCCCCACCCCTACTTTGGGATTAATTTCAGCAAATATGCTAATAGGAAAAAGAAGGCTTTGTTTTCATTTACATTTTCTTGACTTTTGTGGATCTGAGTAGTTCCCATATGCTTTTTGACATTTTAGGTCTCCTCACTCAAGCCCATATTCTATTTATTTTTCCCCCATGTGTTTTTGTTGATGTCCAAAGCTTTTTATATATTAAGTTGTATCAACCCATTATCATGCACTGTCCTGGTTTTGCCAAAAGCGTTATAATGTTTTCTTCTTGGTTTTCTGTCATTTAATTTTGTTTAAGATATTTCTAACTGTAGAGGGTGCCGCGTTATAGAAAGTCAAATTTATTAAATACTTTTATTCAGTTTTTTCATATCTCAGTGGTACACATTTACAGATAGGTTAACTAATTTTTTTTTTTTTAAGGGATTTGGAATATTGCAGAGCTCTGGTTTGTGTATGGCTTAATTTGGTATGATTCAATAAAGAGAAGCATGCCTTAGTTTTAGACCCCGATGAAGCAGAATCTGAGATGATGCTTTTTTCAAGGCTTGGGGAGAGATAGATCCTAGGGTGTCCAGCTGCATGGGGAGCAAGAAGTCACAGGAAGATGTAGGTAAAGGAGAGGGGCTGAGGGGACCAACGGGGAGTCCAGTGATGCAGAGGTGGAGGGAGGGGCTCACCAATCAGCTCCCAGGAGTTGGATTCTGCATTTCTCCGTGGCACTACCCACTATGATTAATCTCAATTGTTAGCTGGATAAAATCTAGAGTCACCTGGAAGACAGCTCTCTGGCCATGCTTGTGTGGGGTTACCTTGGGTACTGAGGCTGGAGGACCCAGCCACTGTGGGTGGCATCATTTCCTGGGCTGTTATTCGGGACTGTGTAATAAGGAGGCAAATTGAGTACCAACATGCATTTCTCTACTTCCTGAGTGTGGATGTGATGTGACCTGCTGGTTCGAGCTCCCACCACCTGACTACTCCATGGTGTTCTTTACCCTTGAACTATGACCCCAAACAAGCCCTTCCTTCCTTAACTGCCTTTGTCAGCATATTTTACCATAGCAACAAAAAAGCAAAATGATGTCTCTAAGTGCCCCGGAGGGCTGCTAGGACATTCAACCAGGTGCCATGGAGCGGAAGAACTGCTGTAGCTGCACTTTGGCAGTCCCAGGCTGTGCTGCAGCCGTTCCTGGGCAGACAGAAACCTTGTCAGGTGAGCTCCAGCTGCTACTGAGCTGATGGTGAGCTTCACAAATGCTGGTGCTTACCAGGGTTGCTTGGGGGTGTTTCCCCAGCAGCCAATCACTCATGCTAGCATGCACGGAATTGGCATTCTCTTCCAACCTTCTTGAGTCTCTGTCAATGTATAAATGCAGGGGCTACTGTGAGGAGATTTTCTTTCTCATTCATTTTTTTTGATTTTTTTTTTCTTCTTGGCTGTCTTCAAAAGCTCATGTATAAAGGTAAAGTTATAACAATTTTAACTAGTTGCATAAAACAATTGGGAATTTGTAGATAATTCACATTAAATGAATATGTCTCTTCAGGGACTATCATCCCTCTATAACACTATCCTTTGATTTTTTATGAACATAACAGAAGCTTGAGTTTTATTTGGTTTCGTTTATTTTTTTAATGTCTCTTAGTAAAATGTTTCAATTGGCTTCATGTGGCTTTTGTGGAACTTTCATTAAATTTATACCTCTGCGTTTTAAATTGTTTCTCTGGCGGGCAGAACATTCTTTTACATCACGCTTTTAACTGATCGCTTCTGACACACGGTAAACTTTCCATATATTTATCTTGTAACTAGCCATCTTTCTAAACTTTTTAATTACTTAGAACATTCTGTTTCCTTCTTTTTAAGCAGACAATCATATTATCTGTAAGTTTCTTCTCCAATAATATTTATTGTTTCTTTTTTCTGCTCATTCTGTAACTTCACTCTGAAGTGGTACAGGTTGTAGGTTTCAGAGAGGAATCTTAAGCTGCCTCAAGGTAAGCCATTTGTATTGCTAGATTATAAAGAGGCTCTAAAATTGATGCTGATGTTCAGTTTGTACGTTTTTTTTTTGTTTTGTTTTGTTTTTTGTCTGTCTTGACTAGTTGCCCCTAGATGTTGCTTGTTTGACTGCAAGAAAGATTCACAAGCTTTCAGGCTGAAGCTTTTTAGGGGGTGGGGGGAGTGTGTATATATGTGTATGCATACATATGTGTGGAGAGGCATGTGCATGTTTAATTTAAAGGGTTAAAGGGTTATCTCTGGGTGTTCCTTGCCACCCGCCTTGGTTTTTTTCCTTTTTGGACAGGGTTTCTTTATGTAACAACCGTAGCTGTCCTAGAACTATCTCTGTAGACCAGGATGGCCTCGAACTAACAGAGATCTGCCTGCTTCTGCCTCCCAAGTGCTGGGATTAAAGGCGCGCACCACTACTGCCCGGCCACTTTGGGATTTTTGGAGACAAGGAGTCTCACTAGGACCTGGAGCTCACCAATTCCACTAGCCTCTTTCTTTTTCTTCCTTCCTTTCCTAATTCGTGTGGGTGGAAAGGGGCCTATTTGCCTGCATGTACATACTCAACGATGCAGAAGCCAGAAGAAGCCAGACTCCTCGGAACTGGATTTCCAGAGAGTTGTGAGTCACCGTACAGGTGGTAGAAATCAAATCCAGGACCTTTGCAAGAATAGCCAGAGCTTCGAGCCTCTGAGTCATCTTTCCAGCCCTCTAGCTTGGCCTTTCCACGAGAGTGCCTGTGATCCAGCTGAAGTCTTCATGTTTTAGAAGCTTGCTTTTTTTTTTTTTTTTTTTTTTTTTGCCAGCTTTACCAACTGATAAGTCTCCCCAGTGCCTGATGCTTGCCTAACTGGACCATAAGCTCTCTCTGGAGAGCCAACTACTTCTCCAGACATGGAGCCTTTACTTGACTCTGTACCTAAGACATGAAAATGCTCTACTTTAGATCATGTGGGCCATCTACCATCTGATGGTGTTCTGTCCCCTCAAAGCCATGATATTGTAGCTCATTTTCAGCCATCATGACATTGTACGCAGGTATGCTTGGACTTAGCTGGGGGAAAACGCAGCACCTAATAAGATGTATCTAGATGGGATGAGAACAGATTAAAGGGGCTGATGTCATGTTGAAGGTTGTTTTTCTTACAAAACTTTAGGTAAGAGCATGAATGGGGAGGAGAATTCTAGAATTGGTCCTGAATATGGGAACTCTTGCATATTTCACCTTAGCTCATCAGAAGAACAGTATTACACTGACTGCTAGCACAGTTAGGGGAGTTGTTTCTACACTCTCTGGTTACTGGATGCTGGATACTTATTTTATTTTGAGACAAGATGGCATGGAGCCTGAACTTGCTATAAAACTGGGAATGGAGTTGAACTGATTTTCACATCTACCTATCATTTATCTATCTGTCTATCTGTCTGCCTGCCTGCTTTTCTGTCTGTCTATCTATCTACCTATCATCTATCTGTCTTCTGTCTATCTATCTATCTGTCTGTCTGTCTAACTATCTATCATCTATATCTATCTATCTGTCTATCTGTCTGTCTATCTATCTGTCTGTCTGTCTGTCCATCTGTGTGTGGAGATGCATATACAAAGGTTAGAAGACAACTTGTTACAGGAGTTGGTTCTCTCCTTCTACCATGTGCCTTGGTAGCAAGTACTTTTATCCACTGAACCATCTGGACAGGGTGGTCTTGAACCTCTGGTTCTTTCGCCTCCACCTCCTGAGTGCTACATTATACTTATGTACCACCTGCCTCATCTACGCAATGCTAGGATTAAACCTAGGGCCTGTGTGCACGAGGTAGGTACTCCATCACTACTCCATCCCTTGAGCTGCATCCCCAGGCAGGTAGATCTGTTTCAGAACTGCATGGCACCTATATCACTCAGGCCTCCACAAGCACCACAAACCAGTATAACCAGAGTCCTCTTCTCGCAAATCTCTCTTCTGGACATTAGTGTCCCAACTGTCTATCAAGTCAAGCAAACAGGGGCTTTGGCCAGTCCCTTTCACTCTGGAATCCTTCAGAAACCTCTCTTCTAGCTTCTCCCCTTGATCCTGCATTCCATCTGCAGCCCTGACCCAGTTCTTTCTCTTCGACTCCCTTGCTGCAGCCTCTGCTCTGAGTGTTGGCCCGTGAGCTGAGATTTTCCCAACCTCTTGGCTTTTCCACATATTGCACACTTTTCTCCCTCCTTAAAAATAAAACTTGTCTGCTCTGATCTTGACCTTGTCAAACATTTCTGAGCATAATCGTCAACTGAGATCGTCATTCTGGAAAAGTTCTATTAAATCATTTTCGTGCCGAAAACTAAGGATCCTTGGTCGTCCTTGAGATGTGGGCTTCCTCCTCAAGACCCTTTTGTAGTACGAGGTTTCTGGCCCTGACTTTTGGGCCTAGCCTCAAGGTTTAGGCCCACAGACCCACAGACCCGCAGACCTGCAGACCTGCAGACCCGTGGACCTGCAGACCCGCAGAGACACACAGATGCTTTCAATAGTTTTTGGCTGATTGACCTAAGGCCCAGGCATATAACTTGCTAGCTCTCTACCCTTCATCTAAACCATGACTCATCCTGTTCAGCCATGAGGCTCAGTACCTTTTCTTAGAGCAGCATAGTTGTCCTCCGCTTCCTCTGGCTTCTCTCTGGCGTTCTGTTCTGTGCTTCCTGTTCTCAAGAGTTTTCTTAGTCTGGTAGCCCCGCCCACACTTCCTGCCTGCCTTTGGCCAATCAGCGCTTTTATTAAACCAGTGGGTGGGACAATTATTTACCATGAAACAACACAATCCCCTACACCCTTTCATCTTCAAACTCAACCAGCTCCACCTTCTCATCTTATTGCACCCACCCCATTACAATGCTGTGCACCCCGTGTTTTCTCTCTGTTGATGAATCTGCACACCTCCCCCATACCTAGCAAACCCAAATCTATCTTTGAAATGGTCTCAGAAGTTCTCTATTCTCTGAACCCCTTTCCTGGTACCATTCACTACCTAGGTCCTGTTTACTTCTCATTTTCCATAGGCTTGTGTAGATTTCCATGACATCACCTTTAGAATACCTGTCTTTTGGGGTCTGTCTGTTTTTATGTAGTTGTACATAACCTTTTTTCTTTTATTTCCTTACCCAAAAGACACTTGTTATTTAGTACAAAGATTAGTAAAAGAGTCTCTCCCACACACACACACACACAAGAAACAAACAGATATACAGATAACCACCAAGTGCATGGTAGCACTTCGTCATGTTTATCTCAGAGCCACAGAAAGCAGACATATTGCCTTGGCCAGTGCTGACAGTTTACTGAAGATATTAAAGTTTAAGGGTGATAATTAGGGACCAGTGGGCTCTCCAAGGGAAATCCCCTATGACCCATGTTCTCTCTGGTCTGTGTCACCAATTTCATTTAATTTCTCATCCAGACCATTCCTCTGAGAGCCCAAGATAACTGCCAAAGTGCACAACAGCTGGCTCACACTCTGCCACTGAGCTTACAGAATCACTGGCCAGTCAAGACCCATCCTTGAATTCAGCCCCTTGCTTGAGAATGCAGTCAGCAGATATGTGAGGAGAAATAGTACACGAAGGCATGGCCTTTGGCTACATGGCAGAGCCCAGGGACATGACGTGTCCTTTCATATTGCTCAAAATCCATTATTCATCAAAGCTCAGTGGAGCCAAGGTGGTTGGTTCATGACCTTTCCTGATTCACAAGCACCCAAGAAGATAATCCACAGAGAGATCCCTGTTTGTGTCACAGCCTTATCACTTACAAGATGGGACGCCTATGTTGTCCTCAAGCTCTCCAAGCTTTAAATCATCCATCTTTAAAATGAGAATCAGGGCTGTGGCTTTGGCTTTGTCAGTGAGATGCATGTTCTGCAAGCATGGCGATCTAATTTTCATAATCAGAACCCACACTTTGAAGGCCAGGCCCAGTGGTGACCACATGTAATCTCAGCTCTAGGGAGGTGGAGACAAGTGGACTCTTTGGGGCAGCTAGCTTATCCTTATATGCAGGCTCCAGGCCAATGAAGTGACCCAGACTCAAAGAATAAGTGAATAGTTCCTCAAGAGACAAAGCTGAGGTGTGTCACCAGCCTCCACATGCATGCACACACATTTGCACACACTCTTATGTGTAGCCTGACATTTCTCTGTCCTGCTCAGCCAGTCCCACAGCCATTTAGTCCCAAATAATCACACAAAGGCTTATATTAATTGTAAACTGTCTTACGGCTCAGGCTTATTAGTATCTAGCTCTTATACTTTAAGTTAACCCATATTTCTTATCTATTTTTAGCCACGTCTTGTTGCCTTTTATTCAGTGCAGCATCCTCATTGCTCTTCCTCTGCCTCTGGATGGTGTCTCCTCTCTCTTCCTTTTCCCAGAATTCTGCTTGTCTAGTTGCCCTGCCTATCTTTCCTGGCTGCCTAGCTTCTGGCCAATCAGCATTTTATTAAACCAATATTTACAGTGAGCAAAAGCATAGTCCCACAATACTTACACACATTCATGCACACACACACACACACACACACACACACACACACGTACACACAATGAGAAGTTTCTTACAGAATTATGTGATCTGAAATGCCTCACTAAGTCCATGCCACATGAGGATCCTAGTTTCCTGCCATTGGCTGCTTAGTCCATGGTCTATGCTACAAGAGGAAATGGACCCTTCCATTTATTTGGAAGGGGGTTATGCTGGACTTCTCTGCAATGATGCTAGGACTCTGTTTTCTTCCCAAAGTCAGTGTCTTTCCTCTCTTCAAGACCCATTTAATCAACACTAATTCAGTGTGGTTAAAGTTGCCCACTACCATTGACCTACTACTAGCTGAGGAGGAACACGGGTTGGAGCCGTGGTCCCAGCTGACTTGTAGCTGCCTACCACTGGATTCTCTCGCTAGATTCCCCTCTAGGTCCCTCACCACCTGACTCATCATTCCATGCCCATCACTGAACTCTTCTCATTCCTTTACTGCATCCTCTTCCTCAACACACACAATCCTGGTCACTCTGAGTCTGCATCAGCGTTAAGAGAAGGCAGACGTGGATGGCTTCCTCCCAAGGCCCTTGATGTAATATGACTTACCTCAGTCTTGTGAGAGGTGAGGAAGAAGAAGGAAGATGGAAGCAGATCTGGAAAGTCAGGGATGCCAGAGAGCAGCAGGTAGTAGATCCTGGTTGGTCCTAAATGGAGGGATGGGGGCCGGAGCACAGAGCACCCACAGTCACACCCGAAGCAGGAGGGAAGATTGCCCCAGGTAGGAGCTACATACTCCTCTGAGTCTCTGGCTATTGTCTACTCCTTGCTCTTCATAACAACCACTAACCACCTTCTCTTCTACTTTATGAGAAAACAAATTACCAGTACCTCCATACCCTGCCCCTGTAAAAGTCCCCTGATTCTCTTGATAGTGTTTGCTGAACCCGTTTGGAGACTCCTAACACTGACAGCCAGAATTTTCTTTTTTTAATGAATTATTCAACACTGAAGGTGGTCTAGCCACACTTTTATGACAATAAAGAAATGCCTAACTTTATTGTCCATCCTCCACCCAGGCCTGTCTGGGGCTACTGACAGACACTACAGACGGTGTGGCTTAACTGCAGAATTCCATATTTATATGGTTTATAGTTATGGGAAGTGAATAGCCAAGATCAAGGTCCCAGCCTATGTGGCCTCTGCCTGGCTTACAGCCAACTGCATTCACTTTGCGTCCTTGCATGGTGAAGGACAGAGAGAACAGGTAGTGAGGGAGGCAGATCCTGCTATGGCTTCAACCTCACGACCCCACCTAGCTGGGTTAGGTCCTTATTCCTGTCATCGCGTGGGGTCAGAGCTTCAACTTGAACTTTACAGCATTCACTTCAGTCCATTGGCCCTACAATCAGTCCATTGGCCCTACAAAGAAATAAACAGCAGATCTGATTTGTATTGAAGTCAGTTACCCAACGTCAGCAAATGACAATGAAGATTTGCTGAGTTGTATCCTGTGTCACTCCTGTTGCTGGAACTCAGAAAGGGTGGACTCCCCACCCCCCATTGTATTTGTGTGTGAGTGCATTTTCATTTGTGAGTTTTCAAATGTACACATGTGCATATGCATGGGGAGGCTAGGGCGTGATGGCAGATGCCTTCCTCGGTTTCTTCCATCTTAACTTCTGAGACAGTAGCTCTCATCACCACGGAGCTCACCCGGCTAGGCTAGCAGCCTGGGATTTCTGGACTCTCTGCCTCCCCAGTACAGGAATTCAGGGGATCAACCCGGGTTCTAATGCTCACATGCTCACAGAGCACGTGCTTTGCTGGCCCACCAGTTCTCTTGGCTGTGTTTCTGGAGAGGCTGTCAAGAACGCCGGGGTTTAAAGGTGTTAGAATGTGTCGAGTCACTGTGTGAAACTTTTCTGAGAACAACCATTTGTGAGAGAACAAGAAAAATAATGAAAACATGGTGCCTTGGGAAGTGCTAAACTCTAGCACTTAGGTCAGGGAAGTACAGAGAACACAGAGCCATGTAATGGAAAAACTACTATCTCTTCTTTATTCTCTATTTCTTCCTTTCCCTCTCTGTCACACACACACACACACACACACACACACACGCACACACGCTCAGATGCTCATACTCACACATACGCACAAATATACACACATATACACATACACACACATACGTACATACTCACACACTCAAACACATACATTCTCACACACTCACACACGCAGACACACACACACAACACCAAGTTTGTTTCACACTCTTTCCCTCTCATCCCTCCTCTTTCCCCTGTATTCCTTTCCTTCTTTCCTTACTTCATAGCCTCATATCCATCACCAGTTTTGTCCTAATGCTACAGAATAACTGAATTCGCAAAAATCTTTACTAGTTATACACATAGGAAAAACTAAATGTTTAAGACAAACATGGAGGTGTGCACTCAAGATTTGGGGGTGGAGCAAGGGGTTCAGGAGTTCAGGGTCATCTTACATAGCAAGTCTGAGACCAGCCTGGCCTATGTAAGACTCTGTTTCCGGTATCATAGATATGTATGCTCTTATATGTGCAAACCAAGGATAAAAATTTCAATCTCAAACAAAACATCACAAACATTTGTAGCTCAATTACTTCTCATTATGTGGCCTTGAACAGAGTACTTAAGTTCCTCAGGTCTTTATTTCTTTATTTGAACATGGGCAATAATAACATTAACTGCCTGAAGAGCTTACCTCCAGGATAGAATGAGGCAGCGCTTATAAAGCACCTGAAGGAGGCCCAGCCTCTAGGGTTTAGTGTCCTTACACTGATCTTCATCAGTTGGTATTGGATGCTGAATATGTACCTTCAACTAAGACAATGCAGTCTGGGAGGAGGAGCCACATAGCACATAGTGCCAGTTCACTGATTGACACCTGGGAAGACTTGGGATGGTGTCAACCCGCTGGGCCCACTAGGCCTCCGGGCTTCAGGAAGCATGTGTGACACTGGAGTATCTGCTGTGAAAACTAGTAGCTGTCTCTTTGAGCATCTGGAATCTCTCTTCTCATTGCATTTAAGACTCCTCATGACAAGGGAATGAGAACACTGCAAAAATCTTTCTTCAGGAGAGAATGTGCTTATAAAAATAATGGCATGTGACAATCACACTGTCCATTATCACTCAGAGGAGTCTCATTCCCTCCTTTTCATATTTCAACCAGAAAGAGAGCTCCTCATACCCTGCTTAGTCTCTCCTGTCATCAACCCTTTTGCCAAGGAGGGCTGGGCAGCAGTAATCGCCACTCAATGCAGCCATGAGGCCAATAGGTCAACTGAGACAGCAAACCAGCAGGCAAGCCAGAAAGGTCTGCCCTACTGATGTAAGTGGTCCCCAGCACACACTATTGTCATTGCTTAGTCCCCCTTGAAGAATATCTCCATTGAGAAGACTCAATGCCTAGAAGGTCTTGGCAGCCTAGCTCTGCTCAGGAGTATTATCACAGGCACCTTGGCATAACTGATCACCTAGGGTTCGGCACTGGTCTCTTGGGGGCCTAGCACAGGTCACAGTGGCTTCTGAATTTAATTAAGTGAGGCCTCTGGGTCAAAGGCTGTGCCATGATGTGGCAAGAGTCAAGTACTCATCTTTCATCTACAGTAACACGCCCCACCTTTGTTAAGCTCTGTGTATTTAACATCCATTATTTCACGTGATTTCCTCTACTGGTATATGCCAATATTAGTGAATATGATAATAATAACAACAAATAACCAATCTTTTTGCTGAGAGCTCTCTCTTTTCCAGTTAATAAGCCAGATATTTGGGACAGACTGTATCAGTCTGACTTAGTCTGTTCTCTGCTGCTATAACAGGTATCACAGACTGAGTAATTTACAAACATAGCGTTATTCAAATCATAGTTCCTGGTATCTAAGGTGCCACAAGTGGAGTGCAGGATATTGTGATGACGCCATTATGGGTTCCCCATCTCCAGCACCTCATATTATTCTAGTTAATAAACACTCTCCAGGTCTACAGAACAGCAGTCCATGATATCCAGGCATTATGTATCCAATATACTCACCTGTAGCAAGTTTTCCATACAGCCCTATGACTGGCTGGAAGAGGACAAAAGCAACACCCCAGGGGAGTGAGTGATCTATCTCCATTTTACACGTGAGAACTGTAAGAGAACCCAGGGCAATACGGCTCCGGTCAAGGTGAAAGCCTGGCCCTCAGAGGTTTTTGCTAAGAATATGATGTCCAAGTTCCCAAAGGGTCTTAGCCATTTGCTGTGGCAATCAGTGTTCACTATCCCAAGCCTAAAGAAGTCAGCCACAGCAGCCAATCGGCTGTACCCACAGGCTAGCATCTGCACACAGAAACAAAGACATCTTAGAACCAAAAGCGAGCATTGGGAGCCCAGTTGGAAATAACTAACAGGGTTGATTTGCTTTTGAGGCAAGAGCTAGAATGTACAACTAGTTAGCACCAGTTCTGCTGGCAGCCCTGGCTACAGAATGCAGGCTACGGCATTTGGCAATGCCTCTTGAATTTGGCACACTCCATGTTCCTCCTGGACCCACGAGATAACATAACCAAATGTTTTCTGATGCTGCAAGAAATGAGTATTTCACAGGTAGAAGGAAACCAAGCATCCCCATGCCTTCCAATCCCAGGAGCAAAATGCTTCACTCTCTCTTGACCCTTTCAGAGGTTAGATGTGAGCAGGAGCCCAGATAAATGGTCACAATGCAAACAAAGTCATAGAAATAAATGCATCTCTGATCTATGCAGGCCGATGATGCCAAATATACCATCTGCACCATTTCTCAGGATGAGTCCAATTGTGCTTCCCTCTATGTCCCTCGCAATGAGAATGTGGCCATGCTCTTTTTTCTAGAGGAAGGCATGCATCATTTGATGCTCTTGGATTATTTTTTTTTTCTTTCAGACTCATAGACAATGGAAGGCAGTTGTGTTTTCCTAGGTCAGGTTGAGTTGGGACAGAGAAACAAAAATCCATAGAAAATAGTAGGAAGTATGTGCAGGACTTGAGAAAGTGCACTGGGGCTTTGACTTGGAACTGGTTGAAACTACAGTTCTGCACTCTCTTCCTGCTTAGTTACAGACATTCACTTAACCAAAGTACCGTTATCTTTCAATGGTGTCAGGGGCCGTGTTAGCTCCTTTGTTGGCATGCAGGGATAAGTCAAATGCGACCTCACATTAGAGGGACACTTGGCATGCTTGGCATGAATTATGGACAACTTCTTTGACAAAAACTAAAACCAGGGTCTCTATGAGGATAATTTTCAGTGCATCACAGAAACAAGTGACCACACTACAGAACGGGCCTCACCTGGCATTTTTAAGATTAACAAAAAATCTTGTCTAGGTCAAACATGGGCAAATATTTTCAGCTATGAGCTTGAGGATGTTTTTTATTTAGCTGGGGAGTATCTATCTTCATACCTTACATCTGCCAAGGTGACTGGAATGTAGTCAGGGACAATGTAAGAACCACCACAGAGTCCATTTGTTCCAGTGATTACCTCAGGAATCAGCTGGGTCCAGGATGTGGCCTGTGCCTGCAGCTTCCTAAGTTCTGATCTGTGCGAGTCTTGTCTCGCTGAGATCTGATTGGAGGAAGAGAGCCTTGTGTGTGATGTGATCACCACCCTCCACACTGAGAAAACGGTCATTCTCCTTTAGCATCTTTGCTTTCGATCAATACAGTACAAAAAACTTTTCTCTCAATCATGTAGTACAGAAAATTATTTTTATCAGTTCCTCAATGTAATCTATATATACTTACATTGAATCAGATCAGAATCTTATGAGAAATTTATAATCTAGGCAGTAGTATTTTTCAGAGTGGGGAAATTGACGAGATACAGTCAAAATCATAACTCAATCTGATTGCATTCTATTTTTTCCTTTGAGATCAGAAAAGTAAATTATTATATCATCACCTTTTATGGTTTGATATTTAAAATGAGAGATGTGTACACACGCACATATACATTCACTTGAAAATATTTACATTTTTCAAAAGTGGGCCTAAGCTCTTAATTTATAAGCTATTTTATTTACTTACCTTAAGGAAAACAATTTAACAGCTGAATGCACCTTCTTTGATATTCTTTTTTATTATAAGAGTCTGAAATGTGCTTTACAAAATATATGGTACACAAACTTTGAATCCTAAATAACAGAATTGTGTAGGAGGAAACAAAAACAGCCAGAGCCCCAGTGATAAGTACCAGACAGTGAGGAAGCACAGGATCACTGAGCTGGGTATTGAAGGGTGAAGTGAAGTTCTCAATGAAGTAAAAAACACAGAGGGTCTGTTAGAAAGAGCACATGGCAAGGGACAGTATTCTTTTGCATGTTTGTTTGTGGTGTGCATGCATGTGTGTACGTGTGTTTGTGGGGTTGTACATTTGTGTGCAGGTGTGCATACATGTAGAAGACATAGGCCCATGTGGGGGCGTCTTCTCTGATAATGCCTCACCTTATATATGGAGACAGGGCCTTTCATTTGAGCCCAGTGTCCTGATTCAACTAGTTTAGTCAACCATCTTGTTCAACCCTCTCTCTGCCTCCAGAGTGCGGGCATTGCAGGTGGGCCACCATAGCCACATACCATTTGTACAGGTGCTGAGGATCCTCCTCCTTGAGTGGCTGAATCCTCTGCCCAGTCTGAGAGTGGTCCAGGCCCGAGTTTCCCCTCAGCAGAGGAGAAGTGGCCAGGCATAGGTCAAGCACACATGGGCCTATCTAAGGAAAACTATGAGAGACCCAATTGTCTGGTGCCTTTCCTCCTGTCAGAAAGGAATACAGCACTCTACTCAGAGAACGGAGCTTTCTTTTCCCGCTCTATTTCTCTTCAACTTGTCTATTTCAAACTTGCCCCCACTGAGCCAAAAACCAGAGAGTGTTCAGTCCACTCTTTGAAGACCTGGATTACTTTCCATCTTGATACTTATTTTAAATTTAGAATAAGACTCCCTGTTCATATATGAGGGACTCAGAGTTTTACGCATATTTTAAAAGACCCTCTAGTCACCAATGCTGATAGAAACCATCTATGGCGGAGAAATACCTTCAGTAGATCTTTTCCCCTTAAACAACTTTGTTCTCTCACGTACAGAGTTTGGCTAACCAAACTGGAAACGATGGAGGAAGTAGACAAAACTTTGCCGTGGGTTGAAGACACAAGCTGAAATTACCCAATGACTTGATTCATATAGATGTAGGTCGACATACCACACCAAAGGCGACCTCACACCTGTGAGCTGAGTGTCTGGCTCTGTGTAAGGGGCCCTGTAGAATGGCCACGGGAGCTCAACTTTTAAATCCATTTAAAAGTCAGGACAAAGAAAACCATGTTGCTGAAATAAAACATTCAAAAAACTAAGTCTTCTGAACACCCTGTGGCACAAGGTAGGGTTTTTATTAATGCAAGTTCTAAATGTGGATTAACCCTCTGGCGAGTCAATTTCCCAGAGCACTGGATTGTACTCTGGTCCTTTTCAAAGCAATACACCATACCACTGCCATTATTCTGAATATCAATTGAACACCGTTCTAATTCAGAACACAAAGCAAGAGTTAAAATGCTTACAGCCCTCAGCACTTACATCTAAATAAGTCACTGGAGATTCAAATGTACAAAGTGTTGTAAATCAGTCTTTTGGGGAGAGCGTAGGTCCCTCCCTCAGGCTTTTTAAAAAAGTGATTTTGTTATTTCAGGACCAAAGAAAGCCTTAGCCATGAGTTGACTATGTTCTTGAGGACAAGTCTAATCAGAAAGCAGAGCTATATTTTTGATTTGTGGCTTAGGATGACCATTAAGGACATTTTCCATGGGAGAGGAACACGAAAGACATTACCTGGTTGGATTTGACTCTTTATTTTATATTTCTGTATAAAAATCAAAGAACCAGCTGAATTTGACCAAGTGAAGTATTCCTGTGGTTCAAGACAACCCCCTAAGATGAAGGAAGAACTGCCAGGAACCACAACATCCTTCACAACCATCAATTGTTTATCCCAATCCATCTCCTTTTATCTTCCAAATTGATTTTGGCAATAGGAAAAAAAAAATCCCCTCTTCCCCGACAAGAACCCATGTGAAATACTGTCTTCTCATCCAACCCCAGTGATGTTCGGTTTTGTTCTGTATTCTTAAATGTTTGCTGTATATTTTGAGTGATACCCCTTTGTTTGGAAGGACTCAAAAAAAAAAAAATGAGCTACTTTCCCATCTAATTATAATGAGATAAATGGAACTATGAGGGAATATTAAAAATGTAAAGTCCTTTACTAAGTGTGTCTGTCAGCTGAGCACACTGAATCTTGCATAGTGCACACACACTTACACTGTCATCTCATGACCGATGGTGCTGGTATACCCTTCTTGTTCTTTGGCATGTCACAATTGTATTGTGCCAAACTGGCAGAGCCGTGCAATATGTTAGTGTAAAGGCCCCACAGTTTAAGGGCGAAATCTAGAAGTGTTAACTATACACTGTCTAATTATACGACCTGCCTGTCCCAGAATGTGATTTCAGAAACCATCTCTGACATATGGGAAAAGGGTAGAACAGCTGGTCATTACGGTTTCCTCAAGACTATTTAGCAACACACTTGAATGTAATTAAAGGGAGACACTAAATACAGCACTTGTGGTACAATGTATTTTTAATTTCTATGGCATGTGGTAAAAGTAAATAGATGAAAGCATTCAAGTTTCTGCACTCGGCATCCAACTTGTCAAAGATGCAGCACGCGCTTGGCTGACTGCAAGCAGGGTCCTGGAGTGAGCAGCAAGCACCCATGTATGCTGCAAAGAGGCTGCGCTGTGCAGTGCTCAGAGGAAATATCCAGTAAGAGCTCTCAGAAAGAACCTAAATGAAAGCATCCGTTCATCCTCTCATTCAGGTGTGCATCCATCCATCGTTCAGACAGATGTGTCAGCCTGTCAAAGGCCTCCTCTGCCCAGGTATAGCTCACAGCTTCCTAACTCAATGAAGGCTGTGGTAGGAGCGGCAAGAAAGTTCTGGGTCCACGCTGGAGTGAGTAGTTTAGTGTGAGGCCAAAAGAGCAGCCCGTGCAGGACAGTTGCAGCGGAGGTCTGCAACGGAAGAACAGTGATGAGAATATGGCCCAACGTGTATTGAGCACTAATTCCGGCATGGAGTAAAATGGCACATACTAATCCTGAGCCCTCAGTCACCCTGTGTGGCAAGTCCCACCCACCATCTCATAAGCTTGGTAAGCTGTCTTATGTCCATAGAATGGAATGTTGAACTTTCTCCCCCTTTGGTTTTTTGAGACAGCATTTCTCTGTGCAACAGCCGGGGTTGTCCTGGAATTTACTCTGCAGACCAGGCTGGCCTTGAACTCGTAGAGATCAGCTTGTCTCATCTTCCCAAGTGCTGGGTGAAATGCTGAACTATTGATATATACTAGAGCACAGAGGAATCTCAGAGGCACCATGCAGTGTGTAGGAAGACAGGCTCCAGAGTTCTCCTGGTTGCTGTAGGTTATGTTTTGACTACTACACCCTAGGGGAATATCTTGATGTAAGACAATTGCTGTGTGTCCTCACTGTGGTATTCAGCACATTCTTGTTAAGACTCAGAACTCACAAAACCTGTCAATTCTTTTCCTTTGGTACCGGGGTTTGGACTGAGCACCTTGTGCATGCTGGGTTGAATGCTCTATCCACCATTTCAGAGTGGTGGCTCAGGCCTTTAATCCAAAGCACGTGAACCTCTGTGAGTTTGGGCTCATCTTGGTCTACATAGTAAGTTCCAAGCTGGCCAGAGCTACATAGTGAGATCTTGCCTCAAAAAAAAAAAATTCATAAAGTAAAAGTTATTTTTACTACATATAATCACTGAAAATAAAAGAAGCAAAAACCAAGAGATGGACATTTTAGTTTGGGTTCTCAAAAATCAATCCTGAACTAGATAAGCAGGCAAAGGCTAGAAGTGTGTGGATAGGTTTCAAATTTAATAAAAAGCAGTCTGGAATATCAGAGGACAGAGCCACCTCTTCCAGTCTTTGTTGGTTTGTTTGTTTGTTTGTTTCCTGAGACAGAGTTTTCTGTGTGACAGTCCTGGCTGTCCTGGAACTTGCTTTGAAGACCAGGCCAGCTTTGAACTCACAGAGATTCTCTTGCTTCTGCTTCCCAAGTGCGGGGGCTAACTGTGTGTGCCACCAATGCCTGCCTAGGAGCCTGGAATTCCCTCTGCAAACTAAGCTGGCCTCAAACTCAGATTTGCTGGAATTAAGGGCATAGGTCACTACTCCTGGATATTCCCTGTGGCTGGGACTAAAGGTGTGAGTTACTAGTGTATTCTCCTAGACTGACTGTGGGGAGATCCCCCTGATATCTCAGGCTGTTTTTATTAAATTTGAAGCATATCCCCACATAGAAGTCTCTGTTAGAAGTGAACACCCAGATGCTTCCTTAGTGCAGTTATCAACATGTCAGTCTGAAAGTGAATGCAGGATTCACAAGTGTAGAAATGTGGCAAGTAAGAAAAAGAGGGGGAAAATCCAGCACAGAACTCAAGTGTGCAGACTGGAGAATCGGCTGAGACAGAGAGAGAGAGAATGAGAGAGAGAGAGAGAGAGAGAGAGAGAGAGAGAGAGAGAGAGAGAGAGAGAGACGCTTTCTTTCCGTAGATGGTGCCCTGGGAGCAAAAACTCTGTGCTCTCCAAGTCCCTTAGAGCACCCCCAAGCTAAGAAGCAGAAAGGCCCAGGTCCTTGAGATAGACAATGCTGGGCAGATGTTATGGATCACAGCCGCTGGTGAACTCAGATGAGCTGAGCCAGGTGGGAGGGCCTTCCACAGCATCTGCCCATGGCAGTTTAGGAAGACATGCTCTGTGCCCACAGCCTTGAGGGAAGGTGGGGAACGTAGCAATGAAAAGAACTTCATACAACACGGAGAACTCCAGCCATTAAAGAGGAAGCTTAGAAATATGCCTAGTCTCCCTCTAGAGCTGTCAGGTGATGCATCCCCATACAGTTCTCCTGACAGGCCCACCAGGTAAGTGTTAGCATTCCGTGTTAAGGTAAGGAAACGGAGACTCGTGAAGTAAAACAGTTTTCCCAGGCATGCACCACAGGCAAACGCATACAAAGTCTGGACCATGTGGCAGCTCATGGTTTTTCTATGATGTAGGAGGGCTAATGCTGAAATTCTGGAAACGAAGGAGTAAATAAACAACAACAAAAAACCAACCAAGCAAACAAACAAAAAACACTTGAGGGTACCAAGGACTTCATCTCTGCTATGTTCTCATTTGCGTAAGTGACCAAGCTAGTACTGGGCTGTATCCACTGTTTCTGTCCAGCTGCCTGGCCACCGTTGGGGAATGAGACGTGCTGCTCTCTACATTGCTGCTCCATGGACAGTCCTTGGCCCTGGAGATGGTATCACTGACCTAAGATCTTGTTTTCTTTAACAGGAAGAATAGGGCTGGAAAGAGAGACACTCACAGCCCACTCACCACCCCCAGGGCACATGCTATCATCAGAGTAGCTGGCATAGAGGATACAGATTTTTGGCCAAAGAACAGAAGAACACTAACTAACCCACATGGGTCTTGAACCCCTGACCCCTTATAGCATTGTTTTCTCCCCACTTCGGCTAACAGACAGACCAATTATGAACACTGACTCAAAGAGGGAAGTCACCTCTTCACCTGGGGTCAAGAAAAGCCCAGACGGCTGGACTTTAAGAGCATGTGGCTGCAGAGAGATAATCAGGACATTCACAGTTGCAGGAGTTTTCCAAGACATGTTCCTTCCTCGCATGGCTCACTTGAACTCTACTTGGTTTTGCTCCCAGCCTCCAAGGTGATAGAGGTCTGGGGTTTGCAAAGGTGCTTTCCCATAGCTCTCAGGTCAGACTTGACAAGGGAGGGTCTACTTTGTAGAAGAGCATGCCTTTGACTGGAGAATCTGAGACTGGGGCATTTCCATACTGGGTTTTACAGGGAAAACACTTCCGTTAACAATGGTTCTTAAACTTGGAACACAATCTCCGGTGTCCTGAAAGGTAGCTTTATGTTTCTGTATGTCTCCGTGTTTGTATATCTTAGGTCCTTAGCCCCTGCCACTGTGATCAGACACTCTGGCAAAGTGACTTGAGGGAGAAGTAGTTTACTCTGGCTCACAAGGGGCACAGCCCACCATGGCAGGGACATGAAGCTTATCAGGACATTCTAAGCAGCTTAACACATTGCATCTGTAAACAGGAAGCAGAAAACAGTGTATCCATGCTGCTGTTCACAGTCCTCTCTATCTGCATCAGGGAATGGTGCCACCCACAGTAGGTGGGTCTTTCTACCTTAATTAATGCAATTAATTTAATCTCCTATAGTCTTAATACAAGGGGAGGAGCTGAGGCCTACCTCAACTTGATAGGCCATGCTGTGTTGATACCCGTACGAGGCCTGCCCCTTTCTGAACAAAAACAGGAGTGGATAAGGGGGTGCATAAAGGAAATAGAATGGAAGGAAGGGGGGGAGCTGCAATAGGGATAAAAAATAAATGAATACATTTAATTAGCATATGTATAATGTATCATTTATAATAATATGATATGATATGATATAATATAATATATATATAAAATCTCCTACAGGCATGCCCAGAAGTCCATCTCCAGATTCTATCAAGTTGACAACACTAACCATATATAGTCATTTAGGATGTATGCAAGTGTCATTACATCTAATTAATGTGTTTATAGATTTGGGTTATTTTAGAAAGATACTGACATGCAGTGACATAGTCAGTCAGGACACGATGCTAATAAAACCAAAGATGGTGGCTCAGTCCTTGAACCAGTTGTAGCTTTACTTCAGCCATAGCCATACTATAGCTGAAGCCAACACACAGGATGATGACACACCGTGATGAGAGGAAGTGGAGTTTGGACAGTTTACTGAAGAGATACCCTCAGTGTGTGTCAGGGGATGGCCAAGCCTGACAGCAAGTTTAGCTTCACGTTGTCCTCGTTTGCTAAGGGCAGCATTTGTTGTTGAAAGAATGAAGAGCCTATTCTCAGAGACTAGACTCGGCCCCTCCAAGACATCCAGGGTTCCTGGCTGTATTGTAGAGTGCATCCCTCTCTGAGGGATGATGCCTGTGGAACCTAAGATCTTAGTGACTCACCCACCTTCCCCTATATGCTACTCTTCCCAACACAAGGCGATATGGAGTTTCCCCTCTCCTCCCACAAACCATGTGCAGGATCTACAGCCCAGTCGTGGTCTGTTTTGCTAAGCATCACTAATGTCCCTGCATTGTAATCTCCTTTGTTTCCAAGAATGAAGACAATGGCCCAGTTCTACAACTTGAAGTTAGTTATGTCCAATGTGAGTGGCTTAGGCTAACAAAATATGAACAGAATATTCCAAAAATATTTATTCATTATTTATACTCAACCCTCTAGAGTCAGACTTATAGGCAAACCTGGGCCTCTTACTGAGAGTTAACACTGGAAGGGTCAACCTTGGGCCCTGTCTATGTGGATTAGAGAGGCCACAGACTCTCACATCACCACCTTCAGATCTTAGAGAACACAAGGAGTCAATATTCATGGTTTTAAGTCCTCAGAACTTTGGAATGTTCCTTTCCAGAGTCTACCTACCTGGCTTGCACAGCCAGGAAGAAAGTATTTAGCCATCTTGGATGTTTATATAGGTTCCTGGGTCCCGGAACCTGGATGCTCACTAGGGCCACCCCCTCAGCTGCAGTTTGCCCTTCCACAGTCTGTTTACTCATGGCCAACTAAAGTCTGAAAATGTTAACTTCCAGAAGTAAATAATGTTTTAAGTTTCACGCTGAATAGCGTGATCCAATTTCTTTCTACCAGGCTCACTCCCACCTGGGATGTAAACACTTCCTGTGCCCACAGTATAGGCAATCTTCTCCTTCTTCATCTGGTGGACATTCTGACTATCAGAGAGAGTGTTACGATATCACAAAACATGGCTCACATCACCTTTATTTTACTTAATGCTGTCCCCAATGTGTAGAGATGCTGGCAATTTGGAGACACGGAGAAGCCGTAAAGTGCATTCTTTGTGTAGAAAAGGGTAGTTAGATTTGACGGTAAGGAAAGAGAAAAATCCTAAGCTGTAGTTGTTCACATCTGTGAAACTGATGGAGGAAAGGATTCTGTGCTATTCTTTATGAAAAACAAAACTAAGACATGATCCAGCATGGTGTCTTAGTCTATGATGGGTTGAACACTAAATATGGGTTTGCACATCAGGAAAATGCATACTGCACACAGTATCAGGCATCGCCCCAGAATCTCAGAATATCCTCTCTGTAGATGGGGCAAGCCTCCTGTACTGACTATACCTGGGCCACAACTCACTTCCCCTCAGATCAGCCTGAGACAGGATTTGACAGTCTCCATCACCTACCTGTCACTGCATTTGTATAACATCCCCTTCCTTGGTTTAAACCCAGACTCTATCTGGACCATTCCCAGTGTGGCCCCCGCACTGTGCTGCTTCACTGGGCTCAGCATTCAGCATCTTCTCTACTTGCTGCTTCTCCATTTTTTTCTGTTTTTGTTGTCAAGTGAACAATGCATAATATGAGGAACCCACATGAGTTTCAATGCCATTTGCCCTCATTTCCAAGGAGAGAATGGTGTGTGAAATCCCATAGCAACTTGAGAATGAAGACGTTCTATAATAAATCCACTCCTACAGTTGAGCTGGGGGATGGAGGGAACAACCAAAATTCTGCAACAATCCTGAAAAAGTCCATCTACAGGTAGACCAAGGACTTGAGCAGAAACTAACTCAAGGACTGGGGTTGAGGTTTTATAGGGAAGATGGAGAGATAGATTAGTCAGTAAGGTACTTCCAAGTCTGGATCCCAAAACCCACATTGTAACCTCAGCAATGGTCAGATGGGAGGTTGTGGTAGAGCACTCTGGACATCTAGACTAGTCTCCTGGGCAAAGCTTCAGTCAGTTAAAGATCCTGGTTAATAAAAATTGTGGAAAGGGCATGAGGAACTATACCAGAGATTGCCTTCTGACCACCACATGCACACACACATGTATTTGTATATGTACTGACACACAAACCGACAGAGAAGGGGAAAGGGGAAGGAGAGGGAGATTTCAGTGGCAGAAGACAAAAGTCTTTGCTAAAATCTCCATTGAGTTCAATAGCAGAAGACCCAGGGGGTCATTCAGCAATACGGTGGTTCATGGGTCAATGCAGACCCTTGAGAAGACTGATGCTGGAATCCTGGCTACAGTCATGAGACTGTACAGTCAAGACCAGTTCCTGGGTCTAGGGCACAACTCAGAAGTAAGGCTTATCAGCAACTCTGCTTTCTAGCCCTTGGCCTGAGGAAGCCAAGTCCCAGTGGACTGAACTACAGTTCTTTAGATGGCCCAGGGTAAGCCCAAGGTCTCCTCCTGGGCTTTGCCTGGAGAGGAATATACTTACAAGGGTGTTTAAGGACTTTGGGGATGAGGCTGCCAGGCTCACAATGAGGCATACCTTGTTAAACCATCTAACAAAGAGTCAAGTGGCATTTTCTAGAGTGAAACTCTTTTAAAGTAGTAGCTAATAAATCATGATCCTGCACAAATATTGACGTTTCTCAAAGTATAGAGCATTTCTAGGTTGGTGGATAAAGTGCTGGGTGTGAGGTAGAGCATACCATTAGCTCCTTGTATACTTCAGGCTATTCTGGTCAGGAAAGTACCACTCTCAAATGGCCTCCCTCGTCAGCCAGGGTCCAGTAGAAATTCACTAGGTGTTCAGCATGAATATGAGAATTGGGATTTTCCTTAAAGTGTCATTATTTTTAGTAAAGTGAATATAAGCCATGTCAAAGCCTTACTAGTGGATACTTTTGTGTCCATGTTTTCTCCAGAGGCCACAGAACTACAGAGAAGAAAGCGGTTATCAGGAGAAAGTCAGAAAAGCCTCCACATGCATTCACACAGACTCGCACACATATGCACATAGACAATCAATTTTATGTAAGATTGGTTAGAGTTACAGAAAGGTCTAAATGACAAGAAAAAAAGATACCCTGAGCAACATTCTCAAAATAAAGTGTGCTAGTCAAGAAGGCTCAGGCAGATAAGAGAAGACACACAGACACATGTCAGAGCAGATGGGCCATCTAGAATGTATCAAACCTCCCAGGTAGAGTGCCCCAAACTTGATATGGATAGTAAATGTAAAGTCACATAATAATTTACACAGATGCCAGAATGATATCAACAGAAAGGAATTGTCTGTGATAAGCACCTCATCTAAGTCAGGCAACGCACTCTGAATAGGTTAACAACTGCTCCAAATGTTCACCAAGGAAGCTCTGGTCTTTGACATTAATCCTCCAGGACTGCCATAATAGGGATATGCAACATCTCCCAAAGGCACACGAGTTAAAATTTTGGCTCCAAACTTGGCACTATTGGAGATATTAGAGGCTATGAGGCAAGGCCTATCCAGAGGTTATCTAGTCATTGGGTGTGGGGGGGGGGTGTTCAGGCAAAGACTCAGTAGAGCCATGGAGTGAGATGAGCCTGCTTTGTAGAGCTAGAACAGTATGTGAATGCTGGGGTGAGATGCCCAGTTTTCCTATGAAACCACCCTGCTACCAGGACTGCAGATCACTAGAGAGTTCCCTGCTGCTTCCCCTTTGCCTCAAGTTCAGTCATCCAATGACTATTCCATACCTCTGCACCCTGTCTCCACTTGGAGTAACTGCCAAGGTCCATCAATGGGCATCTCACATATGGCGACCAATACTGCAAAGGTGTCACCACTGTTCCAATCAACTTTCTGTACGTTGGTGCCTCTGAAGAAGACGCTCAAATCTGTCTCCACCTCAGAGATGATTTTCTTGGGAACATGACTTCAGGGGATTAGTATCAGGAGCAGTCTAAGGAATATCATTCTAAGAGAGATTAAAAGTTGGGTATCTGCTGGTCAGCTGGCAGTAATGAACCCAATAAGGTAATAAATGCCATCAGACAACCCCAAGGTGCCCTAGCAATCCAGATGCTAAAATGTTCACTGGTGATGAGTAGGGGAGCAGTACCAGTCATGTGAGACAAACTCAAGGTGAAAAATGTCTAGTGTTTGAGAGCCCTGGGGAGCAGGATGTGGCTCCTCAGCACTTTGGCTACTCTAAAGAGAGTTTTGTTTTTGATAGTTGAGGGTGGCTAATCACCAGTTTTAGGTAGCGTTCTCAGTGACCTGTGGGGAAAATTTTTTAAAGTTTCATCCCTCACATCCAAACACCAGAAAAATTTAAGAATCAAGTCTCATCATTGAGTCTAAAATTGGGAATTTCAAAGAAGATTGGTCCATCCTTGTAACTCCTTTGTGCGAGCAGCCAAGGCCTGCTTTAGAAGGATTTGGGCACTGAGCCTTGAGATGGACACAAGCTGCTTGCTTTATAGCAGCACAGACTTGGGTGAGTGGACCCTCCCCTATCTCCATATGGCTACCAGAAAATCTAGTCAGGTTCCAACCTATCCCAGCTGTGCCCATTGAGGGAGTGGTGACCAGAACTGTATAGAGTTAAGGAGTTTCAGGATACAGTTCATGGACTAGCAGAAATCACTGGAATTTGTATATAATTTGATTCCAGGAGCATCACTGATGAAGGATCTGGTGCCTAGTGAGGGCTGGAAGACAGAGATAACCCTCTGCTGGAAGGCTCTTGGAGGCTTAGAGATGACCCACACTAAGTGTAGTGATGATACTCAAACACCATGGCATTGACAGATGATTGAATTATACAGTTCTGAGCTCTGTGTGTGTGTGTGTGTGTTACAGTGGCTGTGCCAGGTATAGTGAGTGAGTCCTGGGACACACCATCATAGCCCACTTCAAGAATGCATTTACTCCCCCATCCAGCTGGCATACTGCCAGTTGACAAAGCTCAGCCAGCTGTTCTCTGTGGAAATTGTCCTTGGCCAGACAGAGGTACCTTCCCCTTGGCCCTATTCTCACCTCAGGGTACATAACCAAGTAGGAAAAATGAAGGTTGTAGGAAACCAGGTTACTCTTTAAAGATCTTATTCAGGGTGTGAGGAGATGACTCAGTAACCAAAGATGTGTAATGTTCATGTAGAGGACCCAAGACTTGTTCTTAACATCCAAACCAAGCAGTTCATAACTACCTGTGACTCCAGCTCCAAATGATTCAACACTTTCTTCTGGCTTCTTTGAGCACCTACACTCACATGCATATAACCCCTATACACACCACACACACACACACACACACACACACACACACACACACACACACACACACACACCTTCAAAAGATCTTATTTCAATGTCTGCTAAATTACACATATCCTATTATATTGGATTGAATCATGAATGCTCTAGATTTCTGTGTCCTTTTCCTTAAATAATTCTCTACAGAGCTTTGTTGTTTATCTTGTGGCCTCAGGGGTCAATTAAATTGGCCATCACATCTTATTATAAAAAAGAAAAAGCAAAAAAGAAAACATTCCCTGAAAAAAGAGTTGCTAGGATAAGCATTTACCCTTGAACAGGAAGTGCTAAGTGGATTCAGAACTGGTGTTCTAAGCTCAGGCAGGCATTCTCTCTTTCCAGGGTGAAGGCTGTTTACATACTGCCCAAGAAGTAAGAAAACATCTCTTCTGTGCTACTTGTCCTTGAAGACACTGATCCTGTGCTTCTTCGCCTCTCTCCGCAGCCTGCTCAAAGGCACCATATGAAATGAGAATTGTCTTCTCTGTTCCCTTTATTTGCCACAGGTCAGTGTCAGCCAGTGCTGTCTGTTCCAGTAGAGATTCAAGAAAAGATGGAGGACAGCTGTTCTCTGCAGCAGGAAACCGTGCTTACCAGGTTCTCAGTGAACGCTGGCCCTCCATCATTAGGCCAGGATACTTGAATTGGACACTGAGGGATTTAGCTTGGAAATGTAAAAGTACTGGTTACTTAGGGTGAGTCCTTGGGACCCTCCACAATAAAAGAAGCTCTAAATCTTTGTTTCTTTTCCCGATGATGTGATAATACATTCTGTCTAAAGTAGCACACAATTCCAGGTACAGTCCATCATTGTGGGGAAATCAAGGAAGGAACTTGGAGCAGCTCATTTCACTCACAGTCAAGAGCAGAACACAATGAATAGATGCATGTTTACTAGTCCTTAGCTGTCTTTCTCCATTTTCATATAGCCTAGGGAATGGCGACACCCACAATAGGCAGTCTGCCCATTGATCAAGACAGTCTCCCATAGACATGCCTGTCAGCCAATCTAGTCTAAATAATTCTTCATTCAGACTCACTTTTCAGGTGATTCTAGGATGCAGTTGACAACTAACACCAGCCATCACACCCTAAAATTACCAGGGCAGCCATGCAGTGCTCACACCAAGCAACCAGAGCTTGCTTTTAGCAGGGAGTCTCTCAGTCTCTGAGGGGACGCTCCTCTGTAGGAAACAAACTCAAGCTCAAGCGCACCTGCACGTTGGTTCCTCCAGGCTCAGCTCAGGAGCAGCAGCCACAGTGGGTGCAAAGCAGTACACACTCTAGATTTCACCTCAACAGCCGTGCCCGCTGGGTGGTTTCCCATGGCAGGGTAGGAACGGGCACCACGCAGGCTGCTGAAGGGCTCCTCTTGGTTATCACGCTGTGTTGCTTTGACAGCAAAGCACAATCTCTCCCAGTTACTGAACTCGTCTAGACTGGGGCAAGGTTTCTTCGCTTCTGTCACAGCACACAGATTCTCCTGAGACTGAGAACATTTGTTTTTTCAGCCCACTAACTCCAACTACAGTACGTTTCCTTCTTATCGTCATTATTTAGTCTGTAATTATTCCAGTCTACTAACTCCAGCAGAGGTTGGGGAGAACGGCATCTACAGTGCATAAATCACTGAATTTGGGTCCTTCGTTGTCATTAGTAAGTTCAGGACACGGAAGTCTCCAAAGGATCAGCTCCCTCAAATTCCATGTACGTTGATTTTTTACAAGCCAGGGAGGAAAAGGGAGGGTAGGCTGCTGCCTAGGACTTTGCCATGAAGATCAGAAGTTTCATTTAAACCCATGGTGATTACAGCTTCGATTTATTTGTTTGTCCTAACGGGGCACATAGCAGGCTAATTTGGCTGTGTGATATAAGACAGGCATCTACAATGCTGATGAAGTGAGACTGCAATTGGGCACAAACCCACCTGTTTCCAGAAGCCAGCACGCACTGTTTATACTGATGCTTACATCTGCTGGAAATTACAGGGAATTCACCTACAAGGCAGATTCTGGAAACATCCCATCCCCAAACACTTTCCGCTTCTTCACATCCCAAGACCATCTTTGACCACATACTGTAGAGCAATCGTCAGTGGCACATGGAGCAGGGGTGGGGTGGGGTGGGGTATAGTGGTTTATAGAGCCCATTGATTGACACTGCCAGCTACACCATGTCCAGTTTGGGTATGTACCCCGAAGAGTCACTGGAAAACCGGTCCAGACCATCAGGGGATCAAGACAGAAAGTTGCAACAAAGCCCGGGCCATGCAGAAAACAGGACAAGAACTGTGTGATCACAACACTCCAAATGTTCGCTCTGCAGAAAACTCCGCATTTCTCCTCGGTGTCAGAGGAGAAAGCCTGTGCCATGGAAATCAGGCTGCTGTGGGTGTGAAGACTCTGGCATGGAGACCCTCTGAAGTATAGGCTGTGACTTAGCTTTGAGTTGGCAACCCGTATTAGGGGAAGGCAGCCTGCGGTGCCCCTGCCGGGCTCCATGAAAGTCATTTACATGTGCTCTTTAGAAGTGTCCCTCTCTCACCAGCCCTTGGGGATGTCACAGATGGCAAACAGGGAAGGTCCCTGAACCCCAACATCTGGTCAAATGGTTCCACATAAGGAAGGAGAATTAAATCTCTTACAGGAGCCTGTTAAATACCCAGCCTAGATCTTCCATCTCTTTTTCTTTAGGAACAATTATCTTGACATTTTAGACAGATCTGGAAAATATTCAATACCTAAGAATAGCTGGCTCAGGGTCACATGCTAACACAGATAGCGACATATTTGGAGCTACTAAGTAAGAAAAGAGACTTTTGGAGAAGATGAAAGTAAATTCAACAGGGAGGAAAGAAAGGTACCAAAACAGCAGAGTCACTGTTTTATTTTATTCCCCATTTTATATCTTTTTTAAATGAAGTTTTTTTTTTTAATTCATTGGCTCTATTGGTAAGAACTAGTTAAAAAAGAAAAAGGCTCCCATCAGAGCCTCAAATAAATGGCAAAGCTAATAGAGGCCCAGGGACAGCCTTCTCAGAATTGCACAGCTTGCCATTCCACATATAGTATCTTGAAAAATCTTTACTGCCTTCAAAGATACAGCCCTTGGCACTCAGCACCATGCCTCCAAGTTTAGAATGTGGACCTCCATATTTATGTTCCCCAGATGGTGGGATTTATAAACGCACCATGGGGTGCTATTGAAATTAATAATTTAATTCATTTCAGTGACGATGCCGTGATTGCTAGTCATTATGGCAGCAGCAGTGAGCGGAGCCTCTCGGTCCTGGGATGTAGCTGAAGGGTAATATCAGCACGGTAATTCTCTGTCATCTGATTCAAACGCTGTCGATCCCTCCTGAATGGGAATCGCCAAAAGTTTTTGGAAGGAAAATGAAGCCGGCATCGTATTAGTTAGACGAAGGTGGCTTTGATTTATGTGATGTCGAAAGTTTAAAATCTGTTCCCTGAGGAACAGTGGAGTGATATGGGTTGTTTTGCTTGGAGAAGAAAAAGGATAGAAAGAGAACCCATGCCAGCATCTTCAAGAGCGCATCTCTCACTCTCTGTCTCTGAAGATTCTATGTCCAAACAATGGAGGATTAACCACACTGTTATCTTTTATCTCCCCTTGCCTGCTCACCAAGGGAATATCCTGGCAGTTGGGCTAAATGACTTCTAAGTCCCTTCCAAGAGATACTCAGAGATTCCTGAAGTCTATGGTTGTGTTCAGGAGGTGTGTGGGGGGGTAAGTGACTAAATTTCCTCCAGGGAGGTACATGTTTCTCTCAGCCTAATGACCTGAAGCCTAAATGTGCGAGAGGGAAAATGACTGGGCAATGGGCACCCATAAGCATGGCCAACGCAAAGGAAGCTCCTGGAAGCCCTCCGTAGGAGGCCATAACTGCCTTAGATTTATACAGCGCCATTTCTTCTCTGGAAGCCTGAACCCTTTGCATATTTCCATCATAATCCTCTTTCCCATAATCACAGAAGACAGGCCTGGTGTACAGAGTCAATAGCTGAAGAAGGCTTGGTGAGTCTAAACGGGGCAGGAGGGAATTCTCTCAGCTTTTCTTTCTTATGCCAGGGTCCCCTAGGGGGCTGTACCACATCTGCCCAACCCCCAGAGTCTGAAAGAGAATGTAAGTAATCAGAATGATTGACCGAAATGTTAGAGACACTGTCATGCCCCCCCCCCCACTGCCATTTGTTGACATCACCTCATGGTAGAGGACAGTGATACAAACATGGAGCGCACCGTGAGAATGGAGAAGCACTTTAAACTCTTCTGAAGGATAATTCCCTCCCAGGACCCTAAAGACCCCTCGATACACTTTTCAAATGTCCTGCCACCCCCCATACTGTTACACGCCTAGAGGACAGACAGTCTCCATAGTAGAGCAGAACCACAGCAGAAGCTAGGCAGTGGGGATATTTAATCAGCTGGGACTAATATTGGAGAGTAAAAAATTAAAAATTAACTGGAATGAAAAAAAAAAAAAAGCACCGTATCTGGGACTGTGTACAAGGTACATCGTAGTAGCTGTAGTAGTAGCTGTAGTAGTAGCTTGGGTCCAAGAATGTTCATCATTCAAGAAAAGAGAAGTTTACCAATGGAAATGGGAGCCTACCTCTGCCCACATGGGCTCGGTGGGGTAGCTTTTCCTCAGGGAGGCTGGGATGCCAATGTCTTGGGGTCAAGGTCAAGGTCCAGTGCTGTGGGAATGGTGTTCCTGTGGAATGGAAGGAGACTTGGGCCATCCTGTGCTTGGGTCAATGCTGCTGTTACAGGGGATGGAGTCTCCAACCAAGAACCTCAGGGTGGGGCCAGACAAAGAAAGCCTGTTCCATCCTAGATTCAAAGAATCCTTTGAAGAGCTGAGGATTTGGGGAACTAAGAAGAACGCACCCTGTTGTGTTTTACTGACTACAGTAACTACCCTTGATGGCTTCAGTTCAGATAGCTGTGTCTGTGTGCCCCGGCCATTGTTATAAAGTGGCGGAGGTGAACACTACATACAAGAAGCCAAGGGCTCTCCCTTCGTCTCTGGGGTCAGTGATCAGTTACCTCATTTCCTGCTCTCCAGATATCTGCTGCCCATTCAGTGGTGCTTCTCACCCCCTGAACTCCATTTAAGCCCCAAGGCTATGTGTTTGGCTCAGCCCCTGGTACTCACAGGAAATGCTTAGTAAGCAAGTATAACTAAATTGCCTCACATTCTGGAGGCTGAGGCAGGAGGATTACACCTTCCAGGCCAGCCTAGCCTAGGCTATATAGTGAAATTCTGTCTCAAAAATGAAAGGAGGGTGTTGGGGAGATACCTCATTGGTAAAACACTTACCATGCATCAAACCCATATTTGGATCCTCAGCATAATCATAAAAACAAAATAAACAGAAAACAGCTGCTGAATGGCAATCCCAGCTGTGGTATGACAGTGTGCACCTGCAATCTCAGCTGTGGTATGACAGTGTACACCTGCAATCCAGCTGTGGTATGGCAGTGTGCACCTGCAATCCCAGCTGTGGTAGGACAGTGTGCACCTGCAATCCCAGCTGTGGTATGACAGTGTACACCTGCAATCCAGCTGTGGTATGGCAGTGTGCACCTGCAATCCCAGCTGTGGTATAACAGTGTGCACCTGCAATCCAGCTGTGGTATGACAGTGTGCACCTGCAATCCCAGCTGTGGTATGACAGTGTGCACCTGCAATCCCAGCTGTGGTAGGACAGTGTGCACCTGCAATCCCAGCTGTGGTAGGACAGTGTGCACCTGCAATCCCAGCTGTGGTATGGCAGTGTGCACCTGCAATCCCAGCTGTGGTAGGACAGTGTGCACCTGCAATCCCAGCTGTGGTATGGCAGTGTGCACCTGCAATCCCAGCTGTGGTATGGCAGTGTGCACCTGCAATCCCAGCTGTGGTATGGCAGTGTGCACCTGCAATCCCAGCTGTGGTAGGACAGTGTGCACCTGCAATCCCAGCTGTGGTAGGACAGTGTGCACCTGCAATCCAGCTGTGGTATGACAGTGTGCACCTGCAATCCAGCTGTTGTATAGCAGGGTGCACTTGCAATCTCAGTGTTAGGGATGCAGAGATAAGAGGATTCCTGGAGCTTGCTGACCAGCTAGTCCAAGGGTATCGGTGAGCTTCAGGTTCAATGAGAGATCCTGACTTGAAAAAATAGTATGGTGAGCTCTGTAATCAATACATATATTTGTATGTACACACCCATGTGTGTACATGGGTGAAAACACACACACACACACACACACACACACACACACACACACACACACACACACACACACTATGTGTCTATGGGTGTGGATAGGGCACTTGGAGCCAGTAACTCTTCTATCTTTCCATTGCTCACAGCAGCCATTGCTGTTAGGTTAGTGTCTGTGCTTGACAATACCTGAGTGTCCAGCACTCAGGAGAAGAGGGTGCCTAGGTCTGGAGGCTGGGAGTCAGACCCTAATATCCATACTTTACCATCTCAGAATAAACTGTGTAGCTGCCTCTGGTCTCGGATGCCTTCTTAAGATGGCTTAGAAAGGAAAGAGGAACCTTATGGTTTAAACGCCAGATCCTTTATAAAAGGATCCTAGGCAAGCTATTCCATTTACTTGCCCCTAAGCTTTTAACTCTAATATGAGGATAATACATCCTACCATAGAGAATTGAGGTGAGCTCTCAGCTGGTCCTAGTGCCTCACTTCACAGAGTAACTGGCTCAGAGTAGGCGGTCAACATGGGTCTGTTATTTTCCAATAGAAGCACCTCAAGCAACACCTCTTTCTAGGGCTCTTTGAAGGATCAAAGGAGAATGTAACCCCCAAAGACCTCCGAGGATGGTGGGGACATGGCTCAGCAGTTACAGCATCTGCTGCTGAAGCATGAAGGCTCACGTTCAGGTCCCCATCACCCACATAAAATGCCAGGTGGGAATAACAGCCACTTGTAACTCCAGCCTTAAAAGGCAAAGGCACAGGGTCCCTGCAGAGAGCTGACTAGTAGACTTACCACATGGGCAAACTCTGGGTTTGATTGAGAGACCCTGCCTCAAAGAACAAGGTGGGAGAGCAGAAGGGTAGTTTCCAACATCATTCTCTGGCTTTCACCTGCATTAACATGCACATGTGCACACTCCACACACATACATAAATATGAATATACAGAGCACACGCGCGCACACACAGACATAAAAGCTCTCTGAAAACTGCAAAGTGTTATAAATTAGTAAAGTGGTCCCATGGGAACAAGATGGAGCTTCTAGGGTGAAGAAAGAAGGCAGAACAGCTGATTTACAACTATACCCTGGTTCAGAAGAGTCAAATTTTAGAACCCAAATGAGATGAAAACAGGGAGACTGGTCTGCTTGCCACTGCAGCCCCACTCTGGTGGCAGATGCTCACTGGTGACCGAGAAGATGAATGCTGAATGGCTCTTTCTTGTGGCCTCCTGCTGAGCATGCCAGGCACAGGAAAGAATCCTGGATGTTCATTCCTTCCCAGCTGTGCCTCATGGGCTGCCTTTCCACACAGGCTTTATGGTGCTCTGGAGACAAACGTGTTTATGGAAATCTCTGCTTCTTCCTCAGTCACAGGCCACAGTTATGTGGGGGAAAAAACCTCAGAATTCATGCAAACTGAAGAATATTTGCATAACCCAGAATTTCTAAACTTAATTAGACAGTAAGACCTTCCCATTTGACTAAGTCTATGAACTCACTTATAACAGGTAAAACAATGGTGTCTGGAAACAGGAGTCTAGAAAAAGATTGGTCCACTCACCCTTGTCTATACCATGTTGTACTGGGATGACAGCTGATCCACAGCAGAACAAGCTTGGTGAGAAGCAGTGATGTCAGGGCCTCTTCTGCATCATTTTGTTTATCCCTCCATTGGTGTGGGGGTTCCAAGATGCCACTTTGGGGATTATTTGTGTCTGTGCTGCCCCATACACGGGTAGTAAGCAGGGAGAAAACAGGGATGCCCACGTCTTTGTTCAGGATGGCACAGTGAGTACCCTACAAGTCAACCCACACCTCTTGTTCCCTCCCTCCTTCTCAGACTATTCCAGATCAAACCAGTTCGTAAGTATGCTATTGAGAGAGCTGGCATCCGCAAGGTGGGTAGAGTTTTTTAAATTCACTCTCTGAGCATGGCCCTGGCTCACAGAGCCATGCATAAATGGTGCTGTAGAAATCAGACTGGCTGACAGGGCACAGGCCTCACATCCTTTCCAGCCCCCTGCACACCCGCACATGCGCGCACACACATGCTTATTCTTCTATTTATTTCCCTCCACTATTCATATTCATTGGCATCACCCTTTCCTCCCAGTGATCATCCGCCCCATTGTCTTCTCGCCACACCATTCAATTCAAGACAATCGCGTCTTATCCACTGTGTGCCAGGCACTGAGCTTAGAGTCATCTGTTCTCGGAGTCATCTTGGACTCTGCTCTCTCGTGCACAGCATCTAACTGAATACAAAGCCCTCTCCACTCTGCCTCTGAAATAGCACCTAAATATCACCCTGTCTCTTCCCTGATTGCCCTTCTTCTTGTTTCTCATCCAGAGAACTGTGGCAGCCCTAAGTCTGCCAGCCTCCGGCATTGATTCAGATCCAAACCAGGTCACACACAGGTTTGATCAAAAACCAGTAACACAAAATCCTTTGTCATTCAGTACCATCTACAGGTCAGAGCCCCAATATTAGACAGCAGAAGGAGGGGACCCCTGCAGTCCAGCCTCTGACTTCCTTTCTAATTCTTAGTTTCTTGGATCCTTGCCTTCTTCTTCCTCAACAAAAGATTGCCTATAGCTTACCATGGTAACACAGATCTGTCACAGAACAGGATTCCACCATGGACATCAGACATGTACAGAGATATGTGGATGGGTAGATGCAAGAGTGGATGTATTAGAATGGTCACGCCAACGGGCACTTTTGCCTTCCTTCCATGGGGACAGTCACGTGGTCAACTGTAACCTCAGAGTAGAAAATGATGGAATTCCAGAAGTAAATAATCTGAAATTTTACATTGTATCCTATCCTGAGTAGCATGGTGGAATCTTAGCCTGTCAATCATCCTTTGTTCTATGTATCCATTGCTTTGTCTTATGTATCTATTGCTTTGTCCTATGTATCCATTGCTTTGTCCTATGTATCCATTCCTATATAGTCTGTTTTCTCTTTGTCACTCAGTAGCTGGTTTAGCCATCAGACCAACTACTGATGTATCATAAGTCTTTTAGCCTAGAAACTCTCTTTTTACTTCATCATGGTCCCAAAGTACAAAAGCAATGACACTGGGCATTCAGATATCACAAGGAGAAGCCATCAGAAAAAGAAATATTATTCTTTGGTTGCTAACACCACTGGGTTGTCACTGTCAATCTTTTAATGTTCCTAGTTTGTAAGTTGAGTGTTATATATTTATACCAATGTAGGAGAGTAGTGTATCTTCAGGATTTGGCTTTACATGGACTTCACACATTTTTTGAAGGTCTCAGAATATGTGCAAGATTCAGCTCAGAAGGAGCAGCTTAGCTTTCTAATGTCAGTTGTGGTGAATTGTCACAAACTATACAGCAAAGTCATAGTGATATACCCCTGTAAGCTTGAAACCCATCCCCAGAGTGGGCTGTTTCCAGGAACTCAGTAGAGGATATCTGCTTCTCTCTATTCTGCTTCTCAGGGATGCCTACATTTCTATTCCCCTCCATATCCAGGTGTATCATGATAACCTCCATCATTGAATAGCCACCATTTCTCACCCTGACCCTCCTGAATTTCTCTCCTAAGGACTCTTACAAATGACTTCTTTGGACACCTCTGGAGTGGTCCTTTCCACATCATAATCTTCCATCACATATATAAAGTCCCCATTGCGATGGAAGATACGTGTGCACAGAGGTAGAAACTGGGATGCGGCATCTTTGGGCAGCCATTGTTCAACTCTCTTCTGTAAATCGATACATTGTTTTACATGAGCAAATGACAAGTGTCCTTACAGTGAGGGAGAAATACCAGATGAAGTCTTAAACAGTGAGCTCAAACTCTGGCTGGAAAAGCAAGGAGAAGTTCCACAGTGGAGAAATGCTGGGTGGAGCTAGAGATCTTCAGGAATTCTAAGGAGACAGAAGGGAGGAGGCAACAACACCACCTTTCTGAGTGGAGGGCAGAGCATCACTGCACTCAAAGAAATGGGGTAGCAACGAGATGGGCATGAGTGAGGCATGAGGTCCTGGGTGCAGCAAGGTAAGATCTGGCCATGGCACGTTGATGAGTTTGCAACTTCATCTGACTTCTGGGGGGAAAGCACAGGAGCAACACGGATGTGACACGGTCATGCCCTGAAAAACACTGTCCACCCTATGATGATGAAAATGTCATTTCTCTGCAGCATCAGTAGGAGAGACTACTGGCCATGTGGGCAATTGGCTACAGCATTGTTGAGTGAATAAGAACAAGAACTGGGTGGGGGACATATGAGATATATGTGTGTGATGTGTGTATGCATGTAATATGGACGAGTGTGGGGGTCATATTTGCCATGGCACACAGATGTCGGATCTCACCATCCACCTTGCTTAAGCCCAATCTCCTTTTGTTGTTTTCACAGCAAACACCACTATCTAGACTCTGTTTCTGAATTCTTCCATCCCTGTCTCCCATTTCCCTGTAGGAACACTGGGTTTACAGATACACAATACTAAGCTTGGATCTTTATGTGAACTCTGTGGATTTGAACACACGTCCTCATGTTTGTACGGCAGAACCTTTACCCACTGTGACATCACCTCAGCTTTTGATAAATAATCCTTTAATGAATTAAATTTCTTAGTGCAGCTTGAGTGGAGGAAGGTTCAAAGGAAATCATGAGCTTGGGTAGTCTTACTCTAGAAAGACCATCTGTCTGGACGGTAAACTTCGGGTGTCGGCAAGTGCTGGAGATGAAGCAAGGACCCCAAGGGCATCGATCTGAATGAACTGTTGTCATGAATCTGAACAAAAACATGGACAGATGTAGTAATTGATAGATTAGCAAGCAAAGTTAAGGTTGGTGTCGGGAGAACAGCTTGACTGATTTAGTCAGTCTTGATGGACTCTAGGGCAAGTGTCAGTTTCTCACTTGGGTGCAAAGTGATGCTGTCCATCAAAAAGAAGGTCAGAGTTTGACAATATCATTTTGACTTAACACCTTATTTTGAGGTACCTGTAAAATGGACCCATGTCAAAGTGTGTGTGTGTAACCCAGGAGAAAGGTAACAGAAGCTGATGCTGTGGTTTTGGAAACCCCCAGAACCCAGGTGGTGCCCGGGTTCATGGCAACTGTGATTTTTGCCCAAGACTTCATGAGGAAGTAGCACAGAGAAGCAGACGGGGTCACAGAAGATACCAGCATGAATGACTGCCAAGGACAGAGTACAAGGCATCAAGAAAAGCAGTAGAGGTGAAGGTTGTACATACCCAGGGAGAAACACACCCAGGAGACAAGCCACTCTCACTTAGGGGTGTCAAATGTGGGAGCAATCAGTAATGTCTAAGTGGCCATGAACCTGAGATGCTACCTCAGCAAAACACATTTTGTGGCACAGAGTTAGTGAAAGGTGAGCAGAGGCCAAGGAGTCCTTGGTAAGTGTGAGGAAGAACATGGGTCATGCTGGGCCTGAGGCTTAACTCTTCCTCCATGTGCCTGATTGAGGGGAAAGAGAAGGTAAGCATAAGCTGTAGGAATGCACAGCTAAGGCAGGTGAGGGCACATTTACTCACACTGTGGGGATGGGAGCCTGGAACTCAGGGACCTGAACACAGGGCAGAATGGAAAGATGTGGAGAAGGTACTTCGGTTTCTTATAAATAAAAGCAAACAAAAACATACTTAAAGGTTCATTTTTTAAATTGCTTTTAAAAATTATTATATATATACGGAAGTTGAGTTTAATGCAAGATATAAGCAACTGCAAAGTTTATCAATAGTTCTTCATCCAGGACATTTGGGATGTGCAGATTTAATTAAAGCTTGTCTGGGACTTCTATCAGAGCCTCTGATGCACAGGCTTGACTGAGGAAGTCACTCACTGATGGGCCACCTATGCGTTTCTGAGAACCAGCCTCTTCCCTGAACTGACTCTGAGGTCAGACTGACTCCTGTCCACATAGCTGCTTTGTAGGGGTCACACCTGGAGAAGGCTATCAGAGAGTAAGGTAAAGTCCACTTTGTCACAGCAGCCTCTCACCCATTGCTCCACCCTTGCTCCCAAACACACACACACACACACACACACACACACACATACACACACATCTTCACTATCACACAAAGCCTCAGGTAATGGATCTCATCCCCCTCACCCCCCTCTGGATTCTCTCAGTGACTAGCTAGGCAGCCAGCTCAGAGTTCTTCCCAGAAGTGTCCTCAGGCAGGGACAGGGAATGTCACCTGGAGAGGAGGCAGCAAGAAGGAACAAGAGAAGAATGTGGGAGAAAGAGGCGCCCATGGGAGAGCAAAAAAACAGTATGAGAGAGGCTGTGCTGCCCATCTTCCCGCCAGAGCATGAGGTCTAGGCTGTATCAGACACACAGTTACAATGTGATCCATGGGAAGGAAAAGCCTTTGTAGGAGGGAAGAGGAGGGGGTAAGGGACTGGGGAAGGGGGGGTAAAGGGTGGAGGTGGGAGGGAGGAAGAAAGCCAACATCTCACTGTTCTTCACATAACCCCACAGTACCAGCCCATGTTCCCAATCGAATGCTGGGGCTGCAATCTGTTAGATGTCTATGTTACTGCCCCAGAAGCTTGATTTTCTTTATTGGCATCCTGACTGGTGACAGACTGGCCCTGATTGTTAAGTCAACACTGAAGGGGGAGACAGAGGAGCAGCAAGTGTGTGCATATAATATCTATATCTCAAAATATATAATGGAAAGACTAACTTCCACCCAGAAAAGAAGTTTATTCATTATTTTACATTTCCAGTGGAGAATCTAACACAGCCCAGAGATGCTTCAAGTTCTCACAGGCAGGAGGCCAGGTCCAACTGTCCACCTAGTCTTCTTCCCATTCCATCAAAAGGTTCCCAGCTCCTCCTTGGAGGTGTCCTGGGAATGGGTTGAGTAGAAGGAAGCCCAATAGAATGGAGTCTTTCCCACCCAGTCATCCACATTCAACCATTGTGTGTGTGTGCGTGTGTGTGTGTGTGTGTGTGTGTGTGTGTGTATGAGTGTGTGTGCACACACACACACAACTAATATTTCATTTAAAGAAAGTTTCTATTACAGAAAATAAAATTCTAGCACCACTCATTCTGCTGTTCTCAGACTTTGTGCACACTGCTGAGTGCAGGGGCCTTTCTCTTTCAATTTCAACATTATCTGGAAATGCTAAGAGGACTGTGTGAGTAAACAGCACAGAGAGAGAAGAGACTCCACACCCCAAAGCAGGTGGACTTTTCTGAAACATGAATGATGCTGTTCTTTGTTAAATCAAAGATTGCTGGATCCCACATCAGAGTTTCATTCAGAAGGTGTGGACGAAGCCCAAGAAGTCACTTTTTTCTTTTACATGTGTCTGTTTGTGTGTGTGTGTGTGTGTGTGTGTGTGTGTGTGTGTGTGTGTGTGTGTGTGTGTGTGTAGGTTAGAGGGCATCTTGTGGGAGTTTATTGTCTCTTTACCATGCAGGACATGGGGACTTAACTCAGATCATCAGGCTTTGCTGACCTCAGGCATCTCTACCCGCTGCTCAATCTGTCTGGACCAAGAATTGGCATTTCCAATTATCTCCCCGGTAATATTGTTACTGGTCCAGGGTCCACACTTTAAGAGCTGCTGCAGTGTGGAGTCTAGACTGCTGAAGAGGAGTTAAGCTTTGCATGAGGCCCCCAGAATTCTTCACAGTTGATTCCTGCTGTCAACCAAGAAAGGCTCCTCTCAAGCAGCCTCCCTCCCCATCACCAGCCAGAGAACAGAACATTCAAATGTTTTAGAACATGGAAAAGCACCTATGAGGTAGACAATGAGCCTGACACCTAACAGAAGATGGCAGAAGGGTACAATGTACTTACTGTTTTGTTTTGGGTTTGTTTTGTTTGCCTCTAAAACATACTGCCTGCAGTCTTCTATCATGCAGATGTTGTGGCTGGTGATGGGGAGGGACTGCCTGTGTTTATGGAGGATTCACAGCCACTCACCCATTTAAAAGCCATCTATAAACATTGGAGTTTGAGGGAGAGCAAACTCTGTGTTCTCTTTCCTTGTTCAAGTATTTATAAATGCCCACCATATGCCAGGCACCATGCCAGGAGAAAGGCACGTGTTTGTCACCTTCAGCCAGGGAGGAGACAGGAAGTGAGATAAGAGCTGATGGAAGTATATGGAAAATTCTGCGAAGGAGAAATGCTTTGTATGGATGGATAGGAACTCTGCTGTGGAAACTGGGATTTGGGTCTGTTGTTGGGACATCCAGGGAGAGAGATGAAGAAGTCAGAAGTGTACAGAACCCTGGCTTGGAGCTGTAGCCTGGGCTTCCTTAGCTATCATGGAGGTGATCAAGTTCTCCATGAAAGTGGGTGAAATGGAAGAAAGGGGACATGTGTGGTTATAGGACACAAAGGAGGAAGGGACAGTAAGGAAGATTGGGGCCAACTTTGGACCAATAGAAATGCAGATAAGATAGTGGATGGTATTAAAGATACTTGGATATTTCTGCCCTAAACAATAATGCTTTATTTATGTGAAAAAAGATCTCTTCTGTGACTTAGTCAATATGCCCTGTGGGAAAGCGACAATATGCCAGATTACTAGCCACAGCCTAGCTTATGCTTCCCGGTTAGAATCCGGCCTCCCCTGGGGATTTTCATGCATTGCAGTGTCTTACAGCGAAGAGAGGGTTATTCTTCATCAACAGCTCCAAACTGATTCCTAACATCCCTAAGCGTTTTCTCCTGAGACTGTTAGTTTTCAGTCACTTCCGTATAGTCTCACATACGGCTGTCATGAGTAAAAACTGCTGCCCAGCCCTCAGCGAACAGCTTCCCTCTCACCAAGATCAGAGTGTGGTTACTCACAGAGTGCGGCTTACGGAGTGGTCTCTCCACGGTGAGTTCACTCCTTAGTAAGATCCCGTCTCAAAACAAAATGGTTGCCATGGGGATAGAGCGGCGGTCAAAACATCAGCCTGTACATTTACAAAGGATACATTTATTTTACGTGAAGTATACATCAAAGTTGGCGAACAATTGGCTTTTGAAGCATCACTGAGGCTCTGGACTGATAACAGATGTGGTGATGAGCAAAGCCAGAAGAACCAGGCAAGGCTGAGATTCCATTCCATGACATTCCGGAAAAGGCAAGAGATTCTGAAGGACAAAGGGAAGGTCAGTCTTTCTCTGGGCTCAGGTGGAAGGTTTGACCAAGCACCTCAAGGCATGGGGTTTAATGAAATTATACCTCCTGGCTGACCAGCCTTACACAATAGTCAGAAGCATAGAAGCCTGTACCCCAAAAGTGCCTTTTACTATATGCAAATTTAAAACTAAATACATATTTAATGCTGTTGATCTGTACTAGGTATGATTTTGAAGGATAGCGTTGGAAAAAACAATCCAACCTGTACTTTATGGACACACACACACAATTATTTGCCTGTAAGCTTACTCCAGGGGGTTTGGATTGGCTTTCCCAAAGCACAGACGACAGTGGCTATTAACAATTTTTTCTCTGGTGCCTCAACTTTCTGCTTGTTTGATGACAGAATCCTCCTGAGACAGATGCATCATGGGGCTTTCAGAACCATACTCACACCCACTACAAAAGAGCAAAGAGATAATGCATTACTCCACTCTGTGAAACAATTCAGTGGCTAATGTGTGACTTAGAAAGTAAATTCAGGCAGGTGCTTGAGCAGATGCAATGAGAGAGAGAGAGAGAGAGAGAGAGAGAGAGAGAGAGAGAGAGAGAGAGAGAGAGAGAGAGAGAGAGATTCCTCCTGAGTCCATGGGTATTGAGGTATTTGCTGGGGTCTTCCATTCCTGTTTCCATATTCATGGTCAGCTTCAAGCGTGCACATGCCATTACCTCACAGCCATTGCTCCTGAGCAATGAATGTCCCTGCTCACAGAACACCACACTGATGTATTTTCCCTTCCGTTGTACGTCACATATTCGCTAATTCTTTGACTCTCTTCAGCATCTGACCCCACCGATTGGGGATTATGGTATTAACTCTCTCCCCAGCACACATTCTTTACAGCCTCTCTCTAAATACTGTAAGCCTGCTACAGTGAGAAATAAAAGTGAAAGCATGCCGTCTGGCCTTAAGCTGAACACACAGAGGGTCGTGATCCAATTGGAAGGGAAGCAGAATTTTTCAAAAGAAAGAGGTTTGACCAAATTTTAATCCATGTCATTTCCATCTCTCTTTCCCTGTGGATTTGGGTGATTTTATTTACACTGTCAGCTTGAGCCTGGGGATTGGAAATCAGGCTTTTATGGAGATTATTAAAAGTACCTACAGAACACTAAAGGTTGGGCTCACTGATAGATGCTTCTAAAAATATGAGTGTGAGTGCTCTGGTATCAGACAGCCCAGCCAACATCTCATCCAGCTCACATATCATCCTCTTCAGAAGGTTACTCTTGAGAGCTGGGCATGTGGAACCCAGTCACAGGCTGTCAGGGTATTTCTAATAGTTAGCAAATGACTGACAATGGAAGCAAATTAGCATTACTGGAGGAGAAGGCAGCTCTTTATAGCATTAATGCCAGTGCACAGTAATTCCACCACCCTTCTTCCCAAAGTGAGGGTGTTGCGAAAGGGGAGGGCAGAGGGAGAGAGCGCTGGGGCTTACTGGTGGGTGGGTGGCCACAGTGGCCAGAGAGCCTCCAGACTGTGTTTCATTTGCTCTAAGCCACTCAAGAGCACCATGAGCACCACAGAACACTCAGTTGGACACTATCATGTAGGGACTTTGGAAGATAAAGCTCTCCACCTCTGTCACATCCTTAAAGAGCTCAACAGATAAACTGAAGTGGTTTACCACATGTCAAACATCAGGTTTGCACATGCTCTGAGGGGGCCCATTCAGAAACTCAAATTCCCAGAAGTTTAATTTTACAGAGCTGGCGATGAGGGGCTTTCAAACTTATACACTGTGACTTTACAGGCTGCCCATGACTCAGTACTGAGCATTTCTTAACACACACTAGGACCTGAGCACAAGACAGTAACTGGGTAACTCTATGGGTTTCCTGGTTTTTTAGAGGGATTTGATTATAGTCTATGGAGACTTTCAATGGGGCTCATAGGCACTCTTGTGCCTGATTCCGGGCCTCTGTTAGGTAGTCACTGATGAGACTGTGAGGTGTATCCTGCATCTGGAAATGAGAAGGAAGGCATATGACATAGAAACAACTGGCCAAAGGCTCATTTCACTCACCACCCAGGTCTGGAGGCTCTGACAGAAATATATGGTCGACAATTAAGGTCCTCATCTCTGTCAGTCTGGACCTCTCAGTGTAGAAGAGCAGCATCTTGCTGTGTTCCCCAGGCCTGAGGGATGAGCCCCCTTGCCGGTGGACACGTGATGCCTTTACTTTGTGCATCCTGTTCTCACACATCCCTCATTCTCACTTTTTCCTCAGATCCAATGACTGAGTTTCCCTGACAGACTCCCCCCCCCCCCCCCCCCCCCCCCCCCACTCACCTGAGAAGCCAGACACTCTGGCGAAGGTATCCGGTGTCCTTGAGTTACAATCCTGACTCCTGCTCTGGGTATCCATCCTGGAGGCACATTGGACACACTCCCTGCCGCCCACTTCCCCCCCAGCCTTCTGCATGTCAGCATGCCCTCACCTCTAAGACCAGCTCTCACTGGGTGTACCAGCTCAGGTACATCTGCCTGAAGACACAAGTCCGCTGTCACCACAAGTGAAATGTGTCCTTCAGGGTGGTGACCTGCATACTGCTGTGACGTCTGGGCCGCAGTGCTGTTAGCTGTCTGAAAAGCACAGAGCCGTGTGTCATTCTGTATCTGGTTTCATGTGTTTTTCTTACAGGATTTGCTCAAAAATTCCATGAATCTGATATAATAAATATGAGTTCCCACTGGAGCACAGCGGAACCAATGAAATAAAGACAAGTGTGTGGCCCATATAGCAAAAGTAACTCACAGCTTAACTCACCTGGACACTGCACAGTCCACAGCCTGTCCCCACCGACCTGGCTAACTGCCTCTAAAGACCAGGGTCAAACCCACATGGTCTGGCCACTCTATATAGAAAGCTATAATTCTGAAAACTTGATAAAGTTACTGGCGAGGTTAACTACTATGCTTTTTATTTCCAACTATAAAAACAAATTTGACATTTTCCTGATCTCCTATATGCATTCCCCCATGGTGTTTCCCTATGCCTTATTGGACTAGAAAACACCTCTTCATTCTGAAAACACTGTTATGTATGCCACCTTCTCAACTGAATGTCACCTTTCTCTGCCTCTCCCCATATTCAAAAGGTGGATGGTGCTAGATGTTCATGGTGTTACACTTAGGAGTTGAGTATTTCATAATCTGCATATATATAATATATGTGTGTGTTTGTATATATCTCACAGCCTAGATTACAGACAAGACCAACCACAATGATGATAAGGATATTTCACCCTTCTGAGAGGAGTAAGAGCTAGGCTTTTAGCACAAGTCAATCTGAATACATTGATCAAAGTTATCAATGCCGCCTGTTATAAAAAATGCAACTTCCAGATACAAGTGTTAAAATCTCATCTTGGGGTATTACTTACACATGAACATGTGGTTTGGGTCAGACAACTTGCTGATGCCTTCTTATAGGTGACAGCTCTGCAGTAGGGACTCCTTCTGTCCTTCGGCTCCTTCATCTCAGAGTCCCCTGCCTCCAACTGTTGAGGCAAGAGGAAAATGAGAGATAGCAAACCATCTTCAATACTTTGGGTCTGGGAGAGCTGATGGTCCCTGCCTCTGCCCATCCTGCTGGTCAGAGCTCGGCGTGTGGCCTGGCAAAAGTGCTGTTTGGCATAGCCCACGGAGGTGAAGAAATGCCATTGCTTAAGACTTTAAGCAATTGCCCTCTGAACCCCAGAAGACCATGTCACTCTTTATCTGAAAGCGTGTACTCTTTCCATCCTAGGGGTGGAAGGTGGCGGCAAGAGTATCCATCAAATCACAACCTTTAGGGAAATATCCAGAATTTTGTGTGGCATCGTACCCAGATGTTAGAAAGACTTCAATCCCTACATCGGCTTTCTCACCATGGGTATCACTATAATGTGGTAGAGAAAGGAGTGGAGAACACATATTCCCCAAACGTTAACAGCACCTAGCCTTATGGTCCCTGGGGACCAACACAGGAAGCCAGTGCCACCTGCTGTGGTGAGGTGTGTGGATCTGCCTTGAGGAAATCCCTTCATCTCAATTTCATCATGGCCCAGTGAGTGGCCTTGGGAGATTTTCTTTTTCTCCAACAAAGTCAACCCTAGGAGCTTGACTGCCACTCAGGCCAGAATGGTGGGAATTAGAAACTGTTTTAATCCTGGGACAAGCAAGCTCTTTGGAGTCCAGAATTCTTCAAAGCCCAACTGTCAAAACACAGACAGCATGTAGTACACTTGATGCCAGTTTCTGGTCCCTGTGCCAGTCTCCCTGCCCTGAGTCGCTCTTGAGACTGTAAACAGATTAACTTTTATTTCTTTTCTGTCTCTGTTCCATTCTCTATCTTACAGCACAGCACACTGGGGACATCCATGATAAGAAGTGCGAAGCTCACACTTCTGGGAGGAGCTGGGCTTGCCCTCACATTCATTGATTCAACAGAGAATTTTACTAAATTTATGTTGCTTAAATTCTTCCTAATGTCCTATCATATTGCTTGAGTCCAAAATAAATTTATCTTTTCCAATTCTATGGGACCAAGTTTCTGAAGTCTCTGAATTTCATTTCATTTTTACTTGAAAACTCAATAATGTATATGTAATTCCCTAATATTTAATAAAGTTACTAAAATTTGCTATCTGATCCCCCCTCCCCCAGTATATGGACTAACTCCAAACTCGTAACAAATACTGAACTCTGTAAAACACTGACTACCATTTATTCATTCACTGGACAGCATCATTTGTGTCTGGACTAAAAATCCCATTTACATATTTAGGATAAGGTAAAAGTCAAGTGTTAGGCTTTGACTATGGCCAGACCCCCCCCCCCACCTCTGCTCCCAATTTCTGTATTAGACTATAAAACAGTTATGAAAACAATCTCAGTGACTTCACATGAGGCTTTGTTTCTTCTTTGTGCCACTGATTCATGCAATTGTGGAAGCTCTCTTTTGGAGACTTTCCTTGGAAGCCCTTTTACGGGCTCTTCTTGGAGACTCAGGTCCTAATTCTAAACTCTGTCCATCTTCTGAGTCTGAAATGAGCTTGGTGTAGAAGGAGAAGCAGGTAGCGGATGCTGTGTGATTGGATTTTAGTGAAAGGGATCTAGAATCACCTATCAATTGTGAATTCCTGAGTAATTAATTAGTTTGAACTTCCCTGAAACTGGATTTGTCTAGCCTCCTGTTATCCACTTACATGTAATGTAAAGCATGTATAAAGCCTGTCACTGTGGATGGGTAGAGACTTTGACAGTGGTCAGCATCCATGCTTGTTGGTAACTTCTGCAAGAAGTTCATGTACATGTATAGGAAAGGACTCAAAGATGATCGAATGATGAAGGAGGAGAACCAGAAAAGTCAGACACCCCACTGGAAAGCTGAAGTCTCGGTGCACACACTGTCTAAGTAATGTTGTTCCAGACTCAACATAAGTGTTTGCTGTCCCTAAACTTGGCACAAGCCAGTGATTAGGCTACCACAGTCTCCCACCCATACCTAACAGATGTTGTGTTCACTTACATCCTCATACGCTGCTGCATGCTTCATTCTAAGGTGGTATGTGCTCGTCCTTTCTCTAACTGATCACTCTGTGGGCTTCAGTCACAGACTCGCTGTTTCTCAGTTTGTGGGTAGTGGATAATATCAAGTAGAAAAGGAGAAATTATTTAATACTCACTATCCGAATAAGATTGCTTAAGTGTCAAAGCAAATGATATTCTTGATAGCTGAGTTGGCGGGGGGGGGGGGGGGGGGGGGGGGGGGGGGGGGGTATTTTGAAAGCCTCTTTTACATAAGTAAAGCCAGGTGCAGAGGAATCAGCAACATAAAAAGCGCCTTCCCTGTTGAAAAGAAGAGCCTTGCCGTGGAGCCCAGAGAAAGACATTAAGGCTAAGGTCAGGAGAATAGAATTGAGTTGATGGCCCATAGCTCTGTCCCCTTCCTCCATACTTTGACTTTCCCAGAGCAGTAGGCTTTCCTTCTTCCTAACAGACACACAGATAGAATCCTATGGAATAGTCACCTTCTGTAGAAGCCCATGTGTACATTGACTTTTCAGCAATGTGGCACGTATGCAAGCAAAGTCTTTAGCTAGAAGTCCATTGTGGGTATATGTAGTAGAGAATCTGGCTTCCCAATACCTATGTGTGATCCACATGGAATCCATTAGTCCAAAATGCTCCTACAGCAGGGTGGTGTGATGGAGAAGAGAGATTACTGGAGCTGGAGGCAGAATAAAATGCCTACAGAACATATGCTTCCTCAGAGGCAAATGGCCAGAATCAAGCACAGAGGTATATACAAATCTCAAAAGCCAAGATGAAGAATCCACTCTGTAACCAGCACTGCAGAGGAATGACCTTTCCTGTAGCAAAGGCCAGAAAGGGTTCAAAGAAGATTTAAAAAAAAAAAAACAAAACAAAAAAAAAAAAAAAAAAAAAAAAAAAAAAAAACCAAGGTTCCTTTAAGAACCACAGGGAGTATGCACAAGCGCACCTAGCTGACAGCTGGGAAGAGAGAGGCTTGGGCAGGATGTGTGAGTCCTGACTGATCTCTTCAGCCCCTGAAAGAGATGGGTATGGAAGAGGAAACATCAACAAATAAGATGGTCTAAAATTGCAGCATACAGGGGGTTGAGGCGGGCACATGGCTGAGATCTCCAAGCCACCTGGGCTACAGAATGTGCCTATGGATAGACGAATGGATGCATTCATGCACACACGCATAACATACATGCATACACATATAGATATGGTGGATTGATGGATAAATGATAGAAATAAAGATAAAATGTTCTACCCTTCTTACTCAGCTCAGTACAGCACACTTTAACTCCAGAATGTGTTCATGATGCAAAATCAGTAGTCGAATATCCAGAGCTCCTGCCATTGCTTTAAGTTATGGATGTTGGGTTGGATAGAAATACATGTAATATCATAGAAACACTATAGATTTACCTGTTCCTCTCATTAAATTACATAATTATTTTTCTTTTTATGTCAATGGTCCAAATGAGGGGAAGCAATAAAACCATGTACATCTCTAAACATGGTATTCTCTCGCCATCAGCAAAGGAAATACCGAAAGTGTAAAGCCATGTGCATTGTTTCCCTAGAGAATATATATGTGGCATTTGAGTTAAAAACAAATCAAGGTATCATAGGAAGGAACCACTTGCTGGTCACTTTGCTCAAACTACTTGACAGCCCAGAATACCAGGGTATTATTTCTCCTTTATAAATGCAGACAGTAAAACTCTGGTGAATGTCAGGCAGTTTACCCAAGATCACCAAGGGCTTGAGGGTGTTGAACTAGAGGTACACATGGCTGCATGACCCAAGTCGAACTTTGCTTCTCTCCCTTTGCCTCAGCACATCCTGTATACTCTGTAATGGCCACATGCTCCATGAACACACTGGATGGCTACAACTGTCCCTGAAAATGGACCTCGTTCTTCAGAACATCAGCCTCTGGCTTTATTTGACCCCACTGAGAATCACCAGTCCAGGCTTCTCCTCTCCAAGACAAGAGCCTTAATCTTTCTCATGTTAGTTCACAGCTTCAATGGTTTTTTCCAAACAGCAATTCCATCACTGAAGAAAAGCTTCCGGTGACTCTTGGGTTGTTGGTCTGAAGGCGCCATTGTCTTGACAAATCAAGATCTTTCCCAGCCTTCCTATTAGCTGAGCTGTCTGTCCTGGCAAAACAGCATTCAGGCATCACCCTGTTCCCTTAGATACTGAATGCTTGATTAGACACACGCTGGCCAGAAGGTAGGAGGATTCTCTGTCCACTTGGAATATGACAGCCAGCAAGGGCATCCTGGGGGGAAGTACGGATCTTTGAAAGACACTGTTTAAGATGCTTCTGTGGTCTCACCTCTGCAGAGTCTAAAGAAACTGATCCCACAGAAGTGAAAGAGAATTATGCCTGTCAAGGACTGGGGTTGTCGGGGTGGGGGTGGGGGGGGGTCAACGGGCAACAATGTTTACAGTTAAGTGGCAGAAGTAGAGGGTTGGGGAGATGGCTTGGTGGGTGTGTGCTCTTCAGGGAGACCTTGTTTCCAGGCTGTAATGCTAAAAGTAACAGAGAAGACACTTGACATCAAATGTGGTAAGATTTTATTAAAGCAGTAAAAGAGAGAATTTTAACATGCAAGTATGTTGCCTGCCCCAATTTGATCATTTAAAAATGTATCCCTAGACCAAAATACCACACTGTAGCCTTATAAATATACACAGTTACTGAGTGTCATTAAGAACAAAATTGGTTTCTGACACTCAAGTATCACATCCCATAGAGCATGAAATATGTGGTGGACAATAATGATGAGTTTCCAGAAGTCATAGAAAAGGCTAAAAATGGACCAATTTTTTGGACATAAGGAGAAGCGGGCACAGGGCCAGTGAAAACCGAGACGTAAGCCAGAAAGAAACGGAAGCTCTCCACTCTTCCTTACTGCCTCCTTCCTACATGCGGAGCCAACACCGCCAGCATTTTGTCAGCCAGTATCCTTTATAATCCTCCAAATTCTCAGGCCAGAGAAAATGGAGACTCACAAAGACACAGCGAGGACAGCACCCTGGGATGGCCTTGTGAGTCATTATCGTGAATTAAACGGCGGCAGCCTATTTTTCTCACTGTTGAGTAATGACACTTGGTTGACAAAAACTGGTGTTTCATCTTCAGTAGTCTCGGAATATCTCCTTACTCAGCCTGCTTGCCTTGTGAGTGGATTTAGCCCTTAAATAAGCTTAGAATTCACCAGCTGCTAGCATGAGCAGCCTGCCCTTCAGAATCAGGAGTGGACTCAGCCAGTCTGCTGTGCTGTTGGATGGGCAGTCACCACCAGGTCCTTTAAATGTTTTGGGCTCTGTTTTCCTTTTTTTTTTCTCTCATTTATAAATGAGGATAATAGCACCTCCCAAGCTGGGATACTAAGCTTAAATGAGGTTGGTGTGTGCATTTAAACAGCCAATGTTAACACCCAGGAGATGTTCCCAAGTGCAGTTGTGACTGGGATGATGACAAGATCATTCTACAGTGGCCACTCCTGGCATGAGCTTACTCAGGTAAGCACTGCCAGTCCTCACCTCTGACCTTGCTTACCTCCCATAGAGAATACAAAGCTTTCCCAAGTGCTGCCACAATCCCTCTTTACCTTGTGGAAGAATCCAGAGATCGGTTGGGAGCATCTGCAACCTGCCTGGAGTTTCCCCTTGGTGGAGACGCTGCTCTCTGCCTTCCATGGTTTCCTTTTTCTCTGGGCCAGACCTGGATAAACTTGCTGCTTCCTTCCTCCAGGCTCTCTGGAGAGATGACTGCTACACACTTGAAAGTTTAAAACCTTGTCATTTCCACCTTGAACTTGTGGCTGACCTTGCCAGACAGCCTGGGAAATGAATTAGTGTCCAAGAGCAGAGGCAGAATGTGAGCAGTGACCTGGCTCTCCTGAGCAACGTCGCAAACTGTCAAACAGTACTTAAAGTTCCCTTTTCCCAACCCCTTTAATTATGTTGAAAACTATGTCATATTGTTTTTGAAAAAAAGTTAATGAAGCAGTAGGTAAAGGTGAATGGAGGGACATCAGTCACTTGGATTCCTTTGCAAGCTTTTGATAAGGTCCCTCATAAAAGGCTATTAAGGAAAACAGATGACCACAGGGTTCTGGGCAGAGTCTTTCAGCTGTATTAAAAACTGGTTACATTGTTCTAGAAGGGAAGAATCATTTGTGCTGGTTGCTTCTTGGAGAGGAGAGAGGTTAATCACAAGCTGTCTCCTCTGTTGGTATTTAGACTAGAGATGCTTGAATGATTTACAAAGTAAGGGTGGTCAGAAACACAAAATTATTTTCATAGTTCAAACCTTCTTGAGTGCTCCAAAGGTGACCGCCCAGGAATAGGGAGTAGACTCCCTGGGGGAAGAGTGGGTTCTATTCAAAGGTCAAGCCTCCAAAGATGGGAAGGAAGCTCCCAGAAGCCTTCTGACTAAGACTAAAAATTACTTCTCATGGCCCTGGGTGGCAGGCTTGAGGCCACAGGCTGTACAGGGATCTTACAATGCCCTTCCCAGCCTTGCACCAGATGGTGGCTTTAAGGCCATGAACAATCAGAAATGGGTGGCATGGTAGAAAGCATCTCAGCAATACAAAGACACATTCCAAAACACCACAACACTCTTGTTCATAAAGATAGCCTGAGAAATACCACGGGCACTCGGATGCTGAGTACATGCTCTGATAATTTGTGTGTTTGACCTCACAGCAGGAAGTAAGTGAGCTAAAGATGTTGAGAGCGTGACTGATGCGGACAGATGTAAACTGCATCTTAGCCAACAAAAGGAGACGGAGATTTGTACCCAGAACTCAGCTCAGGAGATAGGCAACATCTCACCTTATAAGCAACAGGGTCTAAGTTCGATCCTCAGAACTGACAGGGAAAGCTAGGATGGCACATACTGGTGACCCCAAAACTGGGGGGAGGCGAGGACCCACCTGGCCTGTTTGAAGGTGGATAGCACCTGAGGAAGGAAAGCTGAAATTGTCCTCTGGCCTTCATATACATGTCATTTACACGTGTGCACACACGCGCGCGCACATACACACACACACACACACACACACACACACACACACACACACCCCACCTCCACTCACCTAGCCATCTTCATTGTGAAGTAAAACAGAAGGTGTTATATGAACACCTAGGTGCTGATGAGGCAAATCCCCAACCTTGTCCCAGACAGGGCTCTCATTAATCTTCGTGGCACTGCTCAGGGAGCACCACCTGCATTTCGATCAGAACATCCTAGACACAGAAGTTTTGCTACAACCAACAGCAAACTTAGCTCCCATCTTGGTGGATACAGTGCTTTACTTCTGCCTAAGCAGGTGCTGAGCAGCTCTGTCCATATACGGGCCACACCCCTCACCCTGTAGGAAGACTCACAGTGATGGATGCACGTGAGGGGATGCTAGACTAGAGGCAGCCCTCTCAAAGAGCTCCTGCATAGACCAGGCAAGGTGATATGCTCATTGATCGGAGTGTGGAGTCTTCCATAGAGAAGGGTTGCCTTTTAACAAATGACACTGAAACAATTGAATGTTTATATGGAGAGAGAAGAGAAAGGGCGGGAAGAGTTGGGGTTGTAGGTCAGAGGTAGGGAGTATGAACTATTTCTCAGTGGTGAGGGAGTGTACCGGAAGAGGGGAGAGGACCTGGCTATATGCTACAGCCAAAGATAAATTCAAAATGGTCATAGACCTAAATGTAAATAAAAATTATTAAGTTATGAGCACACAGAAGCAAAGCTTTTCATCATGGATCCAGGCAAAGGTCTGGGTGAACAGTTTCCACAGGAGACACTCAGATGAGAAGGGTCCGTGATCCTGCAGAAAACACAAAGCTAAAAAGACCTCAGTGGCCCCTTTGGAATTCAGTTTGGCGCCTTTTTGTCAATTTCTGATAATGTTAAGAAAACATGGACCCCAGGACCCTAAAGGAGACAAAAACATACTACATAAATGTTGCACACAAATTTTTACTATGATTGTCCTAACCAAAAGTAACCACATGCCCATCAACAAGTGAACAGGGAAATATTACTGAGCATGAAAACAGCAAAGTCCACACACTGAACAGCAAGGATGGGTCCCAGTGCATATGGCGGGGTGAAGAAACCACATCCAAAATGGATGATTCTATCTATGGAACATTCTGGAAAAGACCTGCAAAACAGCCATAGTTGCCAGACTTTGTGAGAAAAAAGAAAGGGCTGGATACAAAGAGTCACAAAGAAATAGACCGGAGTGTGGTCACTCACGGCTCCACATCATGACTGCTAGTGTGTGAATAACTGCATTCTTGGAAACCGTCAGATCCCCACTTCCAGAGACTGAGTTTTATTATATTATTTTTAAATTAAGTCAATAAGACAAACAAACAAACAAACCAAAAAACACTCAAAACCAAACAGACACGAAACTGCCGTGATGAAAGCTTGTGTTTTCCTGTGAGAAAGCCTTCCCTCTGAGTCACACAACAGTGGTGATTCCTTTCCAAGAAGCTCAGCTAAGCTCAGGGTGAAGTCTGCACTTTCTCTCCCCCACTAATGTATCTCAAGTGACACTGAACCCCTGACCTTCTCATTAGCTCAAACACACAGAGTGGTTAGGCTGTCCCTTCTGAGTCAGGAGGCTACTGCTGGCCTCCAGCTGTGAGGATCAGCTGGTGTTCTTAAAGACAGCCCTTCACCTTGAACTATTCATGCTAATCACATTACCGCGGCTGACACTAATGACCAAGATGTGTCTTCAGCCCCTTCCGAAAGTTCCCAGATGAGATACCTATGTTTCAAGACACAAGATGCCTTGTGGAGCTGAACACCTCAGTGGTGGGGGTGGCCCCTGGGTCAGGCAGTGTGGACACTGTATCTGGATCCACAGACCTTTTCAGCTTCAAAGGGAAATTTTCAAATCACACCAAATGGCTAGGGAGAGGGGCACGGATGTGGAGAAAATATGTCAGGAGAAGCGACACTGGAGGGTAAGGAGGTCCCGCCGCATTACAAGCATGATGTTCCCTTAAATAAAAGTGCCCTTGCCAAAGATACCTGTGAGCAGAAGTACACTTCCTGAAATGTCCCCAAAGGTATCCAGCCTGTGCCATGACTGGGAGGCAGCAGAATCAAAAGGTGAGGTGTTATATGAGGTTTCTGGCCCGGGCTTTCCAGGCTAGCCTTGTGGTCCAGACTTTTGGGCCTAGCCTCAAGGTTTGGATCCACAGACTCACAATCCCACAGTCCCACACAGATACACACAGATGCTTACATTAATTGTCTGCTGATTGACATACAATTTGCTAACTCTTTACCCTTAAACTAGCCCATGCTTCTTATCCTGTTCAGTCATGTGGCTCGGTACCTTTTCTCAGAGCAGCATAGTTGTCCTCTGTATCTTCTGGCTTCTCTGCGCTATTTCTGCTCTGTTCTTCCTGCTCCCAGAGTTTTCTAGTTCGGTAGCTCCGCCCACACTTCCTGTCTGCCTTTGGCCAATCAGAGTTTTTTATTAAAATAGTAGGCATGACGATTATTGACAATGTAACACTATAAATGCACTACAATGGGGCCTGATGGAAGAAAGTTGAGCCCTCTTCTTGCACTTCCTGCTGCTGTGAGGTAAGCAGTTAGCCCCACCCACCGCTCCCATCATGCCTTGCTTCTCTACAGGCACAATGGCAATAGGATAAACTGACTGACTGAACTAAAACCTGTGAAACCAAAACAATTATCCTTATATGTAAATTACCTTAGGTATTTTATCACAGTGATAGAGCTGACCAATATGCAAGTTTTCATACTCTCTCTCTTCCTCTCTCCCTCCTCTTCACAAGTATGCACTATAGCATCTGAGTCTAAAATCATCTGGAGACTCAAGAGAAGGTCTGTAGCTCAGGAAGCCCAACTGGTGGCTAGAACCTTGTGATTTGTGTCAGAAACAAACACCAAATCCAAAGGCCAGCCTTCCATTTTCCAGCAAGTCTACATATTAAATCTTTCTCCAAGTACATAAATGAGCAATAAAATTTAATAAAAAAATAAATAACTTGTGCTGTTGGTCCAGTACTAGTGAGGGTGTGTGTGTGTGTGTGTGTGTGTGTGTGTGTGTGTGTGTGTGTGTGTGTGTAGCTCATACACTATAACCATCAATGGTCACAGAACAATCCCAGCGAAAGGTGCCCTTGCTGCACTGTAATCTCAGAACCTAGAGGGGCCACTGAGCCGCACAACATGTAGTTGAACTGGATGAGGAATATAGAAGAGAAAGAGAGAGCAGGGCAGTTGGAGGAAGGCATCGTGGGAGGAGGATTGAGAGAGAGAAAGGCAGAAAGAAGGGAAGGAGGACAGAAGATGGAAGGAGGGAAGAGGAAGGGGGGAGAGGAGGAAGGAAAGAAGAGTAGAAAATGAAAGAGAAGAGGAGGGAGGGAGGGAAGGAGAGTGGGAGGGAGGGAGGGAGGGAGGGAGGGAGGGGAGAGCAGGAGGGAGGGAGGGAGGGGAGAGCAGGAGGGAGGGAGGGAGGGGAGAGCAGGAGGGAGGGAGGGAGGGAGGGAGGGAGGGAGGGAGGGAGGGAGGGAGGGAGGGAGGGAGGGAGGGAAGGAGGGAGGGAGGGAGGGAAGGCAGGCGGGCTGTCAAAGCACCAAGAGTGGAAACAATGAGGTCACATAGGCTTCCTGAGAGGCAGAGGTTTCAGAGTGGGAATGGGCAGCTACAGGCTGGCCTGGTCATCTGGAGGCTCATGGTTTTAAGGCCAGGCTGCTCTCTGAAATCACCACGACCCTTTGTCCCTCCCGCCATAGCCCCATCTACATGAGACACCATGGTGCCAAGCCAGCAGCTGAGGCAAGAAGGGGGAGGGCCAGGGCTGCTGGCTGGGGTGCCAGGCCTGCTCCCTCTGCTCCCCCCCTGGGTGCCAGATCCAGAGCAGCCAGGTCAGGGTGGTGGGGAGAGGCTGGCAGGGCCGGGTCCTCACATGCTGTCTTTCCTATGGCCAGCCCTGCTTTGCAGGGGCTGGGAGAGGCCTGGGAAGCCAGCAGAGAAGAGAACTTCTTCTTGCCAGAGCCAGCTGCTGGCTGCCATCTGGGCAGGGGCAGTGCCAGTTTTCCAAATCTGCCTTCCCTTTGGAGAGCCGGAGAACTCTGTGCTGGGGAGATATCTTCCCCTCATCCTGAGGCTTTCTGTTGAAAACCCAACCCAACTCAGAAAGAGGAAGGGCTGAGAAATGCCACAGGCTGGGCCCTTTCCAGAGGGATTTACTTTGGGCCTTTCCATCCAAGCAAAATCTTTATTCTCCATATCCTTTGGTGCTTCCATTCTACTCAGTGATAACCTTTTAATATTTTTTTAATCACATGTACAAATAAACTGATGAAGTGCCAACAGCTTGTGTATCCATCCTACATGCCACACAGACATGGGTCCTTGCCCTAAGAACAACAGAGTAGCCTTCATAATTTTCTATTTGCCATGGCAACCTGAACCTCACTAATGATTGGGCTGTCCCTCACTCCTTCATTAGATGCCCAGTCATTATCTTCTACATGTGTGTGTGTGTGCACACTTGCATGCAGGCACACATGTGCATGTATGTGTTTGTGTGTGATCATGTATGTTTGAGTATGTATGTGCATGTATATATACATGAATGTGTGTGGTTGAGGTCAACATTAGGCTTCTTTAATATTCTCTATCTTATGTTTTGAGAGAGAGTTTCTTACAGAACCCAGAGCTTTATACTTGGTTAGACTGATGGATCAGAAGACCCCAGGGACCTTCCTGCCTTCTCCTGCCTTTGCTTCTTTAGTGACAGGATTATAAAATCACATTACTGTGCACAGCAATTTATGTGGGTGTTCAGGATTCAAACTCAGATTCTCATGCATGTGTGGCAAGCACATTACCAACTGCTCCATCTTCCCAACTCCACACTAAGCACAGTCTAAGCCTTGAGCTTTGGAAAGGGTGAAGAAGTGAGGACCTGCACTGCCTTCAGAATTCATTTTGCAGGGTGAATGGAAGTCGGTCCGTGGAAACCCATGTGCAAGCTGGAACCAAGCACCTCTCCTAACATCAGCTATGTGTGTGCCCTTAGGTGAGCTGATCATGTGGCCTGAGAACACATGATCTCTACTCTGCTCCTACTATGGACCCATGAGGTAGTGCCGAGAAGTGTTGGTCCATAGAATTAAGGAGGCCATGACCAACTCAAAACTCAGGAAGCCTTATCTAGAGTAAGATAAGGCAACTTCACAAATTGCCCATCATGGGTTCCTCTGGTGTACATCCAAAAACCTGGGTTTGAGTTTCCATTTTTCCTTGATTTCTGGGGTCTCCTGTTCTCTGTCTAAAGGTATCTTCTGACTGGTATGTGAAGCTAATCTCGTGTCTCACAATTGTAAACTTTGTAGCACCTTCCCTGTGTGTGTCGGCAGGGATCCCAACATCACAGATGCTTGGTGGATGGAGAGCTCCCTCATGGCCCTTTTTCACTTGAGCTGGAGGTTTGGTCCTGAGTCAACCCCACACATGGCTGAAACTCAGGTGACAGTTGGAAGAGAGGACAGAGCTGGGAGCTAGGACATTGAGGCTGAGGTCTTCTCTCTGAAACACAGGGTTTGGTGTTCTAGATCTGGTCTGGTGGTTGCTCTGCTTTGAGACAAGCAATCCCTAAGAAAATGTGGTTCACATTGGCCAAGCCAAGAGCAACAATTTCTTCATATTTAATCATGTTTCTTACATTATTTTATACAGAAACTGCAGAGCACCCGTATCAGATAAATACCAAAGTGAATGGCCTTACTAGGTGCAGCCCCAGCTCTCATTTAATAGCCCAACTGTGGTCAATAGCTTGCTCAAGCTGCTCCAGTATGTGATACAGAGAGATCAGAATTCCGGGTATTGTGACACCTTGGTCAGGGCTGAATTCATCCACAAAATTCCTAAGGGACAACAGGACTCTCTGGAGAAGAGAATCCAAGGGCGCCTCAATGGTTGCATCAATGACACAATGCTGGGAAGGCAGAGGCTCCAGTCCTGGCCCCATCATGAGACTCTGTCAGGTTAAAAGTCTCTCGAAGCCTCTAGTTTCTCAACCACAGGAACCACCTAGCATCTTGCACACCACGCTATTGTAAGGTCAGAGCCTTGCAAATCTTCCCAGAGTCCAAATGCTAAGGTGTTCAACATGGCATGTCATCTGTGTTCCTCTGTCACCTGTTTCTAAAGTAGTCATTACTGCCTTGAAGCACTCCTGGACCTGCTGTTCACTGGGTCCTGCCCCCCAAGAGCCCCTATTCTGTGCTCAAGATCATCCACGAGAAGCAGACGGTAATCATTCTTTTAGGCAATGGCATTCCTCAATGACTATGTTCTTGTGCACTTTCCAGGGATATTTATTTCCTACATTCTCTCATTTCATCCCTACAATAACACTGCAAAGTACAAACATCATTATCCCAGTTTTTACATAGGAAAGATAAGGCTCATGGCCTTATCAAGGATACTGCAGAACCAAGATTCATATCACACAGTAGGCACCAGAGCCTGGACAGTCACCTGCTAAATCAGGTGGTCTTTACATGTTAATGATGCACTGTAAGAGACTTTGCAGGAACACAGAAGAGGGTCCTGTTCTGGTGCCCAGAAGCTCTCCCTTTCTCCCTAGCAAACCCTTGAGCCTTGTGGTTGGATGAGCTACAGCCCCCATTGCTGCTGACTTTCCTAAAAGTCCTCAGTTACATTCACCCACATCCACATACTCCATGCTCAAGGCATAAGGCAGATCTGGGCTGAGACACATGACAAGGTGTTTCCTGCCCCTAGAACTAGCAGGTATGAGATGAGGTATATCATATATAATACAGAGGGATATGACTGTGACTTGCTGAAATGCCAGAATCCAGATGACGATTCTGATAGAGGCACAGATGACCTTTGTGTGTTACAGCCTAGACGATGAACACTTACTCCTGCTGCAAAGACAAACCCCCAATGACAACAGAGGGACCCAGCTGGGACACTGACAGGCGGGGTGAAAACAGGTCTGCTCAGAGAGCCTGAATCTCATACCCCACAGACTCTCTGCACCGCAGAGACACTTGCTCAATCATGTTTATTGCTGCTCTATTCATAATAGCCAGGAAGTGGAACCAGCCTAGACATCCATCAACAGGAGAATGAATAAGGAAAACGTGACACAGTGGAATTTTACTTGGCTGTTAAGAAAAATTAAATAATGAAAATTTCAGGAAAATAGAATCTATTATACATAATACTAGAAAGTATTGTGTTATTAAGCGACCCCCATCTCAGAAAGACAAATGCCAAGTGTCCTTTCCTGCACATACTGACTTCTGCTTGTGTGTATGTAAAGAGTGTGTGTGTATGCTAAGAGAGAGACTAGATTATGAACCTAGGCTACCACGAAGGGAATTGAGAGGTGTGGGGACCGGTAAAGGGACTATGGGTGTGGGAAGGAGATTACTAGAGGTGGCAAGACGCAGGAAGGGAGGCGACACAGGGAAGACAAATCAGGCAGAAACAGCAAGAAAAAAATTCACTTGGAAAATGTTATAACTCAACCTTAAATTAAAAAGTAAAATAAAATAACAAGGAAAAGAGGAAAGCTTAAGCTCTGGCCTGGGGCAGCTCCTTGCTAGAAGCCGGGAAATTATAGACAGAGAAAATCCAAGATACAAACAGCCTCAAGAGGCAGCACGGGTCAGAATGGATGATCTCAGGATGGCTTCCATGAGGGCTCACAACCATTGCCATTCTTATCACTGGGACCAAACAACTGGAATGGGCAGCTTACAGGAGAAGGGCATGCCTTGGCACTAGGCTCTGAAGACGCAGTTCACCAAGCAGCAGGTACAATCATGCGGCTTTCCCTGTCTCTGTCTGTGCAGATCAGAAAAAAAAGGGGTGACAATGTCCATCTCTCCATCTCCTTCTTCACTTTCCGTTTGGCTCAGACCCAAGCCCATGGGGGTCATGTGCCTCTTGCTGTCAGGGCACCTCCTTCCAGTTAATCCTCCCTGGAAATGCTCCCACAGACACACCCCAGGCTTCTCTTAACTCATACAAGCTACTAATGGAAGTAAGTCATTATGAGTGGGGAAGCTGGGTACCCCAGTGGCATTGAAACCAAGGCCCCATAGCACCTTAACTTTTCTTGGCTTTGGTCTCAGAACCTCTACATTAGAACTGAAGGAGTAAATAAATGAATGTAACCCTGAAAGGCAAAAGGAGGATGAGACAGAGATCGAGTCATCTGTGAGCGAGCACCCAGAGAGGACGGGAGCTGAAGAGAAGCCAGAAGCCGGGACCCATTGCTTTCCAATCCCAAAACAGACCCCCAAGACTGCCCACTCTCTGCAGACCCCACTCTCTGCAGACCCCACTGTGCTTTGCCCTGGGCCTTTGACAATTGGGCAGTAACCTGTCCCTTGTTGCAGTTAAGGGATTTGGGAAGGAAACCACAGCGCTTCGCCTTTGACTGCAGCAGAAAGCTTCTCCTATGCCTTTCTCCAAGGGTCAGCAGAGAACTGTGGTAGACATTAATTGCATGGCTTTAAGTGGCAGGCGACAGACACGCGAAGACTCATCACTGCAGCCCCTGGTCCTTCTCAGCTGCAAACTGGGGTGGACCTGGTATCTTGGGCCAGAGAAGGCACTCAGAGAGAGCACAGATCCATCCAACCATATCCCACCAGTAAAAACATCCAGGGAAAGCATGGTGTGTACACCCTCAAGATTTTCTATTTTTTGTATGAACTATCAGGCTTCCAGATGGTCCCAAACTGGAGCATTTTTAGAACAGACCAAGACCAGTCATTATAGACACAAGCCTTTCCACCGGCAAGCCCACTAGCCTCCCATCAGGCTCTATGCATAACAAGCTTACACGAGGACCCCCCACCGGAAGACTACACTGTTGATTTTTTCAGAAAATAAAACAACCTAAGAGTTTTATCTCTTTATCTCCTCAACCCAGAGTGGGAAAAGGACACAATCTGTTCCCCCAGTGGGATGTCCCCCTGATTAGATGTCATGAAACAGAGTCATCTTTTAGTTAAGAATTGCTGGAATACCTCCGACCCATGGTTACTGGAAAGAAGAAAAAAAAGAACCCTAACTACAGATAAACTCCCCAGGGTTTCAGATCCATTTAGCAATAAGCTGTGTTGTGAAGGAAACCTGGCCCCAAAAGATAGTTTGAATGCAAAATAAAGATAGTTCACAGGCTTTGAAGCAAGTGCTGGGCTCCTGGGGAAGCACCAGAGCCATAGTTTTGGAGGGTCATTATATTTCCTGCTTCAGACATCATCTGGTTCTTTTATACAACACCTATTTTTAGTCATTACAGGTGCCATGTCCTGCCAGGCAGGGGCCCCAGCAGGGCAGGCCTGGACGGGAGGGGTGAGGGTTGACTGCCCAGAGAGGCAGGAAGCTGGACAGACTGGAGATAGACAAGCTCTGTGCCACAGGTAGAAGTGGGCTATCTTTGGATTGGACTGTGGGAGCATACCTGTTTAGGGAGCAAGAGCCTTGGGACTAGGAGGCCGGGGAATTGTTGGGAAGGGGCTAGAACAAAAATAGCAGAGTGAGTAAAGACTGTTGAGCTCCTTCCCTCCAGCCTGCCACAGCGACTGGACTTCAGTATAAGCAGCGTTACAACATGTGTGTTACTGAAGCAAAGATGGAAACTAAGACAGAGATGACAGAACTGGAAGCAGAGATGGGAGTGAGGTGGAGATGGGAGTGAGGTGGAGATGGGAGTGAGGTGGAGATGGGAGTGAGGTGGAGATGGGAGTGAGGTGGAGATGTAAGGTGGAGGAGGAGATGGAAATGGAGGTGGAGATGAAGGTGGAGGTAGAGATGGAAATGGATGTGGGGGTGGAGATAAAGGTAGAGATGTAAGGTAGAGATGAAGATGTAAGATGGAGATGTAATATATAAATGGAAGTGGAGGTAGAGATGGGTGTGGAGATGGAGGTAGAGATGGAGATGGAAATAGAGGTGGAGGCAGAGATGGAGATGAAGGCAGAAATGGAGGTGCATATGGAGATGGTAACAGAGGTGGAGGTAGAGATGGCAAATGGAGCTAGCAATCAAGAATGAGAGAGAGAGAGAGCATCCCAGTAGCCCTTGGCTAGACAGAAACTCAGAGGCAGGAAGGTGCAATCCTGGGCTCTTGGTGTCACTTCTTCTTTTTGTCCCCACAAACTCAGTTAATACTGCACCTTGTGGGCTGATCTTTTTAAGGGCATGTGGTAGAGCCCCAACTCCAGCTCTGAGAAGGTCAGAGGTGGAGAAAAGGGGTTCTTGTGTGTGGAAAACTGAGTTACACAGAAGATGCATCTTTAGCCATGTTCCAGCAAATTTAAAAATCCACAAGCTAAGGAGGTGATGGGGAAAGGGAGGGAGGGTTGTAGTAGCTGTTCCCAAACCAGCTCTCTCTGCCTGCCTCAGGCTATTGCTCAGGAGGTATATTTGGGGCACTGAAATACATCAGTAATTATATAATTTCACAAAGATACACAAAATCCACACACTGCTTTCTGAGACCCACTTGTATAAGGCACGAGTATGTGTGAACACACATGGATTAGTCACACCAGGACCTCCCACGGAGGCAAACACAGACATGCACCCAACCATCCATCCACTGGGCAACACATTTCAGTCTGTGAGAATGTGGTCACTGCTCTCACTGGGGGGCTATGCGGACTGCTCGTTAGTATTAAAAGCATGTCACTGCTGAAGCACAGAAAAGTCAAATTTATAACATGCTAGGCGCTTTTAGTAGAAAATGCAAATACACAGCCAAGGAAGTCAGGCCTTTGAAGGCATCGTCTCACAAAATGCCCGTGACTTTCTCAGAGAAACACTGTGTGAACCAAAGCAATATCCAAAATCATCTTACCAAATCAAAACAGGAGTGACAAAGGACAGGATAACCCAACTCACACATTAGAAACACAAACAGCCAGTGAGGCAAATATGCAAGAAATTCACCATGGCAGGCACTGTGGCCCATATTTCACAAACTGGTCCTTCAGCCCAACGTGATTGAGGCATTTTTTTTTGGAACAGACATGGAACAACCCAGAGTGGAAGGCTCCTGGCAGGGCCACCACCATTTGGACAGTTATTTGATGCCACTGAGGACAATTGTCATTTGGGTTCTCACTCTGGGCTGGGCCTTAGCACCGGGAATCCAGTCTTGGACAAGAGACAGTCTTTGTCCTCAAGAAACTCAAGGCTATTGGGAAGACAATCTGAAGACATAGTTAAAAACTATAGAGTTTGCAGAAGGACACTGGGGGGTGACAGGTGAGGGCGGGGCCTCACGTACTCGCCTCATCACAACAAACAACACTCATTTCATTCTTTAAAAATCAGGGGCCTTTCTTGTGTCTCTGGTGACCAGCTAACTGTCTGAGGATCAGACCTGCACCTTGCCCAGCCCGTTATAAAGTAGGCTGTAATGACTAACATTACCCTCTCCCAAATATTCACTGAGAAGGGCTCCAGAAGCAGCCTATCAAGGCCAAGGCAGGAGACATCAGTCTAGATCCCTGTCTGGCTTGAATGATGCAAACCTGAAGGAAGATAGTACAAAGAAGCAGATTCTAGGCTGAAGAGATGCAGTGAAGAGTGAATTCAAGGACAAGCAGACAGGGCTGAGAGGCAGCCCCGAGGGTCATATCCTTGCTGTAAAAACATGACAGGTAAGTGTGGATCCCCAGAACCTAGATGCCAAGACAGTGTGGAGACTCACCTGTAACCTCGGCGCTCAGGAAGTGGATTCAGAAAATCTAAGATATAAGTTAGCTAGCTAAAGTAGCCGAATTGGGAAACTCTGGATTCAAATGAGAGACGCTGCCTTGAAAGAGTGATTAAGGAGACACCTGACACCAACCTCAGGCCCTTACATAAGCATGCACACACGTGCACCTGCACATACATATATCCACCTGCCTGCACATGTCTATAAACATACATGCATACACAAACATGCATCACAAGCACTCACAGGAAAAAAAACAACAAACACAAGCTCAGAACAGCTGGATTCCATCACTCACAGAGGGGTGACTGAAGCAGAGGTGGGAAGGTAAGTCCTGTCCAGTCACAAGGGCTTTTCCACCACATTAAGCCTTTCAGGACTGTCCTCGCCAAAAAGCTTCACAAGAAAAACAGGAACACGGGCAGATTTGGTTATGAGAAAAATCACCAGGACAGGACCGTGGAAAGTAGAAGAGGCAAGCTGGGGGCCATGAGGCCAGTTAAATTAGGAGACAGCTGCAGGGAAGAACCAGGCCATGGGGCTGGCACAGAGGCAGGCTCGACGAGAGCTCAAGAACTGACATCCCAGGATACTGCCTTCCCCAGGCCAGAGTCCTGGGTACACAAAATAGTTAAAAAACTGACTTGGAAAAAAAACAAAAAAACAAAAAACCCATAGGCAGGAGTATCTTAAGCAGCCATTCTGTCTGCTCAGCAGTGTCAGTCTCCAGAGGCTTCACACCATGCTCACACCTCAGTGTGCACCCCTCCCCTCGGCAGTGATGAAGACATCTAGGCAGCCAGAGAAACACTCAGAAGCAGCAAACTAGGGAGGGAAAGTACGTTGCAGAGCCCAGCATCTGTGGCAAGCAGCTGCCAAGCGCTCTCCATGTGTTCCTGCAGCTGTCGGCATGGAAGTGACGGAACATAGGCAGAGGGAAGAAAAGAACCTGAAGTACAGAACACTGTGGGTGCCAGGCAAGTAGGTGGGCTCCCCGGGAGCACAGAGAGCCGCAGCTTTCCTTGGAGGAAAGGTGGCCTCACTGGGATCCTGGTCAGCTAGGTCAGTCCTCCTGCCGTGAGGAGCAGAATATGACGCCCATTGCCTCATAGAGCCAGTGATCCTGGAGAGCTGCTGGCTGCTTTCGCTGGACCGTGGGACCTCAGTCTCCCTGTCTCTCAAGATGTAGCATGAAACATTACCTTGTCTTCCAAGGATAGAAGTCCTACCTGCACAGTGTTTAACTCCTGGGTCTAGGGGCCTCTTGCGGTTCCAGCCCAGCTTGGACCATGCCTCTCACCAAACAAAAGCTGAAGTAAAGTGGGAGAATTATCTGGGAACCGTGTGAGCCCTTTTCTGCCAAATAAACCCACCTAAGGTCGTTCAACTAAAATATAAAATTATGGTTTCTGATGTTCACCTGCTACAGGTGATGTGAAAAGGTCTGGGCATTGTCCGCCAGTGCCTCAGAAGCTCACTCAGTGTCTGCACAGCACACAGGAGTAAGATAGGCTATTTTAAGTTTTACTGTTTTCATTTGTGTGCACATGTGTTCTGGCTCCCTGCATGCATATACATGCAGTGCCTCCAGAGACCAGAAGAGGGAGCTACAGACAGGTGTGAGCTGCCACCATGTGGGTGCTGAAAACGAAACCCAGGTCCTCCAAAAGTTTAAAAAGTAGACTTAACTGCTGAGCCATCTCTCCAGCACTAACGCTGGTTTTGAAGCAGCTGAAAGCAACAGAAAAAGCAAAACATGAATGTGTGCCATGCTGTCCAGCCCAGGGAGAATTGCCACAGCTGTCACCCGGAAACAACCATCTGCATGGGGCAGCTCATGACTCTTCTGACTGGCCAATTCTCTTGGAACACTGTGAAGATCACACCTGTCCACACCAAACCTGCAAGGTCAGCATCTGCCCTCTGGATGCATCCTCATGAGGATGGCCTGGGGTTAGAACTCTCAAGGGCTAACACTGTAGATGAAGAGGAAGCCACCAGGAAAAACTAAAATAATTCAAAAATCACAAGAAAACAAGTGCTTGAGAGTGAGGGCAAAGAGCAGATGCAGCCTTGTAGGTGAAGTAAGCAAAGGTTGAGGATGTGGGTTACTGGGTTAAGTCTTTGGCATACAGTGTGAGAGGCCTGAGTTCAAATTCCCAGAACTAACACAAGGCAGAATACAATATCACATATCTGAAATCCCGGTGCTTACCAGGAAATGACAGGCAGAGAGGGGAGAGTCCCTGGAAAGCTCATGGGGTAGACTACAGGTGAACAATGACAAAAATATATCCTATCTCAAAAAACACAATACCAAAGACTGATACCCAAGATTTTCTTCTTACCTCCATGCATGCACTGTGGCATCCACATGCCCCAAAACACATACACACACACACACACACACACACACACACACACACACACACATACACCACACACATATATACATACATACACCACACACATACATACACACACATACACACATACAAATACATGCACACGCACATACACACACATACACACATACAAACACATGCACACACACATACACACACATAAACACACACACAAAATTTAAGTAAATAAGAGTAAGATACTATCTTACTCAGAGCAAGGTGAGGGATTGGCCATCTCTTAGTGGGAGCTTGACAGCAGATACAAGCCCCATTAGTAACTCTTCTGATGCTGTGAGGAGACATCATGACTAGATGGAACCAGAAAAGTCTCTTTCGGCTTATGGTCCTAGAGGGAGAAGAGCCCATCATGATGGGGAGACATGGTGGTTAGGACAGGCCTGGCCGCAGAAACAGGAGGCTAAGAGGTCATATCATACAAGCCTGAAGCAGAGATAACAAGTTGGACATGGTGTGAGGTTTTTAATCTTAAAGCCCGCCCAGTGACACTTTATGTACACCTAAAACTCCCCAAACATTGCCACCATCTGGGGACTAAATGTTCAAATGCCCGAGACTATAGGGTACATTCTTATTCAAACCATCACATAGCCTTGAAGGAAGTCTAGTTCTGACTAGACTTGTGGTAGGAACAGATTCTGGAGACAAATCTCTGTGATCAAAGTTCAGCTCTTATGTGTCAAGAGAGAAGGGTAATCCCGGTCTCAACTCCATTCTTTTTGAAGAATGACAATCTAGGTAGAACATCTGACCCAGAATGTGCTTTATGTGCAGCCAGTGGCAGACACCTTCCATGGGGTCTCCTCATGAAAAATCTACTTTCTTTGTTGTAAGCATCAGAACATCCCCTAGCTGGATATGATCTGGACAGCTACGTATGCAGAATTACCAGAATAGCTAAGGTACCTGGTAAGAAGGTTGATGGGGACCCAGGGACTCTATTCCATTGGCAGTAGTTGCTGAAAGGAATGGAAGTCAGCTGTGCTTGCCAAGAGGAGGCTGCTGCCCCTCTAAATGGCTGTCAACAATCCTTGAAGGTTGTGCCTGTTTCACTTAAGGCTCTCCAGAGAAAATCTCAAGGAATTAGCCAAAATTGCAATCATTCTTCTAGGTGAACTTTGTTCTTTATAATCTTATTATAATGCTAAATTTTCTATCCTGGAGATGTTCCTGTCTGGCACTTTTGAACATGTGACACGAGGAAGCCTGTTCTCAATGTGAGCATGCTCAATAAATTCATCTGCCTCTACATATGATGGTGGAACTTTCCAAAATGAGTATGCATGAGTTTCCATGATCAAAAGCTCCTAACTTTGCTTGCTTAGATAGCCACTGCTTTGGGAGCTTTGCCCAGTGATCTCATTACGTGTACAGCAACACATCTTAACTATCTGTCTGCTGGTTCTCTACATCGGCTTTGTACTCACCAAGAGACAAACCCATTGTGCCATGTTGCAAGGTCATGCTGAAGAGGTACCCTGGCTTGAAAAAGTAGCCATCGCTGTATGTTACTTTGGAGTTGTCATCCTTGGGAGAAAACGTATCCTAACACCATGAGCATCACTTGAAATCCAGCTTTTTCCCATCACCAGCTTGGGTTCCTCCTCAGCACCACTCCAAGAAGCTGGGAGAATATCTCCAAGTGGTAACCGTTCTTCCACACATTTTAAGTAGACCTGTCTCACCTTAGTCAGCCTTACTGCCCATTGCCTGTGGCCTTTAATAAAAGATTCCATCTCTATTAAAGTGAGAACTGTACTAGATATTTCTTCACTGTTACATAGTTAGCCATTACCAAAATATCCTCTTGAAGAACCCAAAAGAACGGTTAGACTCTCAGAGGTTTGTCTTCACTGTTAGCTATACTAGGTCTCTCTCCTTCTGTGGTGAGGTGGGACATTGTGGTGGTGGGAGCATGTGAAGGAAGAGACTATTCACCTCATGACAGACAGGAAAGAGCCCAGAAGCAAGATAAACTCAAGGCCTCGGGCCCAGGGACCCATTCACTCTATCTAGGTCCTTTCCTCAGATGTGGACACATGTCTGTTCACCAAAGAAGGACACTAGTAGCAGACCAAAATCATCATCATCATCATCATCATCATCATCATCATCATCATCATCATCATCCTACCCAAGCTTAGACCAGTGAAACAGTGAGCTTCTTGCTGTTACTTATAGAAAATGAGAGTGAGGGGAGGAGGTGCCTATGAGAACAGAGATGACTCAAAGGCAGGTGTGTCCCCAAAACTGGCACCCCAGCATGGGTGAAAACTCACCTAAGGTGCATCCCTGGAGCTTCCTGCAAGATTTGTAAATAGCTTTGCTAATGGAAAACTTCTGATCCCCAGCAATTGTTCCTGTTAAAAAAAAAAAAAAAAAAAAGTTGGGAAATACCTTTGTGAATCCTTTATGTTTCAAGAGCTTCCTTAGACTTGTCGGTTGTGTTTTCTTTCCAAGTTTGAATAAGCCTCCATTCTGGGGGGAAAAAAATGATTTCAATTTAGAGAAGACACAAAATAGCACCAGTCAGGAACCAAGTCGACACAGGAGGGGGTTCCTCCCCTCCCCTCCGCTCCCCTTCCTTCCCCTCTCCTCCCCTCCCCTCCCTTCTGCTCCCTTTTCCCCTTTCTTTTCCCCCTTTCCCCCTTTCCTTTCTTCCCCTTCTCGTTTCCTCTCCTTTCCTTCCCGTTTCTCTTCTCTTCATTTCCCTTCTCTTTTCTGACACTTTTTGTCCAAAACTTAAGTATTCAGGCTTAGTGTAGTGGTTCAAATCCCAGCACTCAGGAGGCAGAGGCAGGAGGATCTCTGTGAGTTCTAGACCAGTCTGGTCTACAGAGTGAGCTCCAGCACAGCAAGAGCTATACAGTAAGACTCTTGTCTTGAAAACTAGCAGCAACAACATGAACTTTAAGGAAGAGCAACATTTTATATGCTGAACAAATGTTTGAACCTGTGATAGACTCGACAATGTTCTTTTCAGAACACAAATAAGGCTTATACTCAAAGAGGAATGAGCTTCATCAATCATGTAAAATTGACCTAAATAAGACTGGAGTCGGAACAATTATCACCAGTAATGTGGGAACGTCTTTCTATATGTTGTGAATAAAGGACTATTTTGGCCGTGGAAGACACTGTAGAGGTAGGAGGCAGAATCAGAGCATAGGTACAAGAAAGAGGGCGGAGTCACAGACAGATCAAGCCAGACGCCCAAAGAAGAAACATGTAAGGAACACAGGTGAGTCACGGGCCACATGGCAGACAGACTAATGAGAATAAATTAAGATTAAAGAGCAAGCTAGCAATGTGCCTGAGCCAAAGGCCATACAGCATGAAATTAATATAAGCATTTGAGTCATTTGGGGGCCTAAGCAGCAGTGGGCAGCTAAGGGGTCTGGGACTTCAGGTCTGCGGGCCTGGCCTGATGGGGCTGGGAGCCTCATTGTAACACACCAGTACCCTTCTGCAGTGATTAGCTTCCGAAATTCTTTTTAAAAAATAGCCTTATTACTTTTTTGAAAATTTCATAGTGTATTCTGACGATATGCACCCTCCGTCTCTCAGCTCTTCCCAGACACAGCCCCCACTTCTCTACCCACCTTCCTATTCCCCCTTTCCTTTCTAGACCTATGGATCCAATGATTGTTACCCAAATACTCTTGCAAGTACGGGCTGCTGGACTGCGGCCAACCTATCAGGAGTCACACCTTTAAACAAACCGAACTGTCCTTTCCAGCAAGCTATCAGTGGCAATTAACACAGAGAACCACAAGTGTTCTAAGAGAGTAAGAGATTTCAGTGCACTCAAAATGGGACTCACTTACCACACCTTTCCCCACAAGGTTCAGGGAATCTTCCAGAAAGAGAGAGAAGAAAGACTGTAAATACCAAATGCTATGGCCGACTACAAGGAAAGGGTGTTCTCCAGGCACCGCAGGAGACATGGGACAGCATTACAAGAGCTGTATAAGCCCCAGCAAGGAGAGGGGCGGCAGATATGAAGTACTGCCCTGTCCTACTAAATCTTAGTGCACTTACTAGTTATGTCCAGGGAGGCCTGGGCCCCTTTTGATCTGAGATAGAGCCCTGCTCTCTAAGGGGAGATGGTCATCACATAAACATCATGAGGTTCCTAGGCACCATCTATCCAAAGAGCCTAGGAGAAGACAAGCACCCTGGCACAAAGAAAGTCGTCTTGCCAGCACAGGTCTCTGACTTGGGCAGACACTCCAGAGCCTTTCTCCCGGTCCTTGACTTTAATTGGTTTTGTGGCCCTTTCTATTTACAATCTAAATGGCTTTACAGTGTGTGTGTGTGCGTGCGCTTTGGTGTCCTCTGAAGTAAAGGAATAACTACATTCTGTCAACCTCCATGGCCCTGGGAAAGGCTTTAGGTAGCATTTGGTGACAGAAAGCAAGATCCCACACCCTATGCAAAGAATAGGCCTTTACATTATTGCTGAGTCACACACCCATGCTCTACTTTTTGTTTCCTGTGAGACACAAATCAAATAAAAAGCCACTGTCTATCAAAGAGTTGGTTTAAATACCGTATTTCTATTTTGTAAAATCATATTAAAATTAAGAAGAGGTGAGGACAGAAAAGGGTCAGGAGAAGCCTTTATGGACTCATCACGGAGTTTCTCCAGCTTCCACTTTTTCCTGTGCTGCTTCGGAGAGCCTGAAGGGTCACTGATGTTTTCTAGACACACCCACCACCTGTAGGTATGTAGAAGTGATTTCCAAACATGCTTTTGTTCTGTCTTTCCATCTGGATTTCCATTGTCAAGGTACTTCGAATTATGGCTCTGGTGGGACTGGGGAGGGCACAAGAAGGTAGCCAAGACACACCACAGCTTCAGAAACAGGGCTACACTCTCTAGTAAGCCCCAAGAGAGGGAGTCTAGCCTGCCTCTGTACTACACACAAGCATCCACTGGGGCCTTTAGCACTTGTCTGCTCCATATGTTTGTTAATTTCACACCTACTTAGAAACATCACCTACTTCTCAACACCAGCTCAACATAAGCTAAGAGCTGAAAGAAGCTGAGTGGTGGTTTAGCAACAAGACCTAGGTGGCATTTACACGAGAGCCTGAGGGTGTCACCAAAATGAATTTGTGGTGGGACAGGAGCTGCATATATCTGCAGCTGTCATGAATAAGGTCACCCTGAAGGATGGAGTTGTCATAGGAAGCCGGGAGGATTGTCCATGAAGAGAACTCAGAATCCAGAGGGTTTTCATGCTAAGGTACTCACTGCTTGGGATCAGTTCAGTAAGCATACATTCTGTTCTAAATCATGCCCATAAATTGTTTCCATCTTTTAAAAAGTCAATGTTTTTAAATGTGTATGTGTGTGTGTGTGTGTGTGTGTATGTGAGAGAGAGAGAGAGAGAGAGAGAGAGAGAGAGAGAGAGAGAGAGAGAGAGAGAGAGAGAGAGAGAGAGAGAGAGAGAGGCACTCAAGGAGGCTGGAGGTGTTGAATTTCCTGGAACTAGAGTTACTGGTTTGTGTAAACCAACCAACATGTGAACTAGAAACCAAGCTCAGGGCCTCTGAAGGAGCAGGAGGTGCCCTTAATCACTGAGCTGTCTCTCCTACCTGATTCTCTTTCTGACCTATCATTAGAAAATAGCAAAATTTGAAATTCAGTGTCAGTTGAACAGTGTAGTGGTGAGTGTGGATATAGGCGGAGAACAAAAGGCCACCGGAGGGAAAGAGGTGCTGTAAACGGGGAAGAGGACACCGGAGGTTAGAAAAAGGAAAGAAGATTGGGGCCTGGTAGGGATAAGGAATGTCTCTGAAAAATTGTCCCCTTCTGCAATTACCTCTTAGCACATCCCCACACTGCAACACATGTTCCTTGTCCCTATTTTATCAGGACTATAATGTACTTAACACATTTATGCCTGCAAAAAAAAAAATCACAAATTCCATGGAACAAAAAAAGAAATAATATGCATCTTTCAACTTTCTGTGTTAATTTTTAGAAGTCTTTATAACCAATTAAATAAATTTATATTGCCTGGACTTTAAATTTTAGAGACAAATCATAAAACTTCAGTTCAAGTAAATTTGCAGATATTTAACATCTTAAATCAAATGTATATAATTGGGCTTTTTCATTAAAATTATTGGCTCAAATTATTATATTCCAAATTAACACATTGTTAATTTATTCTTATTTTCTTTTATCGCTATATTAATAATTCATAGAACAAAGGTGGTTTTTTTGACCTAGGTTATTTCTGTTTTATTTCTATAAATTCATTCTGGATAAAAAATTATTAATTACATATATGTATATAATTTCAAGGTTAATTAGGCGGTTAGTAAATTTTGACGACATTTTCCAATAAACACATCTTCTAAAGGCAGGTTTCTTGGCATCTTTAGCTTAATTTAGTGTATTTTATATTCTGTTGCCTTTTGAGCTTGGAAGAGATTGGGGGGAAGGGGAGTTTAGTTGGTGTTTTCTCCAGAAGTCCCAACTGTTGCTGCCATTCTTGACTAGATCAGGGGGTTATCCCACGGCTGCTTCCCATGAGCCATGCCTATTTCTTACATAACAGTGTAATGGCAAAGTGCCTGCCACAGGGGCAGCTGTCATTGTCTTGGCCCTTTCTATGAGAAGAGAACGCAAAACAAGAACACTCATGGAACTATCTGTGGCATCTGTGTGTGCTCTTCGGTTTGCAGGGTAGAGAGAGCCCAGCGAAGGCTTCCCTTGTCCTCTCCATAACCTTGTGTAACACTCTGTGAAAAGAGACAATTCTCATATTTATACCAAAGCCACGTCTGATATTCACTAATTCATTCTCTTTTGAAATGCTGTATGCATGGTGTGTGTGTATGTGTGTGTGTGTGTGTGTGTGTTTGTGTTCATGCATGTCATTGCAAATGGACATGCGCCATCACATGGGCACTGGAGAGGTCAGCAAACAATGTGAAGTGCCTTTTTCTCACCTTCCAAGGTCTTTTGTTGATCCTACTGGGTACCACAGGCAAGCTGGCCCAAGAGCTTGTGAGGATTTTACTGCCTCAGTTTCTCTCTGTGTAAGAGCATTGGAATCGTAGAGGGATGCTCTTGTACACTGCTTTTCACACGGGTTCTGGGGATCCTAAGTCAAGATCTCATACGAGCCCAGCTAGTCCTGTACTCAACAGGCCTTCCCTTATTGACTGTCTCCATTCCTTCAAGAAATATTCAGTCCCACCAAACATCACCCTGTGAGAATCAGGAAAGAGTACAGGCATACTGTGAGGGACACAAGGATAAAGATGAAGAGAACCTTCTAGAAACAAGCAGGAAGGTCAGCATACTCAGGACCTGGCAAGTGTGACATAAATATAAGTTACACTGAACTGGACCCAAAACACCTTCAGGTCCCTAATCCTACAGGGTATTCACGTAGCCATACAAGCACAGCTCAGCCTGAGAGATGCATGTTTCAATCAGCAAGCAAGCCTTTCAATTTCCCCCTTAAATGTGTCTCCAGAAGGGCATTGCCACCAGATAACCACCTCCTATCTTTCTCCCCCAAAGTTGAAGTGCATGTTAAGAACAAAAGGTCTGAAGCCAGATGACCCAGAGTTTTGGTTCTGTTTCTTAGTTGGCATAAAGCTTACATACAGTAGAGTGCATAAAGATTTTAAGCATCTGTGTGATGGGTCTTGGCAATTATAACAGCTGTGAAAGCCACAAAGTGGAGACCATCCCCATCGGCCCAGAAAGCTTCTCCTGTCTTTCTAGACTCTGATTTCTGAGTTCATTCTGACCAGTCCTAGAGTCTCACAGGAGGATTTCCACAGGGCAGCCTCACTGCCTACCTCTGTCATTTAGATGGTGTCACCTAGTGTTCCCTCATCTGCCAATGGTCTCTGCTCTTGCTGAGAATCACTCCCTACCATAGGGAGACAACCACCTGCTTAGCCATTGAGTGAAAACTAGGGATGTCCCCATTGGCTATTATGACTGAGACATCTATCCTCATTTTCATGTAAGTCATTTTGTAAACATACGTTTTCACTTCGAGTCACTACTTAATAATTTCATATGGCTGGCCCACAGAGTAGACATAGGTTCAATGTTTTCAAAATGTACTAAATAGTTCTCCAAAGGGATTATGAAGTTATACAATCTTATTAAAATACATCACAATTCTGGTTGCCCTACACACTCACATTTGGCATGAGTGAACTTTTATCTTGGAGACTTTTTTGTGGAACATAGCTTATGAGGATTGATTCAAAATAATGGCCACATTTGCTCTATTGCTCTCTGCCAGTATCATGTAGGTCTCATGAGGTTAGGGCTTCTCATCTTTCTTGGCCTTTAGTGTGTCTCCAGGGTCCAGCAAATTGCATGCATATCACTGGCACCTACTGAGAGTCTGAAAGAGATGCCCCCTCACTGATGCAGCTCTGAAATCACCTTTTCCACTTGGAGTTCATCCCTATCCCTCTATAATGCCAACACCTCCTTAAACAAATGTGTTGGTTTCTGCCAATTCCTTGTGCAGTGGTTTGCAGATCTGACTTCATATAGACGCCAACCACTTCCTGCCACTGCCTATCTATACCCTTCACCAAGCCCTAAGTTGTTACTGTTTCTCTTACAAACTTATTTATTCATTACTTACTTTCTTGTTGATTTCTTGAGATAGAGGCTCACATGGTCCAGTTTGCCTTTGAGCTCAATGTGTCGTCCAGGGTGACCTTGAACCTCTGCTCATTCTGTTTCTCTATTCCTGAGTGCTGAAATCATAGGCAGAACTCCCACGTCTGGTTTATGCAGTGCCAAGGACCAAACCCAGGACTTCTAGCAGGCCTACCAGGTGAGCCAGGTCCCTGGCCCCCCTTATACAAATTTACACACTGCATTTGAAAGCTTCAACTTTATCAAATAACAGACAGGGTCATTATCAATACATACGGCTGTTTGGGTGATTTTTTTAAAGGCAGGCTGCTTACCAAAGTCGACTAAGGATCAAATGGCGGCTCAGGTAGACCACACCGGACACAAATGTTGCCATTTCCTGTGCCTTGCTCTGCCCAGTGTTTCTCTCCCTCTCATGAGGGTGTTTGAGTCTGATCCTCTCAGCCAAGTGGCAGATGGAGAAATTGTTTGCAATAGAGATGAGAATATTTTATCAGACTTCCTACAAATGGGGCCCACTGAATTTTCATCTGCCAGCTAAAAAAAGGGGGAAGGGGGCTGAACAGGATATCCTGTAAGGGCTCCTGAGGAACGTGTGTGTTTTTGGTCAACAGTCAGTGGAGAGATGATAAACCTCTAAGGGCAAAGAAGTGCACCCTGGAACAAAGACTTCCCTGGTCCCTCCAGCCTTCCAAAGGCCGCAGAGCAGAAGGGAACCTGGGTCAGGATCCAGGAAGTCTGTGTTCCAGACCTGGTTCTGGCCCTGACTCCTTAGGTCACTGCCTGTTGGTGACGTCACTTTCCAGCGCCTCATCTGCCCATCTGTACAATAGAAAAGATGAATACTCTTCCCACCAACTGAGTTGTGAATGCTCGTGGGATTGCACGGAAGTCGGAGAGATCTTTTGTTCTTGTCTGTCCACATAACTTCATAAAATAATTGCTACCGACGTTTATTAGACAATTACTATATGTCGGGTATGGGTCAAGTAGCTATGTGTGCATAAAACATGAATTACCTCTGTCAACACTAATCAACCCCTGGGAAGGAATGCAGGGAAGGTCACCAAGATTATATATAAGAGTGGATCATAGTAACAGATAGGCCAAAGGCTGGCATTTGGGTAGTACCTGGCGTCTGACTAGCAGTTGCTTCCAGATATCAATGCTCACAACAGCCTGCAAGGACAGAAAATGTCCTCCCTTACCGGCAAATTAAAACAAAAAACCAGGAAGATTTCCCAAGAGCTACACTGTCTCTCTCTTTTCTCCCTCACAAAGGCACACAAATAAGACACCAAATCCAAGGGTTCCTGGCACCGCATCAGCACAAGGAGAGCCCGACGTGTGTCATCTCACTGTCCATTTCCTTGACTCTTGGAGTGGGGTTCATTTTACGCTCCAAGATGGCGAAGTTGGGGCACAGAGAGGAGCTTGTCCAAGAAAAAGGAAGAGACAGTGGCGCTTTTTCAAAATCTAGGAGCTGTTTTTCTGATACCCAATATGACTTAATGAGTTTCTCATTTTTAAATCTTTCAGTTGAGAGCAATTAGTCTTTCCTAAGGGTGCACTCCACTCCTTTATAAGTCATATCAAGCTAAGTAGTTAGTTCTGAAATCATGTATATACAGCAGGTTGTGTTTAGATAACTATGCGTGCATGTGCATGTGCGTGTGTGTGCATGTGCGTGTGCATGTGTGTGTGTGTGTGTGTGTGTGTGTGTGTGTGTGTGTATGACGGCATAATCATAGAAAAAAGGGCCAGGGATTTGAGAGAGATTGGGGAGAGGACAGACAGAAGGGTCGAAGCAAGAGAACATGGGCGGGGCTAGTGGGAGGGAGGGGTAAATGATGTAACTATATTTTATTTTCAAAAATATATGTCTTAATCATTATAATTAACATATTGTTTAATGTAAGATTTCAAGAAAAAGCTGTTAGTTAAAAGAAAAATTCTCTCACTGTTTAGGAGCACTGGCTGCTCTTCCAGAGGACCTGGGTTCAATTCCCAACACTCACCTGGCAGCTCATGACTATCTGTAACTCCAGTTCCAGGGAAATCCACATCCTCACACAGACACACATTCAGACAAAACACACATGCACATAAAATAAAAATACGTCATCTAAGAACAGAGATGATGGTTTAGTGGATAGACACAGGGGGACCCGGTTCCCATTTCTGCTTTGTCTCTTTGAGCCATATGACCTCCATAAGACACTGGCTTCTCTGAGCCTCCATTTTCTAAGTAGGACTGGAGCTAAGGCACTGGGCATCTCAGGAGCACCCTGAACTTATATCTGGACCCTGAGAGGATGAGCTTGTGCATAACCATTCTCATATCTCTCCATGTCATTCTGGGACTCAGGAGCAGGCTGATACAGGAGGAACAGCAGGTGGCAATGGGGGGAGGGGTCTGTGTCCCCTCTGTGTTACAGAGCTCCTCTGAGCCACAGGCCCTTTCTGAGGCTCCCAGAAAACACAAGCTGGATCCAAGCCGCCTGTTCCAGGCTCACTTATGTTTACCCCACCATCAGGAGGATGCCATTCAGCCAGAACCATCACTCACAGCCACACCAAATGGCCCTTGGAAGAAAAGTTGGTTACTCTCAAAGAACAGATGACAAGTGACAGGCTCCGTTCCTGATTCCCCACAATAACAGAAGACACAAGCCACACTGCCCTGTGGTCCAGCACCAGAACAGGCCCTTGTAATCTGCTGTATCTGCCCCTTCCCAGGGATGGAAGAACAGTCTCTTGTCCCCAGTGCAGCCAGGCACCCTTGCCTCTACAGTCACACATGAGCAGCACCTCAGCCCAAGATTGAGTCCTAATGCTCATTTTTTTTCCTCTTCTTTTTCTGTTTTGTTTTTTTGGTTGGTTTGTTGGTGGTGGTTTTTTTTCAAGTAAAAATAACTCACTTGAACCCTTAAGAAAATGCTTTATCCATTATTTTATCCACTAACAATACACACACACATGACATAGGAATGGGTGTATTATAGTAACTGGACTGAGTTGATCATTTCCCAGTGTGCACAGATATCAAAGCATCACAGGGCACATCATTAGTACATTCAGAGCTTTTTTTTTCATATTATTATTAAACAAAAATATTTTGTGAAAAAAATAACCACTTACCTTTCTGCATGTGGCATTCACACCCGTGAGCAGGACAATGAGGAAAAGAAACAGTTTAAAACCAAGAAAAGATGGCAGATGCAGACATTCTCAGCCCCAAGCATCAATGGACACAGTTGAATTCACCTTGCTAGGAAGGTCATGTCTCTAACCCGTTATTTCGGCTAAGGAAGGGAACTCTCAGCCTTCTCCAATAAATAGTTAACTATTGACCTGAGGCCTAGGAATCAGCTCAAGCTCCAGATAGAAAAATGAGGAATTGTAAGACTTTTCCAAGCCTGCCCTGGGGTAAACATTTAGCTCTAATTCTACTAGTAGAGAACCAGAGTGCACTCATTTAATCACTGATAAATGGCTGAGAGGCATCCATTTTTGAAAACGCATGGTTCGGCTTGCTACTTTTAGCAAGCCACTGTCCATGGGATTAAAGAAATAAAGACAGTTCAGAGGATCTTCCAGGAGAAAGCACCATAAAGAATTAGTTGCAAATCGGTTGTGCTTTGTGCTATGAGAAAGCCATTTGAAGAACAGGGGAGCAGTGAAAGCAGAAGTGGGGTGTCCTCAGAAAGAGCCTGCTTCCTTTTCCAGAGTTCTGATTCAATGGAAAGCAGTAATCCCTCTTCCTGCCCCTCATCCTCTGCTGAACACACCCAGCAAGCCTAGTCTCAAAGCCTGAGAGCAGGCAAAACTGGACCTGCCAACCTCAACTGAGTCTCTGAAGCATTTGTTATTTTTATGGGTCCCTGAATGCTTCCCTTGAATATTAATTTTCTTCGATTCTTTAAGTATATATTAGTTATTACATATTTTTGATTAATATTTGATGGCCGCTTAGGCTGCCAAGAGTGTCCATAAATTTTCCCAATGGAATCTGATGCTAGGTGAGTGTGGGAGACCCCTTATGTGGAGCAAAGACATTAATCATTTTAAGTTCCTGACTCCACACCTTAATACCCAAAGATATATTGCTAAGAAGCCCATAACACGTCATTAAAAATGAATGTCTTGTGGCAGTTTTCATGCTTGCAGAATTCAGGTTAGGGGGCAGGGTGGGACTCCTGAAGCCACAGAACCCAGGGAGTTCACGAATTCCTCTCTGCACATCTTTTAAAAATGGAATCCCTGTTTTTTTAGAATCAGCGACATGATTATAGGGCCAGGATAAAATGGATAAAAGGTCTTAAAAAACTATGACATATTTTGACGTAGCAACAGCAAAGTTTTCAGCCAAGCTTGGTGCCTTCCAAGCCTGGGGTCCTGCAGCAGCACAAAGTTCATCCTGCCTCTCCCTGTCCTGCCCAGCACCCTACCTCCTTCTATTTAAACCTTGGCCTCTACCTATGACTTTTTTTTTAAGCCAATATTTTTTTTTTGAGATATGCTATGGAAGGTTAACTTTAGTAACTCATGAGGTCAAGACTGGGCTCTGTTTGTCAACTTTGTGTGAGAGAGAATGAGAGATATAGATTAGAAAATACATAGATAATAAGTAGGTAGATAGACCATAAACGATAGATCATAGACAAATAATAGATGACAGAGAAATGATTGGGAAAGAAATGAGTGACAGATAGATTATAGATAGATAATTAGAAGATAGATCATGAACAGAAAGACAGAAGAAAAATAGATGATTGTTAGATGATAGATAAATACATAAATATTATAAGTTGACCATCCCTTTTGTGGGATGGTCTTTTTGTACACAGTAAAAATGTGTCTCTGCCTAAGGCACCTTCTGATTGGTTTAATAAAGAGCTGAATGACCAATAGCTAGGCAGGAGAGGACAGGCAGGATTTCTGGGGATAAAGAGGAACTCTGGGAAGAAGAGAAGTGGAGTGATACCAGGGAGACACAAAGAAAGTCAGACGTACAGACGAGAGGTTAAGAGTCATGTGCAGAACATAGATTAATAGAAGCAGTTTACTTTAAGATATTAGAGCTAGTTGGGAACAAGTCTAAGCTAAAAGCCAAGATTTCATAATTAATAACAAGTCTGCATCATTTTGTGTGTGTGTGCGTGTGTGTGTGTGTGTGTGTGTGTGTGTGTGTGTGTGTGTGTGAGAGAGAGAGAGGGAGAGAGAGAGAGAGAGAGAGAGAGAGAGAGAGAGAGAGAGAGAGCTGGTTGTCCAGAGGATAGTCCAAGTACAGATCCCAGCCTCATGTGTGGTAGGGCAATAGGATATGGGGATATCACCCATCTGGCCTAGCCTACAAGCCTGGAGAGAGGGAGAGGGAGAGAAAGAGAACAGTCATTGTAGTTCATTGAGTTCCATTGAGACAAAGAGACAGGGCCGGATAGATAGGTGCTGGGCAACTCTGTACCTCACCAACTAAACATGGATGGGCTGAGAGGTAGAATGCCGATACAAGCTTTGTGCTAGGAAGACACCCTAAAGCTTCTGTCAGCTATCTAAAAGAGGCTGGGACTGTGTGAAATAGAGGAGAAATGTGAAGACATAGCAAAGGCTCCTTATGACAAGAAATGAACATCTACATCCCCCCCAAAGGGGTGAGAAGCAAAGGGAAGTTCAAGGCCTCCTTCAGCCATCTTTTTGTTCTCTGCTGAGCATCACCCCCAAATAAAAGGAGGCCATCCTGGCTTATCCTTCAGCAACGTTGCCAAGAAACGGGGAGCCATGTGGACCAAGTCTGTTGCAGATGACAGGCAGCCCTGTGAAAAGATGGCTGCCAAGCTGAAGGAAAAAATACCAAAATACAGTGCTGCCCACGGCGCTAAAGGAGAAATGGACGCAGCGAGAGGGGAAGGGAGTTGAGGCTTCAAAGGGCAAGAAAAAGAAGAGATAAGAAAAGAAAAAAATGTGATAAATAAGTTGGTTCCAGTACATTTTGTTCTCGTCTTTAGAGCATTTACCACCCCAACCCCATACACAACTCCATTTAAAGAAAAGAAAAGTGAACTGTAAGGCCCCGTATGATTTTCCCGTCTTTGTATAGGTGACACGTTACCAACTGGGTCTTCAGATGGCCCTGTCCAGGTGGCATTGTCTAGCTGCTGACTTTTCCTGGTGCAGTCTGGTGCCTGAAAACCGGCATGGAGTTTAATGCAGCTTCCTCTCTGTGCACAGGACAAACTAGTTCTATACGGAAAGGGTAGTTTTTTGGTTTTGGTTTTATTTATTTATTTATTTATTTGATCTTCAGTCATCTATGATGCAGCTTATCCAAAGATAATTGTTGTTCTGTTAACTTTGTAATTAAAGATACCACTTTGTAATTGCAGATAATAATAGTAATAATAATAATAATTGCAGCTGTTTTGTTGACATTCTGAATGCCTCTAAGTAAATACAACTTATTTTTTATTTTAAAAAAGTGAGTTAAACCCAAAGAATGATACTCAGAATGGGCCTCTGACCTTCTCATGCACATTCAAACACACATACACACACACACACACACACACACACACATGCACACACACGTGCACATGCACATATACACACATAAGTATACCCTCACACACAGGAAAAACATATACATGCACATAAGTTTTAAAGAGATAAACCCGAAGGCTTCTCTATTCCTCTTTCCTACACTGACCAGAAAGAGAAACAAAGAGAGGCTTCAGAACAAGACACAGGAGGAAGGAAAAGAGACCAGTGAAGCCCCTGACTTGTTTTGCCGCTTCTCCTGATCCTTACCACGAGGCACGATGCCACCCTCCCCACACGCTTTGCTAAATATCACATAACTCAAAGATATGACTGGATGTGTTCATTGTCTCCCAGTCTCTAGAAGCAGAAAACAGACTGTCACTATCTCCTGGGATGACCTGTGCAGTAAGGCCAGTGCCAACGTGTGGAACTGGGGTCTGGGATTGATAGGCCCACTCGGAATGTGTCCCGAAGCCTCTGGTTTGTTTCATCAAATAGGCTAGAAGCTGCTCTTTGCTTCTCAAATCCTGACTGGCTCAAAAAAATGTTGACTGCATTACACCCTCCCCCATCCTGAGAGTTTATGATGGATACCGTCTTTCATGTCCTAGAATCCCAGGATCTACTAAGTGCCCCATGATAAAAAGACTGGGGGGATATCTTGGTAGATAAAATGCTTGCCATGCATCCTCTAAACCCATCAAAAAGATAGGCAGATGTGGTGACCACCTGTAATGCAAGCACTCAAAGGCAACAGGCAAGTGATCCTCAAGGCAAGCTAGCTGGCTAGTCCAGCTGGAGTCAGTGAGTTCTGATTTCTGTGAAAGATCCTCCCTCAGTGTATAAAGTGGAAAGTAACTGAGTAATATCCAACATCAACCTTGGACCTCCACCATCAGGTATAACTTCATACGTTCACACACACACACACACACACACACACACACACACACACACACCACACATACACACCATGCCCCCCCACACATACACACATACACACACACACACACACACACACACACACACACACACACACACACACACACACACAGGATTTCAAGGATCACAAAGGGAATTTTCCTTCTGTCTCCCATGTCTAGGTTACTCCACCTGCTTCACTTCTGAGCTGCTGCGTCAAGCAGTATCCTGTTTGTTGGGATCTCCAGCACTGTTGCTGATGTCCAAAGCTCCACCCACCTTGCAGTTAAAGCTCTCCAGTGTCACTTTAGTCTCTTACTATGACCTCTGGCTCTGTTCCCTAGGATCTTCACCGCACATGCGAACTTGGAGCATGGAAGTGTAGTGTGGAGGGCTGCAGCTGTAACATGGCAGAAAGCTCTTCACACAGCATCCCCATTTGCAAAGCCCTTTGTCCTTACCCCTTACCTCCCTATATTTAGTTCTGTGGGATTATTTGAAACACTGGTTTTAAAGCAGGAACTATTTCCTTTCTAGGGGACAGTTGGTAGTGTCTAGAAGCAGTTTTTGTTTCACCATTTTAGGGGAGCTACTGGCATGTGCTGGGTAGAGGTCGGGCATCTGGCTATATGTCGTCTGCACGAACCTCACAGACTTAGGCAGCTACAATGTCAATTGAGCCACAGTCAAGAAGTACCAGTATAGACCAGGATGGGCTAGTTTCTGCCATTCTCCCTGCGTCCTCTGCTGTCACATCTAGTTGATCAGGACATTTGTCCCCTCAAAGCATTGTTCTGAACCCAGAGCCCTCTCCACATAGGGCTTCCGGCAACCTCTTCTGAGTGGCGGATGCTGAAATGCAAAGTGAACTTGAGCGGCTGACTTCACACTAGATGTTTTGGGTGTTGGCTGTGTTTACCTATGTAACAGTGCAAGAGGAGGAGATCGGATTACCTGTGCACCACATGATTTCCAGTCTCTTTGAGACGAAGAAGGGGAGTGAGAGAGAGGACAGGGGAATAGACAGAGGGATGCAGAAAGAATGAGGTAGAGAAGGCTAGACCAAGTGTTTGCAGAAGGAAAAAGGGAATTGAGAACTAGGAAAAGGAAGCTCAAAGTAGGGTACCACAGGCTGGGGAGATGACTCAGTTGGCAAAGTAGGTACGTGCCATGCAAGCATGCATATCCAGCCTCGATACACATGCTTTTAAAAACTTGAGTACAAAAGTTCACTGCATGTAATCCCAGCCCGGAAGGAACGGAGAGAGGCATATACTTCAAGCTCCTTGCCAGTTAGTCTAGTGAGACAGCCAGTTCCAGACTCAATGAGAGATCTTGACTCAAACAGTGGTTAAAGAACGCATTGACTGTTGACTTGTGACCTCACGTGCACACACACAGTCACACACTCACACAACCCCCCCACACACACATAGATCATACATGCACCACTAAAATTGACTCCTATAGAATAAGCAGAGCTGCTCCTCCTGAGCTGTGTTCTAAAAGAGCTCTTCAAGGTCAAAGGAACTACCCGCAGTTCCCTTGCAGTCATAAGTGAACTCTTTACCATGACGTCTAGTCATTTTGTCTGGGAACGTTGCAGTTGACCCAGAGAATTGCCCAGTTTCTCCCAGTTGCTACCCAAGCTAAATATAGTTTCTGCCGAGGATGAAGAAGAGCTTTCCTTTGGTGGCCATCCTTCTCAAAGGCCACACAGAGCACCTGAGGGAGTGCCTCCCTAAAGTTTGCTGGCCTCATCTTGGTGGGGACTGCAGACTCAGACAAGCATTTGCCCTGGTGAACACTGAAAGAAAAAAACAGGCCAGCAATAGAGACATTTAGTGAAAGCAAAATTCCAAATAATGCCTCTTGTTAATAGAGTCTGGATGGATAAATTCTAAGTGTTTTTATAGCTGAGATATTAGAAGAGATTTTGGCAGGCCCTTAAGTAGTTCAGGGTCTGCACCATTGGAACGACACAACCACATGTCTGTTTTTGATTTTTTACTAAGAAATGTAAAAGTGCTAGCAAAAATTCTCACATATGAAAAGACGTGTCTTGGAAAACAGCAAGACTTCCTATTGAGCTATCAAAATGATCAGTTTGTTGGAGAAAAACCCTCTTTGAAGGCACATATCATTCTGGCACTGTGCAAGTTGGGAGGTTTTATTTTTTTTTTCCTCCTACAGCACTGCCAACCACAAGCCCGAGTACAGCTTGTGTCTCAGATATAAAGCATGCTTCTCTCTCTACCAGCTGAATATGCACTGTCTGTGGTACAGAGTGTTTGCTTAGTGGGGCTTCCTGCACTCATCTCCCACAGTGGCCAGACTTGCAACCTTGTTCTACTGAAATTAATGTTTGTTTTTTTCCTTAAACATATTCCTATTCTCAGAGTCCATCTGTTAAGTCTTTCCATCCCGTGGTATATTTGTGACCCCATGAAACTTTCTATAAAAGAGACTTTTTTTGTGTACTCTAGAATGCAAGGGTGTCTGCCTCTTCTATGCAAGAGAGCTAACTGGATATGGTCCCAGGAGAGGGAAGATAGAGGAGAGAATAGGAAGACGCTGTGTTCTCACTTAGCTTCCTTTCTTGGTTTCTACTACCTTCTCTACAGGGCATACATAAAGCAATATCACGTGGCCACTTTCTGGACACTCAAATGGATTTAGCTAAAACTGGAGCAGAGAAACGTGTAAATCGGTGGAGGTTTGCAGGACGGTGACACGTTCTGAGAAAATTTCCTCAAAGAAGTCACCAGGCTCTTCACTGCTGACCCGGTGAGCTCAATACAGCTTGTATCATACCCTGTTAAGTTCCAGGTCTGTTGGGGGCTGTAAAGGCTCTGTGTGCCGTATGGGCACAACACCAAGGCACCTCCTATCACCTTTGCTCCTGCACGAAGAGAGAGACAGAGACAGAGACAGAGACAGACAGAGAGAGAGACTCATATTTTCCCTTGGCTCAAGAGCTTAGGGTTTGCTGACTACTCCAGTTTTCAGATGATATATCAATGAGGCATTTAAACAGAGCCGTTCATACACAAAAATTCTGTCTGCTTTGTAAAAGATTATCCTTTTATAAACATTCTGCAGAAAACATAAAAGCAAACAAGGGACAGCACATAGGACAGGAAAGATGTTAGCGGGGAGATTAATACTGAATGGGCTGAAATGAATGGCCTCACTAAAACCAGGTCCAGACACTTTGGCTGCAGCGAAACATAAATAATGAGAATGACACATCATTTATTCGGGATAATGAGTTGATCCAAAGTGAAGGCCTCGGATGAGAGATTAAAGATTAAATATCCATCTCCTGATGAATATCAGTAGCCAACTTTAACCTTTTCCTTCCAAAAGTACAATTTTACTTGAATAATTTTATGTGCTGCATTAAAGTACAATCCTTAAAATCAACAGCAAACTCCACTTGAATTCACTCTCTTAGCTGGTAGAAAATATTGTTTCTCCTTCAAGGCAGAAGATAAAATATTATTTGTACACTAAAGCCTCTAAAAACTGAAGTTTGAAGTCAAATAGATTTTTTCCCTCATTATACTGCATTTGAAAAATCAAGTGTTGCAACTTCTTCAGAGTTGAAGCATTCCCTACTAAAAGAAGGTTCATTAAGACTCAGGAAATAAACAGAAATTATAAGGTTTAGGAAGTAATAATCCACAAGCCTCAGGAAGTTCCTAAATCTTACACAATTCACAATTCCCCTCCTCCCCACAAAGGTTATATCAACAGAAGCAACTGCTGGTGGATTGAGACTCTTCTGTTGTGCAGAGAGCTCCAGGGATTCTGCTTTGGTGAGTCATCTCCCATGCTGGAGTGAGATTTGAGTCTCCCATTATCCTGTAAACTACCTAAGTAATCTTAACTGTCTCACTAAACCAGATTTGGGTAGAGTTGTTTCTTTGATCTCTCCTAGATTCCCCATCTGGGGTGGATAGATATTTGTACATATCTTCCCAGGGAAAGTCACATGACATCGACACCAGGGATTCTTCTTACATCTCCTCCTTCATTTGTTAAATAATAAAGCGAGGCTGGTGTTTCTTAATATTATGAAGCCACAGAAAACCAGTGGATTCCAAGGAGGTAAAATGAGATGAGAATGGAGTCTTGTGAAATCTTCACCCCATTGGTGAGAACACTGAGGCCCTAAGCAATATTTGGAGCAGAGTTGAAAGAGCCACTCCACCCCCACCCCCCACCCTCTTACGCCCCCCCACACTATAACCCTAATCTTTTCCATTGAACCTCTTTACCCATCAAGTTGTGAATGATGACCAAGGGCGTTCTCTGGAAGAACCAGCACCCACATCCAAAATTAAAAGCCTGGGTCCACTGAGACAATTCACTGAAAGTTTTGAGTGAAGAAGGTTGGAAACAAGAAGAGAGTGATAAGAGCTGCAGCCGCAGGAAGATTGTAGAAAAGATGCAAAGGGAGAGTCACCCTCCAAAGGCACAGGGGGCAGGCTGTGGCCCCCACCTGAGCATCACTCCAGCTTTCCCTTTGCTCTCGGTGGGTGGGAGAATTCAGGGGAAGAAGGAATTGTTTGGATTGCCCATTTCTTGGAATCAAGTGGCTGCTCACTGCTTTAACCCCCAAACCAGGGCAGTGTTTGGGTGGCTACAGATACCAATGGAGTAGGAGCCAGCGAGGTCCAAGTGAGGCATTAAAAAGGTACAACAAATGCAGATGTCCAGGCCACCAACTCAGCTTGACATCACAGCAGGCGAATTCCACAGCCACTCACCAACAGAGAGCAAGGTCAGGCTTCCCACCTGAGGCTGGTTTAGTGCTTTTGGTCTCTCCAGGGAGGGTGTAGCTCCATGACGTCAAGCCAATGTGACTTCACTATGATCAGGCCACATCACGCCCCTCCGCCATTCTCCTCCCACCCAGGGATGAGGAGCTGTGAAGCACACCCTTTTTCACCTCCCCCCCCAAGTGTTTGCATCCTAATGCCCTGGCCTTTCATGCTCTTTGGAAAGAGAAAAGAATTTGTGTTTGAGAGCTAAATGTTTCTCAGCCACACCATGGCAGCAGAATGAGGGTGCCCACTCTCTCCATCCTTAGGAAGTCAATCAGAGGCAAGAGAAAAAGAAATCGAGTCAGTTCCTAGAAAGGAACGGTGTTGCTGGAAACAGCCACCTTCTTATCAGACTTAAAAACAAATGTAAGTAGTGAGAAACTCGAGTTTTCATTCAGATGTAAGAGGAAAGACAAGATACTAGCAAGACAGACAGCTGCATCTGGTGGAGGAAGAGAACGAGCAACATGAAGCTGCAGAAGGAGCTACGGAAAAGCAAGGCCAACACCCACTCAGACCTTTTTAATCATTTGAGTATTAAAGATCCCCCCCCAACAGAACCATTCAACCCCTTAATTTTAAAAGTACACCCTGAAGGGATCTACAAAGGTGCTTTCATATTTTTTACCAAGAGATATCAAACGACCAGGTGTAAGTCTAAAAACAACAACAAACCAGAAGCTACGGGGATGGAGAAGATGGTGTCCATCTCCACAGAAAACATATTCTGTTCAGCACACCTTCCCTGAGGTTAGCAGTAGTCTCGATGTGACAGGGTGAGACAGTGCAGGCACAGAGACAGTTAAAGTGTATAAGTTTGAGAGACATCAAAATACAGTTTTTAGTCAGTAACACAAGTTAGATAGAAAGTGAATTAGGTACAACCCTTTGGTACAATCCTTTGGATGCAACAAAATAGGATAAACAATGGGATATTTTCTTTGACTTTGCCAATTGTTAATGAACTGAACATTACTCATGTAATCATTGTATATATTGCACAAAATTACTATGCCCATTGTATATGGTTTTTCTTATGTTAGTCATAACCTTCTTTTTATTTTGACACAAAAGGGGATATGTGGTGATACACTTAAAATTTAATAAAATCAACCTGGAATATCAGAAAACAGATCCACCCACAGTCAAGCCAAGTGATGACCTACGCCTTTAATCCAGTAACTCCAGGGACAGGTCTCTCTGTGTTTCTGTGAGTTCAAGGACTAACTACCAAGCAGTAGTAGCTCACACCTTTAATACTAACTCTAGGATTATGATGCAGAGTTGGGCCCGGAAGTGAAACAACTGGGTCAAGAAGGTATTTAAGGCAGGCGTAGGAAGATATTGAGGTATTCCTTAAAAGTGAAGAGCCAGGATGAAGACTCTTGAAGACAGCTTTTACCCTGAGAAGCTGGCTGGGTGAGATTGGACTGTGGTCTGTTTCCTCTCTCTGATATTCCAGCTTTTTCCCCAAAATCTGGCTCTGAGTTTTCATTAAATACCAACTAGAATTTGTGTTTCACTTAGCTAGCAAGTTATATGACTGAGCCATGATAGGCCAATCAGCATGAAATTAATCTAAGCCTTTGTGTGATTATTTGGGGCTAAGCAGCAGCAGGGTTGTGAGAGGGTCAGAACCTCAAGTCTAGGCTAAAAAGGCTGGGCCAGAAACTTCATACTATAGCCGCCCAAGTGCTGGAACTAATGGTGTGCACCACCACTGCCTGGCTTTTAGGCCTTGAACTCACCGAGTGATGGAATTAAGGGTCACTACTCCTTGACCTTCATGGCTTGGCTCTGTGGGTGGCTTGTCCTCTGATATTCCAGACTATATTTATTAAATATACAATATATCATCACACTGTCACCATATACATTGATAGCTCATGAGCTTTGGCCATAGGCTAGGTCTATACAGGGAAAAATGTTTGCTCACCTCAGCAAGAAAAGAAATAAAAAAGAAGAAATCTTAACCCTATTGGAACATATTTGGTTACCCAAGAAGTAGTCATGGTCCATTGAAAAGGACACCAAAAAGGGCATCCCCAGAGGCCAGAGGTAACAGAGTGGCTGACGGACCACCATTGAAGTGGTCTTCAAACCAGTGAGGCTTCTTCAAATCTTGATGGCCCTATTGGAGCCCAGCTTACCAGGTCTGGTCACCCAGAATATACCCCGTAGTGAAATCAGCTGGATGCGACATGAACTAGCCACACAGGATATGCAAGGATGGTGAATGTTGCCAATGGTAAACTCCTCCTTCCCACAATTCTGGAAAGGCAGATGGTTACTGATGTCTACCAGTCCAAGCACCTAGGGGCCACAAAAACTGCTGACCCACTCAAACTCAGGTATTATGTTTGAAATTTGGAAAAGCCTGATTAAAGACACCACTTGGTGTATACCACCTGTGCTCAGGTAAATCCCAAAGTGAGGAGAAAGGAACCACAATGAATCTGAACTTGAGGAACATTCAGAGTTGGGCTTTACTGAAATCAGGCCTACTGGTTTTTGGGTTTTTTTCCTGTAAACATTTGCTGGTGTTTGAAGACACCTTTCCAGTGTGGGTGGAGGTCTACTTCACTTCAACAGAGACTATTTCAAAAATTACTAAGAAACTTCTTTAGGAAATAATTCCACAATTTGGATTGCCCCTAGTTTTGTGGTCAGACAATAAATAGCCTAGCCTTCACAGCCAAGGTACCTCAAAATCTGACAAAGGCTTTATATATTAATTGGAAAAACCACATTGTATGTATAGCCTCAGAACCAAAGTCAGACAGAAAGGAAATATAGTATTTTTAAGGATGCACTGACCTAATCAGTCCTGGAAACTGGTGAAAACCTAGGCCAACCTCTTTCCCCAGGCCTAATGTATTCCTTACTGGGAAGGGCTCATGTTTGGGAGACCAGCTCTGAGAGGTTCTGCAGGCTTTACAGGAAGTTCAGTAGACCACTGACCAGACTGTGGAGGGAATCCTTCTGTCTCCCACCTCTGAACCTACCCATGAGAGGCAGCAAGGAGACTTGGTGTGGAAAACAAGGACCCCTGTCCGGATTCTGGAAGCTGTCTGGATCCTACCCAGTGATCCTTACCACCCTAACTGCTGTCAAAGTACCTGCCTTTGAAGATGATGACAGATGAACTGTCACTTGGACCTTGGATCCCTTAAAAGTAAGATGGACTAGATTTTAGAATTTACTAACATAGGATATGTGGTCTCCATCGACCCTGGACATGGGAACTCAGAAGAACTGGAGATGGGAAACTATCTTTCAGGTGGACCTCTGCTCTCCTGTGTCCCTTCTAAGAGTAGAACAAGATGGGTCTAGGGAAGGGGTGTAGGGGTCAGTAAATCAGGCTATGGAGGACACTGGCTAGAAAAAGGCCTTCAGGGATTACAATTTTATGCAAGCTCTATCAGTCTTCAAATGACCTGGCTTGTACTAATGGTTTGACTAAATGTGCCTCCTCTGACTAACTGCAAAGTCACACTACAACTCTCTATACATTGTCTGTTATCCTCCAGGAATATTCCTATAATGGAGAAAAGGGGGTACTCATATTGACCTTGATTAAATATTAACAAGGTCAAATGGGCCCCAATTCTGGTGCCAATCCTAGTTTGGACAAGAATGGACGGCACATCTGCCATAGACACCTCAGCCTTGATTGCTGAAAATCAAACTGTTTTTGTAACAGGAAGGAACTTTTCCATGATCTCAGGAGAAACTTACTGTTTCTATACCAACCAAGCAAGGTCAATGGGGGAAATCTTGCCATGATCAGAGAAAACTTCAAAGAAAAGAGCCATAGATCCGATAATTGGTATTAGTGTCTGCTAACCTGACCTCCATGGCTGACCACCTTACTGTCAGCATTAGCCTGGCCATTGATTCTTATTATGTCAAATCAATGATGGGACCCTGTGTCTTCAATTGCATGGCCAACACCATCAAACAAAATAAGCTCAATTAAGCTACTGGCCCTTTAGGACCAACTATTCTGTTCAAAAAGTAAAACAGGCAAATCAATTGACTCATTCCCGTAGAACCAGGGGGAAATGTGGCAGGCAAGACAGTTTAGAGGTTCCTCCATCTTGTATTCTTTCTGAAGCCATTTCGGGTTTAACTAGAATTTGATCTCCTTGATGGAGAATCCCGTGAAAAATCCCATCCAACTCTATTCTAGGAACCCAACATCAAAATGTCCCACTAACTTAGCTTCTGTTAAATGGCTTGCTTACACAAAACTTTATCCTGAAGCTCTAAGTGAGATATTAGGATGTAATTTTCACCTTACCCTAAATACTTGGTGTTATACTTGGGTCCCAAGTAACTGAATATAGTTCCAGCCAACTGGGATAAAGAATGAATTGACTATAGACTGTCTCTGCATGGTCATTTCCAGTAGACTCCCCAAGACAATGTGATTGGGCTGGGAAGGGCATCAGAGGGAGAAGGATGCTATGACACAGCCTTGGAATCTGTCTACAAAGAATTTTTCTCTCACTGAATTCTTTCCAAATGTTTCCTTTTACTTCTTGTGACCAGATCCATTTCAAAGCCTGACCATGAAGAATCTGTAGTCTACAAACTTAGATAACTGGGTCTTCATCATCCCAGAGCCTGGATCGGTGGGCCTTGGGTGCTATAAAAAATCAGGATGAGCAAGCCAGTAAGCAACACCCCACCATGGCTTCTGCTTCCAGTTCCTGCCCTGAGTTCCTGGTCTGAATTCTCTCAGTGATGGAATACAACCTGTGAGTTAAAAGCTGAAATAAACCCTTTCTTTTCCAAGTTGCCTTTGGTCATAGTGGTTCTATCACAGTAACAGAAACCCCAATCAAGACAGAAGATACACAATGGAGAAAACGATATAAAATGTGTGAGCTGGGATGTGAAGATATGTCTCCATGTTTTTCCTACACTTGGAGATAACCCCAATCTTCATGGATTCTTGCAGGGCTCTGGAAGACATACCCTGGCCTCTTAGGCCAACCTGTATCAGATCCTGATTGCTACATCTTCTTATAATTTTCTTCTCATCTTTCAGAGTCACTGTCACAGTTTATAACTGCTTATGTATTTGTCTGATTAATTGATGCCTCCCTTCCCACTACTGCACAAACTCTCCGAGAACAGGTTCTCACTATTTTGTTCACTACTTTCCTTTCAGCAACACAGTGCCAAATACATAGCTAATGATTGTTCAAAATTAAGTAAAAATTAATTGAGGGGCTAGGGAGATGATTCAGTAAGTAAAGGCACCTGCTACCAACTTGAGTCTCATCTTCAGGACCCACATAGCGGAAGGAGAGAACTATAATGCCTATGAATTGTCCTCGAATTCCACCTGTACCCACAAATAAGCCCTAAATTTATAAATAAAGATGTTTAAAAGATTAGAGACTCATTAAAGAAAATCATGAACAAATGAATAAATGGATAAATGAATTTTAATGTTCATAAGCCAAGTTCCAGATAATAGCCGTTAATACCAGATACCAGACTAGGATCTATCTCTAGCGGAGGAAATGGCCAAGGCCAGCCAGGAGCTTGAGAGCCTCAATGGAAAGGCCACAGTTCAGGTATTTCCATCCCTTGTGGGAGAATTGAACTAATGACGGAGTCCATGATAAGTGAGTTTGGGGCTGCACGTTTAACTCCAGATTTCAGACCCAGGCCACCTATTTGAGAGGTCATGGAAATACCCATACAGTATCAGGGTTGATTAGTACTGTCTGAGGAACTGGACAGAAAACAGAACGAAGGCAATGGCCTCAGGTACCACAGCAGAGCACAGAATAGGTTCTAACCAATATTTGAAACATAAAAATATAGTTATGTTCTTCAAGAAATATATAGACACCCCAGATGTTCTAGCAGATTCCCACCATCCACTTGTTTCTACATTAAGGGCAGCTCCTTTTGTAATATTCACATGTGCATTTACTTTTTATATCATTTGAGTAAATCTAGAAAATCAAATAAAGAAAGTGAAGGGGTAGCTGAGCAATTAAAAGTGCCTGCTGCTTCTGCAGTGGACCTGACTTTGGTTCTCAGCACCCAGATGGTCCAACTCAAAATTACCTGTATCTACAGGGGAATCTGATGCTCTTGTCTGGCTTTGGTAGGCATCTCATACAGATCTGTGCACACACGCACACACACACACACACATGTGTACACATACACACACGTGTACACACACACACACACACACGTGTACACACACACACGTGCCCACACGCATGAAAAGAGTAAAAAAAAGCAAGTCTTTGCTTTGCACTGCTCCCTCTGGTCTGCTTGCATCCATTTCAGCAGCAGGCTCTAATGACAAAGGTTACTGGTGTTAAATGCTGTTTTCCAGGGCTGGGAAACAGGCTGATTGTCTCTTTGCAGCCTCATAGCTACACATTTTCTTTCCAGGAGAAAAACAAAAAATAACAACAAAAAACCATTTCTGTCATGAAAAAGTAACGGCCAATGAAAGATAGCTTTGCAAATTTACAGATTCCAAGATAGAGATAATACGTATAAAGAGTGAACCTGAGACCCTGACCTACAGCCAAAAGCCGGACCGTAAGGGGCTGTAGTGGCCTGTAAGGCAGGGATGCCTGTGCTGGGGATCTCAGGTATGTTCCTGGAGTGCATAGAACAAAGTCAGATACCTTTGCCAAGAAAAGGATGAGGCTTCGGACACACTCCTGTGATGTGGAAATGCCTTTCTGTATGCTGTGAATAGCAATCTTTAAATAAAGGAGCTGTTTTGGCCCATGACAGGCACCATAGAAAAGGTAGGAGGAGGAATCAGCATAGGTAGGAGAAGCAGGGTGGAGTCAGAGATAGAAGGAGCCAGAAGCCCAAAGGAGCAACATGTAAAGAACTCAGGTGAGCCACAGGCCATGTGGCAGAAAAGATTAATAGAAATGGGTTGATTTAAGATGTAAGAGCAAGCTAGCAATGTGCCTGAGCCATAGGCCAAACAGCATAAAGTTAATATAAGTGTCTGAGTCATTTTGGGGGGCATGAACAGCGGCGGGCAGCTAAGAGGTCTGGGGCTGCAGGGTCTGTGAGTCTGGGTCTCTGGCCGCCCAGGACTAAAAAACTACATTATAACACTCCTGCCTGGTTAGTTTTACACATCCAGGTTGGCCTTATACTTTGTAATGTATGCATTTCAGTCAGTGATTTTCCAGAGCAGATGCACAGACAGTAAGTGTCATTTTCTTAGTAGTGAGCCTTCTTCAAGTTTGCTGAGTTTCCTCAATCTATAGTTTGACCTCTTTTCTCAGGTTTTAGAAAGTATTAAACACTCATCTTTTCAAAGATTTCACCATTTCTGTCTCTCCCTGTGGTGATTAGAATAAAACTGTCCCTATAATAGAACCATAGGGAGAGAGACTACCAGGAGGCATGGCCTTGTTGGAGTAGGTGTGGCTTTGTTGGAGGAAGTATATGTCACTAAGGGGCAGGATTTGTGATCTCAGATGCTCAAATCAGGTCCAGTGTCTCTCTTTACTGTGTACTAGCCCAGATGTAGAACTCTCAACTTCTCCAGTACCACATCTGCCTGGATGTCACAGTGCTTCCCACCGTGCTGATAAGAGACTAAACCTCTGAAACTGTAAGCCAGCCATAATTAAATGTTTTCCTTTATAAACATTGCTGTGGTCATGGTGTCTCTTCATAGCAATAAAACACTAAGACACTTCCTTATCTGCTGAATTCTACCCACACATATATTGACTTATGTACCGTACATTCCATTTTCTCCATTCAATTCTTTCAATTGTCCTTTTCTTAAGTTTATTTTTACTTATATGTGTGCCTGCTTATCTATATGTACACTGCAAGCATTAAATATCTGTAAAGCAGAAGAGGGAGCCGGATTCTCTGGAACTGGAGTTACTTGTAGTTGTGAGCCTTTGATGTGGGCACTAGGAACTTGAACTCAGGTCCTCTGCAATAATAGAAGGTGCTCCTGATTGCTCAGCCATTTCTCCAGCCACTCTTTAAAATATTTGGTTTTTTTTTTTTTTGTTTATATGTGTGTAAGGGGGTGATGATATAATGTGTGTAGAGATCTTAAAGTCTCCAACTCCATTATTTGGAAGCGGCTGTCGGGTATTTGAGTTTCTGGTGGGACAGAAGTTTCTGACCACAACCCGTGAGATTCAGTACTCTCTTTCTACTATGTGGGTCCCAGAAGCCAAACATAGGCCATCAGCCTTAATGGTGAGACGTCTTCCTAGTCCTCAAGTTTTCATTTCCTTCTATGACTCAGTTTGGCAATTTTCTTTGAGGTAATCTTTGAGTATATTCACACTGTCTTTCTCTTTCACATTAAGTAGGAAGAGGGATTACAGATCATCTCAATCTAGTTCAAAACCGAGCAACCTTAGTAATATTAACATTTTGGTTAGAGTCCACTTATCTCCCTTTTGAATGATAGTAGCATGTTTGTTGTGGGAAGTTCCATCTAGATGATTCCTCATGCACTTTGAGGCAGTGAGATGTTTTGATCTGCTTTTCTAGGCTACCTTCTCCATCACACCTCATTCCTCTGAAAAAGTCCTCTAAGGTAATTGGCCAAGTCTTCTAGAACACACCTGGCCAGCTTTATCGGCGGGATTGTCTTTCCCAAGTAAAGTCCCTCAGTCTGAGCCAAGTTTGAGTGATGCACATTTACAATCATATCCAAAAAAGATAATGAATGACCAGTGATCTTGGTGTCTGACTGATCTGTGTTTACAGTGGTTATCCAGGAAAGATGATGACAAGTGCTCTTGGCTTGTTCAGGAAAAGGTTTCCCTCTGGAATTTTATCTAACAATTTTCTTTTCTTCTTCAATATCTTTAAAAATAAAATGCTTGACCAGTGTAGCAAATATGTCTGTGATGTATCAGTGGTACAAATGTTGTGGGGTAACCATACTTTCTGCTTGGAATTAAGGTCCATCCCACAATACCTATTTTCTGTAAATCTGGCCAAAAGCCCATTGCTTGGGAGTTCCTAGGCCCCAGAGATGAATCTACTACTACAATTTTACTAAATAGGCATAAAATAAAACTGTTCTCTTCATTTTTATCTCCATTCTTATAGATTAGTTTAACTCTCAGACCTCATTGGAAAAGTTTCTTTGTGCACCGGAGGGCAGTTGATGCAGAAACTCACAACTGGTCAAAGCAGAGAATGATCTATAGAATGATCAAGTGTGATACTGACATCTCTTTCACACTCCCTCAATAAGGCTCAAGGACCGTCAAGAAAGAAGGGGCTGGCAGAGACCGGGAAATGTGGAGCAAGATCGAAGCAGCATCTTCTGGGCAGGACAGGACCAATGCACTCATGGACTTGGAGTAGCTGTGGTGGCCTGCACTAGACCAAGCCAGTCAAGACTGCAGCGTTGAGTGGGGAAGCCTCATGATCTGCCCCCACCACCGCTAAGGTTCTTCTGATAATTGGTGGCTGCTACTTAAGGGAAAGCTTATTTTCTTTAAAGATGTTGCCTCTGCTAGGTTGGCCATGCTGATGGATGGCCACATGCTCATGAATATATATGAAGAACAAATTAGATTCAGTGACTTGTTAAAAAGAAAGAAGAAAATGAAATGGGGAGGGGCCTAGAGGCACGAGGAATTGATCTGGAAAGAGTTAGGGAGAAAAGTGGGTGTGAATAAGACCAAAATATATTGTATGAATGGCTGAAATTCTCAAAGAATTGATAAATGTATTCATAAGTAAAAACTTTAAATGAAAATGTTACTGCTTTATCTTAATTCTGTAGTTACCTGAGCAGAAACAAAATGCATGCTGCAACCTACTACTCAGAAGCAAGAGTTTTTGTTTACTGAAACTAATTCCAAAAGTATTTTCTATATAGTAGTCAAGACTTTCCCAGTTTCTTCTATATAAATATGGATTCATTGGCATCATTTTTATGTAGTTGACCTTTTCTGTATGGATTTACAGAGAGATAATATTTTTTGATCATCATTTTGGCCACAGGAAATTCATCTTTCATAGCAAAATTTATTTCATCTATTCAAATTTTGCATATATAACCTTATCAAAATTATGTTTTTCAATCAAGTTTTAATGGTATTTTGTTTCACTAAGTACAACTTTAGACTCAGTAATTTTGATTTTTGCATTCATAAATCTTTGGCAGTGATAGTCGTTAGAAGCTTGTCATGAAAGACTCGTGCAGTGTTTGATCTCTAAGAAAAGCATATGCAATTGTCCCCAGATATTCCAGATTTTTTAAAAAATTTCTATTGACCTATTCAGTAAGAATTAGGAACTGGCCTGTGATGGCTAAACCTGATTGTCAACTTGATAGACCTATGAATTTGCAATCTCTATTAAGAAATTGCCTCCATCAGACTGCCCTCTGGGGAGGTCTGTGGGGTATTTTCTTGGTGGCTAATTGATGTGGGAGATCCAGCCTGCTGTGGTCAGAGTCATTCCTATTAAGGAGGCATGCTGTGGGCTTGCCTGGGCTGACTGGAACAGGTAGTTAAATGCAAACCTGGAAGCAAGCCAGAAAATGGAATTCTATGCCCTCTGATTCGGTTCCTTCCTGCAGGTCCCCTCCTCGGCTTCCCTTGATGACAGACTATAACTGTTAAGTCAATAAACCTTTTCTTCCCCAAGTTACTCTTGGTTGTTTATCACAGCCACATAAAACGTAACTTCTCAGCCAATCTCAGTCTGTGTGGTGATAGCGCTAAGTGGGTCTTCCTCCAAGGTTAACACATCATCATGACCAGAATGCAAAGATCTTGAGAGACTGAGTGGCTGTAGGAACTGGAAATTGGTGGGGTCTCCACTTCATTGTTTTGTGTGCCTCTATATTGCCTCTCCTATCAGAAAAAAAAAAAAAGCCTCATCTTATTGGTCATGTTTTTTTTGTTCATAGCCTGGAAGTCCCTGGACTCTAAGGCTGTCCTGGGTTCTCTCTGTGCTGTCATCTTTCAGACCCAATTTCTGCCACTAACACCCTCGTCTTTTCCATATTAGGTCTGAAATCAAATTTCTGAGAGAAGTACAGCCAGTCCAAAGAGCTGAATCATCAGAATCCCAAAGATCCATAGTCAAGGACATCTTTTGCAGGAGTCCATCTGACCTAGAATTGCTCAATGTGTGTTCTATAAATCCCGTATGAGGATCATTTTCCAAATTCTGTGGCTCTAGTCTTTCCCTAGACTGTCCTTAACTGTCCACAAAACCATAGGGGAGGCTACTGGGATGACTCCTTCCCCCACCCTGTGTCATGGGTGCCATTGAGAAGGCTGCATCCTCAGATACTCTGACCTGTTTATGGATCCTGTGTGAACTGCTAAGCCCTCTGTGCTTGGGTTTCCTCATCTATAAAACAAGATTCCTTGCAGAGATTAGAGGACTTAGAAAGAGTCAAGCTTAGGAAAAAAAAAAAAAAACACTCCTCCCTGAGAAGGTCCCTTTTCTCTGGGACAAGGCTATAGAATCACCTTCACCCATGGGGAAAACTATAGAATAATAGTGTATGGATGAAATCAAGTAAAAACTCAGGAAATGAATGAGTAGAGCTGCCAGTAAGAGTCCTTGTTTTTAGGATTTTTTTCTCCTGCCAAGTCTGATTTTCCCAGAGATACAGCGTGTCTTTGGATAAGTCGGCAACTGCTCGATCCAGATAAAGTCTCTCAAGCAGGCAGCATGTTTATAGTCAAATGCTCACTTCTACTTCAAGTTTCCAGTCCCCTGCTGGTCCTTTCTACAAACTTAATTAATTAGCTGTGGTGAACATTTGTTCAGCCTCATGTAGCGATGGGAGACCGAAGAAGACAGGCTCTCATAAATTAAAACCTTTCAAAATATTGTCTTCTCCCAAGAAAACAGTTCCTTAAAAAAAAAATATTAACAATCCATTTGGATAACTTCAAGGTTTAAACAGAAAACAAACAAGGAGGCTCCAGTGGATGCTGTTTGCCGTTAGCTGTTTCCCCCACTGTCCTACGCCATGGTTCCTCATCAATGTCACCCTTAGTAGATATACCAGGGACCCTCTGCCCACCCCCTTTGTGATGCTCAGGCAAGTGCACCATGAAGCCCTGGAGTCGAAACGCTTGCCATGCCTCCGGATGAGGCAGGAAAAGGAGGTGGATGACTACCGTGAAATGGAGCAGTCTGGGCTGGGCCGTTGCACACAGGAGCCAACAGTGGCTGTGACTGAACACATGAGATCTAAGAAAGATCAAGCCAGACAGCATTCCGGCATGGAGGGAGGAAGAAGTCTGAATTCCCACCCCGGCTGAGTAGCTATTGGCAGCTAATGACTGCTGCGTAACCACACACATGCACACAAACACAATAAATAAATGTCAAACAATTATTACAATTAAAAGTAACCGGCTATAACAGGAAAAAAAGGCCTGTCTCCATTATATACAAATAGTAGCAATAGCCAGTCATGGAAAGGGATCTTGTCTTGCTTTTAACCATAATGGTCATGGAAATTAATATAATAGCTGATGTATTAGGTCAGTTCTTCAATCGTGGACTTTGGTGAGTTGTAACAATGTGATAAAGTGAGTATCCACATATATGTATCTTTATTCCTGTAAAGAGACTGGCCTTTCTCTGTAAGGATACAGACACAGTATAATCTGTCTGTGTCTACATATAATGCATGATATATATGTGTGATATCTATGTCAAAATATGAAAAGAAATTTAAATATAGAGTCAGCTTTCTGCATCCACCAATCCTAGATCTGTGAATTTAGCCAAGTATGGATTGAGATTATCATGGGGGAAAAAAAAAGCCTGTGTATGTATGTACAGGCAGTATTCTACCCACTATTACTCATTTGCAACATGACAATAATATGCATAGTATTTCTGTGGTCATGGGCACTCCGGAGGCTGAGGCAGAAGGATTGCTGTAAATCCAAGACCAGTCAGGGCTACATAATAATTTCTAGACCAGTTTGGGCTTCAGTGTGAGATTTTTGCATCAAAAACAAAAAGCACCCTAAGGATGATTTGAATTATATAGAGGATATGTGTGGTTAAATGTGGTTAAATACATCATTTTATGTATATACTCAGCACTTGGCATTGTGTCAGCTTCTAGAACCAATTCCCACAAGAACTGTATGTACATACAATATGAGCATATGTATATGTATATGTGTATCTGTATACAGAGGCATGCATTGAAAATATATATCATATCACAGAGACAAATAAGTGAGCAGAAAGAAAACTAGTTACCAATAACTCTTTGCTAAAACAGCACATATTTTGTTGGGAATATCTACATATTGGACTAAACCAATATTTTCAGCATCATTTACAAATAGGAGGGGGCATCTACAGCATGGCTGATATACAGGGTAAGCAGAAGTTACAGGACGGGGCACTCAGAGGAGTACGTCACAGCAAGCCTGGGCTGTCCTTTGCCTGCCTTGCTGCTCCTCACTGTCTGGAACACAGATACCTTATCTGAAGAGGATCAGTTGGCTTGCAGCAGTAACATAACAAATCTGTGCTAAGCCTGAGCAAAAGCGTAAAGAGGCCTGTTCTCTCGTCTCACCAGAACACACTACTCAGCTCTGGATACTTCACTCAGCACCTCTCATAACATGAGAAAATAAAACCCCTCTTTTGAAATCCACTGATTAGGGACCTTTTTTCGAGTAGTCAAATATTAGTCTTAATTGGCGCAAGAGGAACATTGGTCCTTGCCCTCCAGGCCTGTGTATCCACTGACAGATCAAGGAAGATATTTGTGTATGACCTGGCTAAACAGCATGGACTTGTATATGATTTGCTTGTACAGATGATCAATCTGCAGTGCCTGGAGCTTCTGGGTGACTAGAGTCTTTGTAAAACATTGTGAGGGCATGAGGAGCTGAGACGGTCCTAAAGCAGAGAGGTGTTCCTAACTAGAAATCAAAGAAGCCAGTGAAAAATAGCGAGAATTTGGACACAAAACCAGACCATTGTGCACTCACTGGCTGGGCCAGAGAGAGAGGCACAAACCATAGAGAAGCTAAAGAGGGGCTACAGCAGTCTTGAGAATCAGGCTTTGGACCTGCAGAAGGCCCTGCCCATCATCAGTTACTCAGATCATCTCTCAGCTCCCAAGCTACTACTCCATAGTTTCAAGTTTCCAAGTAGCTTTAAGCATTAGACAACACAGCCAATGCCAGAGTTGATTGTGACCACCAACTTGATTAAGGACTAAGAAGCACCTAGAGATTAACAAAGCATACTTCAGGTTATGTCTGTGACTCAGTGAGTGGGAAGGCCCTGCCCTGAGTGTAGAGAGCACACTCTGAGGACTATGGTAGAAAGAGGGAGCCAGTGAGGACACATTTCCCCTCTGCCTCTTTGCCGCTGTGAGGAGAGGGGCCTCTGTGTAGCATGTCTAGTTGGATATTGTCCAGTCTCTAATAGAGAAAATCCAATCACGCTTAATATAACACATATTCAACAAATATATTTTTCAATTAAAATTGCATTAAATTTATCTGGTGCATCAAAATGTTAGCAAATAGTTATTGATCATTTGATTAAAAGGCTGGCTGAGGTTTACAGGCAAGAAGTCAGTAAATGCACACCTCAAGGAGACTGATCACCTATTTTTCATGTCCATTACACTGATCGTGCTATGAGGGTTTTAGAGGTACCCAGAAAGGACAGTTTATATGAATCACAGAAACGAAAGGAAATCTCATTTTTCTGTAGACTTCATTATAGTTTAATGACCACTGACTGTAAACCAGTTAAATCACATACATAGATAAATTTATCTTGAATTGTCAGACAATTACTTGTATCATTGTTTGGAAGTCATCAGTTATTTATTTTTTATTATTATTACTTTATGTGTATGGGTGTTTTGCCTACATGCACGTCTGTGCAACATGTTTGTAAAGTGCCATGCAGATCACCAAGAGCACTGGTTCTCCTGGAACTAAAATTGCAGATGGTTGTGAGCTGACATGTGGTTGCTGGGAATCGAACCCTGGTCTTCGGGAAGAACAACCAGTGCTCTTAACCTCTAAGCCCTCTCTCCAACCACAGCTGTGGTACGTTGTTGAAAACAGCAATGCACGTAGGATAGAACCAGCTATGCCCATCTAGAATTCCTCGTGAATTCTTAAAGTTCATTCTGTCTCTTTCATTTATCACAGCCACTCAGCACTGCTGGAATTGCCTGCTCTGAGTCAAAAGATACAGCTCCATTTGTGGATACAAACAGAGTCCCTACTTAAGGACGAGCTAGAGAAGGAATTATACCCACAGAGAAATCATCTACAGTCCCCATACAAAAACTGGTACCTTCAATAGTCTCACCCAAACATGGCAATCAGTACACACATATCCTTAGGGATATGTTCTCACTAAACCAACTCCACTACATGGCTTTGTTTTAATAGGTCAGAGTAGACATAAGAGAAAACTCTGGATAATGTGTTTTTAAAATTTTCCTTTCATCTTGACATCACTAAATGATTGGGAGTGCTCCCCATTAAGTTCCTTAATGACAATATCCTTTTCTCTTAAAAATGTCTTTGAAGTCCCCTACCGCCTATTACAAGTATTTGGATACTCCCCAGTAAGAGTGGGCAGGGGGCCAACACAAGCCACCAGGTGCCAATATTACACCTGACAAATGAGCCACACGACTGGAAAAGGGTGGGACCATCCTCCTGTCTCAACTTCATTTCCCCTCGTTTTCCCACGAACGGGAAGTTGTTGTTGGGATGGGGGGGGGGAGCTTTCCTTAAAGACCTAGATGACCAAAGGTCTGAACTAGTTAACTCCTTGCTACCAAGTGACTGGGGTGTTGTTTACATTGCCTTGTTTTGCCCCACTGACTCCTGGATTTAAGGATGTTGTGCTTATAATTTAGTACCCAGAGCTCATGGGGAAGATGGGTACCTTGGATATCCCAGGATAATTGGTGAGGGTAAATGGCCTACTGTAGGCTTGGTACAAATCAAAAGACTCTGAAGTTTGAAGGCCTGAGAAACAAGGTTGGAACCACAGTGTCTGCCACTGACTGAAAAAATCTGATAAGACTTAACTGAGATCCTAAAACAGACAGCCATACCACACTGACAGATGCTTGGTGCAGCGAAGTGCTCTGATCTACCTCCTAAAGAAATCACTTGGCTTGACTGGGGTTCAAACAAGCAGAAAAAAAGGAAGGCTTTCCAACAGAAAAAAAAAAAATGTGTATTTACTTACTCCTATCTTAACGCCATCTCAAGAGATGCCCACTGTGCCATACATCTGCAATGCACATAAATGACTAAAATTAATTTTACATGTATGTACCATTAAAACACTATTACCCCAAAGAGAACACAAAGTTGGGAGGAGGTAGGTTGAGGTGGGAAGGTGGACCCAGGAGGAATTTTGGAGGAAGATGGAGAGAATATGGTCAAAATTCACTGCATGAATTATTGAATTCTCAGATAATTATTAAAAATACTACATTCTTCAAACTATTACAAAAATTATATAATGTGGAGTATTCTAAAACTTTCCTTTATTTTGTCCTTGGTATTCTAGATACAGTAGCTACATTAACGGATATATCCAACCAACTCCTGGTGCTAGAACTGGCAGCCCCCTCTTTCACGTTAACATGGTTAAACCAATTATTCAGATTCCCCTAGTCACACACACTTCTTCTGAGAGTTGCTCACTTTATATGTGTTGCCTATTTGTCTACGTACCTTGTATGCACTCTTTCAGTGTGGACTCAAACCCTGTCCTGAAGTGTATAATTCAAACCTTTTGACCCAATTTGTCCCTACTATTGATATCCTAATGATTTTTTTAAATGAAGCTCTGTCTCTCAGGTTTTCCTTACTGAGCTCTGGCTTTACCATCTTGCTTACAAAGAACTTATAACTCAAGATTACATTTTTAAAGGTCTATGCAGTTTCTTATTGTACTTACATGCATCTGAGTTTTATGTTCAGAGTTTTCTTCCATCTGGAATTTACTTCTGTGTATAGTTTGAGTCCAGATGGAAAACAGTTGTCCCGGCACCGCTCACAGAACAGGCAACTATTGAGCTACTAATCACACGCACCACGACGTTCCTCTGTAGTCCTGGGTCTGCTTCTGAACTCTAATCTTGTCAGCTGATTTCACTGTCATTATCTGTGCCCATTGCACTAAGATGTGCAGGTTGCTTTGACAACTACTAGGATGTGCCCTTGCTTACACAAAGGAACTGGTTTTTATTGCTCTTTCATGGGTGTCTCTGCCGTGTGAACTTCATAATAGATTGATCCAGTTCATCAAATGTCTTGTTGGAAACGGGATGGCATTTCAATTTACCAGACAACTAAGTGAGATTTTTTTAATATCATATAGACACCTGATTAGAGCACAGTTCACATTTAATAAAATAATTATACACACATACATATATAGTTATATTTTACTAATTCAGTTAAGTGACCATGCAGTTCTTATCACCAAATGGATGCCGGTAGTGTAACTCTTACATTAAGGGTTCGGGAAACAATGCAGAAGAAAGAGCAGAAAGATTGTAGAGAAACAGAAGCTAAAAACACTGCTTCAAAGTGGGGTCTCCTGAGCATGACCAGGATGCCACACCTCTGAACTCTCAACAGTAGACCACACTAGTGGACAGACCAGTGTGGATAAACCAGCCATTTTAGAATGATCTAAAGTTCTTAGCTCCACCCTTAGCTGAAGAGCTACTGAGGGAGGGAGAGTTGGTTTCCTTCAGGGACGAAGCCCCTGCTAGGTTGTCCTAGACTAATTATACATTAGCAACATCATTTGGACTCAATCGACTGTCTGTGTGTGTGTGTGTGTGTGTGTCTGTATGTGTGTCTATGTGTGTATGTCTGTATGTGTGTGTCTGTGTGTGTGTTTGTGCGTGTGTGTCTGTGTATGTGTGTCTGTGTGGGTGTCTATGTGTGTGTGTGTATGTGTATGGGTGTCTTGTGTGTGTGTCTACGTGTGTCTGTCTGTGTGTGTATGCGTGTGTCTATGTGTGTGTGTCTGTGTGTGTCTGTGTGTGTGCCTGTGTGTGTGTGTCTGTCTGTGTCTCTCTGTGTGTGTATGTCTGTGTGTGTGTGTCTGTGTATGTGTGTCTGTGTGGGTGTCTATGTGTGGGGGTGTGTGTATGTGTATGGGTGTCTGTGTGTGTGTGCCTATGTGTGTCTGTTTGTCTATGTGTGTATGTGTGTCTGTGTGTGTCTCTGTGTGTGTGTGAATTTGAGGGTGTATGGAGAAGAAGGGACATTAGAAGAGCTGGGATGTGGGGCACTGGGAGTAAAAATGATGTAAACAATATACTCACATATAAAGTCTCTTAGAAATAATAGTAAATAATAATTGAACATGATGGTGTCCTTAATATCAGAACTCAGGAGGCAGAGGGGGCAGATCTCTCTGAGTTTGAGACGAGCCAGATCTACATAGTGAGACCCTCCCTCAAAAATAAAAACTTTTTTTTAAAGTAGTGATGACAATGGAGTATATTGTCAATATTCGTGGTGTATCATGTAGTGTCTCTTAGGGAGCAAATGGAAAGTGTCCCTTTGATCCACTGCTCAGTCGGCCTGTTCTATGGCATGTATGTCGCAGGGTTAGAGATGGACACAGTCTGACCCTGGCCCTCAGAGGCTTAAAACCCAGTGAAGAATATAAAACACACATGTAAGTATGTAAAGCACATTGATCTGCAAGTGTTCGGATGATATAGTGAATATTAAGAGCCAAAGGAATTGCTGTAAACAACAAAGGCTCAAAGCATTTCAAGACAGGAGACTCAGGAAAGTGTGGTGGGAATCCTCTCACTTTACAGGGGAAGACACAGAGCCCAGAAAGGCTAAGTCTGTGAGTGAGCAGCCAGACAGTGTGGCTGAACACGCTGTTTACAGCACCCAGCTGCCTCTCCTTCTCACAGTCCACTCGTCAGCCATTTTAGAGCGATCTAAAATTCCTAATTAATCTGTGCAGCCAGAGTCCTTTAGAAAACTCACACTTATCGTTTTTAATACTCACTAATGTTAAAACTGAAAAGGCTACAATCAAATAAGTCTACGCATCCGACTGCTTTGATTTCTGTGATAATCAAATGCCAAGTGCTAAAGACAACGCTCTTCAACCAATGGTTTTGACAGGAAAACACACTGTGTCTGACTCGGTGGCAACACGGAAGGGACCTTTTTGCCCCTTCAGGTGATTCATTCCCTTGTCATATTTTAGAGCCCCCAAGTTAAAATAAAACACCCAAGACCTCTCAGGAGCCTACACCCCTGTGGAGAAGAGATTTCTGAGGCCCAACATCAAATCCCCTTTGATTTTTTCCCCTTGAGTTTATTTCTGTCACCGTGAAGCAGGTAACACATTTCAGCTTTTAAGCCATGAGCGATCGTTCCCACAGCTTTAATCTTCTACTTCCATGCGCATTGAGTTAAATGTTGTAAAACTATCAATTCTGTCAAAACCTGGCAAAGAGAAAATAAGACACCATACAATCTTAATGTCCAAACTGACTGGTGATTATTAGGGATTAAATGTGCAGGAATTCCGAATCTTTTTTGATTTGAGATGTCTAGATAACTTTTGTTTTTCCATAATTGTATGAGGTTTCTACATAGTATTTAAGAATCAATTATATTGCAATTGATGTAATTAACTCTAATAATCCATTAAAAGTCGGTAGGAGGGCTATTCAAGTCAACAGAAAAGAAGGAGTGGATTATGAAGGTGTTATTAACCTATACAGAATTTTACCAGACATTTTCTTTTCTTACATAATAAATACACAGTGTTAGGAAGGCTGTCATTATAATTTAGTATGAACAATAGTCCATCACTTCTTTTCCTATGCAACCCTTAACTAATTCCATGCACCATGCACAAGTAAAATGAAGCCTTTTCTAATCGGGGTGCATTTGTATCAATCATCTACTACTCCACGACGAACGAAGGGGTCTCTGCTCAGCTAAGTGGAAGAGAAGGGTGGCCCAGCAGAAATGTCAGGCCCACCTTCTCTCTGAATTGACAACTTTCAGTTTCTGATGCCTGCCTATATTTAGCAAGCGATCATAGAGAAAGTTTGAGGAAAGATAAAGCCACACTTAAACTTAGGAGAACTAACTTGCTATGGGGAGCAAGGCTGTGCATGTCTTGAACACTGAGCCAGCTGTGCAGCCTACGGCTCTCTTGAGCCAAGGCAAGTCCACATGACCCCCTCCCAGCGCAAGGGCTTCATTTTGTTCTAGCTATAAACCAGACAGACACTGCAAGTAGCCAACCTCAGCGGACTTTAGCATCACTGGGTCTTCAGAACACAGCATATGTTTTAAAGCCACAGTATGATTCCCTCCAGTTTTAATTGTTCCTGGTAAAACTTGGTGGGAAAAGAACTCAGGAGTTCAGAGTTTTAAAATATTGGTCACAGTTGAACCTGGAGATGAAGCAATCCAGGGACTTGAGTGGCGGAGGCAGGAGGGTAGCAAGTTCTTCCCAGGATACAAAACAGCTTGGGTTTATAACTTAGCAAAATCCTATTTCAAAATTAAAAAAATATAGAGAGAGAACTTAAGATGTAGCTAATTGCTAGACTGTGTAACCAGTGCAAGACCCCAGGTTCAGCCCCCAGTGCCTCAAAAACAATTAAAACTTATTAATTAACTGCAGGTCAACAAGCAGACTGTGCTTCTCAAGGGATTCCTTTGGTCAGTCACTTCCCCCAGGGACTTTTCCAGCTTGAAAGCGAACAGAGATGTTGTTCTAAATTTTCTGTATCTGCATTAAAGAACAAGGTGTTGTTAAATTCAGCCACTTACCGACGTCAGCTCTCCTAGGAACACAGGCGGCTAAGGCTTTAGCGAACTTTGTGTCATAAAGGGAAGTTGTGTCTGGCAAAAATGCAGAGCCCTGGGGCATATGGTATAGAGGACACCGCACCTGGACAGGAGCATGGATGAATGCAAGGTATGAGCCAAGAACCATCATTCCTTTGTAAACTGGATGGGAAAAGACCCTGAATCAGAGCCTTGGCTTAGTGAATAGCATTCACTAAGAATTACATCGAAGAGAGATGTGGAATAAGCTTTATAAAGCACAAAACCCTTCACAGATTCAAAGTTTGTTTGTGCATGTAGCACTGATCAAAGTCATAGAGAGTTTTCAAAGTCAGGAAAAGGGATAAAACATAATTCTTCAAGCCTTGTTGTGTTGAGTCATCTGGGGAGTTATTTCAAACTACCCTATCCATTCTCTGGTGACTCTGATTGGAACTCCAGGCTGGGAGACACTTGGATAAGGGTTTGGCTGGAAATAGAGTCCCATTCATTCATCAGATATTTGGAACACTCAGAAGCCTCAGAGGATAGAAACAATTACAAGATATGGCTCGGATGTTGAACAACTTCAGCGTTACGTGTTGAAGGAAGATAAAGTAAAAGCTGTGTGCCGAAGCAGGACCCACAGCCCACAGTCACAATCTTTCTGGGTCCCTTTGGAGCCAGAAGCCAGACAAGACTTCATTTTCCCCAGAAACTCTGCTTCCTATCACTTTGGGTTAAGGTGCCTGTGTGAGTACCTCTGTTCCCAGAGTGTGAGCCTCATGTCTGGGCCCCGAGAATCAATGTGGGTCATAGGAGTCTGGGTTAGGCATCAGGAGAGAGTGTGGACCCTGTTCACATCTGAGAAAAGCAAGCATCTTAGAGAGTTCAGCTCAGACATGGAAGGAACGAAGACCCTTTTCAATCCACAGAGCATTTGGTCTATGCTGCACCCGTGAAGCCTGAACGAGACAACTCCAGATGTGGGCAGCTGTGCAAGAACAGGAGACTTAGCTTCTGAAGGTTTTACTTTGAGTCCCTTCCCCAGCCAAGTCCCGTGAATCCATCTGGAGTCATAGTACTGTCTGGGAGCAGATGGAGAATGACACCTTCCCTTTGCTCTGAAACTCCACTAACCCTTTGTATGGGTCCCAAGAACACCTACAAAAGAGGCCTGGTCCAAGAGTCAGGAGGCCTGGCTTGTCATTTTGCCCCTGCCAGTAATGAGCTACAAAACCATGCCTCTTTCTGTGCCACATCTGTTCCCAAAGAGGAACACTCAGGAGACTGTCATCCTACCTAGCTACTTCACAGGGTTGACATGAGGGCTACAGAAAAACCTTTGAAAGGGTAGAAAAGTATCTCTGAAATCAAGAAATGAATGTGACAGCTCTGAGTAAAATGCTGACCTCTGGATTATGCGATCTGATCATGAGTTCTTGTCCCTCAGTTCACCAGAGAACATTCTATCTGCTGCTTTACTTTGAAAACACAGGCCAGTCTCCTGATAAGTTACCACCACTGTGTCCTTTGCAGATAAAGACTTGTAGACGAGGTTGCTGTGCCTGCTGCATCCCCTCTGGCTTTGGCAGATGTGAACTCTCTCTCCAGGCCTACAGAAGCTAAAAATGCTGGTACTTTGCCCAGCAATCTCTTGCCCCGCAAGCTTCAGCCTGCTCTCACAGATCTGGAGGTACCCAAGTCATCTGACCCCAACCCCATTCATGTGACATCTTTGTTCACTACTAAATTCACTTGAGAGGGGAAAAAAATACCTCAACCAGGAAATATATCTTGTACAACTATTTCATCTTCCCCTCACGTGGTGCTGGAATATCGCTTTAAAGAACATTCTTTTGGGGTTTCCAGTTCCTTCCCTTTTGTCCTGCCACGGGAGGAGCTGGTCCAAGGGGAAACTGCTCCCCTGCAGAGCCGTTCTTCAAAGGGACTTCTTTGGACAGGAAGAGGGAATGTCTGATATTGTGGCTGAATAAACAGACTCATTAAGTTCAGATTCAGTGTGGAAAGCCAGGCTCTCGGAGTCCGCAGTCTGCCAGTCCTGTGCTGCACATTGCTACAGCTCTGTCTGTCCCGCTGGCTTTCTTCACCAAATGCTGTAACATAGATGAGTGTGGAATCAATGCTTTCTATACTGTTTATACACTAACCTAAAATAATGGATTCCACACATTGCAAAGTCTATCACGATCTGATGCAGATCACAATGTCTTGCGATGTCTGCCACAGCCCACCCACAGTCATCTACCTTCTCTCATGTTTGTGAAGGGAGAATGGCCTGGTAGAGCGATGAATTCCCAAGATTCATGTTCTTAAGGTGCTGAGGAAGAAGGATCCCCAAGAGGTTATCCTATGCTACTTGGTGAATTCTAAGCCAGCCTGACTTCGCTTTACAGAATTCATTTTCAGAAACCAACAACAAAATCTACAAATCCACACATTAGAAAGATAATCATTTCCTCTCTGTCCCTTGAAATGGTTCAATGTCATGCAATCTATCATATAATTACTCAAATGTAACTAAACTAAACCTCTTACAATCGTGAGTTTTTCCACTGACAAGTTGCTCGTGAGCAAAATTCTGAGCCCCGGGTCACAGCAGGGCTTAGAGAACAGAATTTGTCTTTTCCATACTGGAAAATTTGGAATTTTCTTTTAACATTAAACAAGCACAAAAAGATGCTGTGGTTATTCAGACAGCCTAGATATTAACCCCTAACGTTTACCATGTGCATCCACATACACTGTTCAGGACACAATGCTCCGTGGATCTCTGAACACAATGCTCCGTGGGTTTCTGGACACAATGCTCTGTGGATTTCCCATCTCAAAACCTCAGTCCCATCAGAATTTCAAATTTCTAAAATTTCAAAATTTATGTTTTCTCTAAATATCCCAATATTTATTTGTTATGTTTATTTACTTGTGGGAAATAATTTGATAAAAGATATACATTCTCAGAAGGGTTTAGAGAACTATCCAGAATCTAAGTTTCAAATGAAAGTTTATTTCTTCAAGTCTATTTATTTCAAAATTGGCTATTGGTAACTGTGATCATATTTCTTGGCTGGTCCCTTCCCTATTGTAGCAAAAATAATAGCCAAGGAGAAAGTTATACACATATCTGGATAGTATGGATGTCTGGGATTCAAAGCAGTTTTAATTTTCTCCCAATAGTAGGCATTTAAGTAATCTTCACACACACACACACACACACACACACACACACACACACACACACACACACACTGCTGCCATTAACACCCCGCTGTCTTCCTAAGTACCAATGGGGACAATGGAAGAAAAGGAAGTTTGCTGTGAGTTCTAGACCAGCCTAGGCTAGAGTAAGACTGTCTTAAGTAAAATAAAATTAAAAATAGAAAAATAAAAGACTATTTGGACTCCTAGGATAATCAACATTATCAGAGTATTTGTTTATAGTAACATTTGTGAATATTGTATAGATCACAAAGGTCATTTCCTTGTGTTTCTTCCTCACTACCCAGACTAACCGCCAACCATATACAATTTAGTACACATACCTTGTTACCATTTTATAAAGCTAAGTTGTGTCTATTCTTAGAGAAAGAATAAAAAGCATTCCAACTCAGCTGCTCAGGTACTGAATGACAAATTCCCAGATATTTAGAAGTCATCAACAAATGGATTTTCATTTTTAACTGATATCTGTACAGGTAGCATCAACAATCGCCTGCCAAACTAAGAATAAAGGTCGGAGACTATTTTTATCAGTCACTTCTCTTCACTCAGCATGGGTCAGGTTCTCCTTGTGCAACCGTGGACGCAAACATCTCTCAGGCATGGAAAGAGGGACAAGGTGGGAGGCATTGGTTTTTACTCACCTTTGGCCAGGCTTTATTTGTTCTACAGATAAAAAAATAACTTTGGACTTCTTTATCCAGCCAGTCACCTTGCATCAGCAGTGAACTCCCTCAAAACTTTCTGTTCCCGTCAGACCCTTGAGAAAACCAAACAAAAAAAAATAAAAGCTTGATTAAAATCTACTTTCTTTGGTCAACATTCTATCATTGAGCAACTTCTTGACATCTAAAAGGGATGGTGCTAGAGTCTGACTGAGGGTGAATTCATTATTGATCCGGTGGCTGAGCCAGTACCAACCAGAAAAGGAAGGCTGAGCTCCCAGACCCCTCGCTCAGTTCCCAGCCTTCTCCTCCGTGTCATTAAACCATACACTTCTACCAACAACAAAACGTTAAATTCGTATTAACTTACAAATTACGTATTTGTTACCTATTCTGAACATAGAGAACATAGGAATTACCCTAATTTGAATGTTATACCTGTGTCTAGGTGTTGAATATCACGTGGAATCCATAAATATGGAGCATTATTATACGCCAATTAAAAGAAATATGTATACCAAAATTTAAGGTGAAATTAAAATGGACACATCTTTATCACACCAATATATTGCTTTGGACTTCCCATACAGTAGAGAGATCTTATTTCTGGATCCATTCCTTTTAGAATGTGGATCTCTACCACTTTCTCCCACTAATCACCACTTTGTCCTCAGGAGAACCAGTGTTCAAGGAAAGATCTGCTGTCTGTCATTGTGGGTGTTTGTGAATAAGGACTTATCACAACATTCACATTTTAAGTACGAGTACAATTATGAGAAGAAAGCTTTATTTTATGTTAACATTAGAAGTGGCAAAAACTTCAGGGTCCAGAAACAGCAATGATGGCTCAGTGTCCCTGATCTCAGACCTCACCAGGCGTGCTGTGGCAACCCCACACTCCACGGATAGAAACATTTTAGTGACCATCCAATGGCTAGAAGAGAAAAATGGAGGGTGGTTTATTAGCTGAAAGGCTTCGATGAGGTCACTATCTGATTTCTGCTCAGAGTTTATGCTCCTTTAAGAAGTCAGAAGAAGGACAAGATGCCAACAACCTCTACAGAGGCAGAAGCAGGAGTCCTCTGTACCATGACCTTTCCTGACCTATAAAGGCCTAGATTAATACTCCTCAGTCTGCACAGAAATTCCAAGGACTCTGCAGCTTTGTGTTGAGGGATTAAAAATAAAGACTTTCAGAGTACAAAAGAAAAAGGAATCTTATACTGTGAGATTTATATCTGTCCAGAATATATGAAGAAACTTTCCCAGAGCATAAGACAAGCAAGTATCTGATATTCATCTTTGTGAACACACACTGAAGTTCTTCTATAACAATACTATTTCTTAGGCATGTGTCTAAACTCAATTCACAAATCATTTCAAAACTATCTACTTGACTTTGACCCATGAAACAAAGGAAAATAGAATGAATCAGGAATTGAGAGGTTTCTTCAGAATTATGCATGCATAGTTCTGTATACATATCAATCTCACATACATATATGTATACTTATGTATGCATTTGCATATGAAGGGAAGTCCCTGCCATTGTCATTCATCTGGGCAAACCAGGTTCCTTGGAAACATCATTAGTCAGTCACTGACTAATACAACAGACCACACAGCAAAGACTGGAGAGATTGCTCAGCAGTCCAGAGCATACACTGCTCTTCCAGAGGACCAGGTCCCAGAGCTCATTTAAGGTGGCTCATGACTGCCTAAAACTCCAGCTGCAGACGAATAAAGGAATCCCTGCATTCATATGCACGTACCCACACACAGACACATGCATATACTTAGTTAAAAATAAAATAAATAAGGACTGTAGAGTCAGCTCAGTAGTTAAGAGAATTTATTGTTCTTCCAGGGGACCTAGATTTGGCTTCTAGCACCCACATGGTGATGCACAGCCCTCTGCAACTCCAGTTCCAAGGGATCTGATGCCCTCTTCTGGTCTCTACAAGTTTTAGCCATGCATGTGGTACACAGACACACACACACACACACACACACACACACACACACACACAGACACATTCTTAATCACAAAATACTCATACCCATAAAATAAAATAAATAAAATTTTAAAATTAAATTTATTAAACAGCAAATGAATGTGCACTAGCAGAGTGAAGAATTGTATATAACTAAGGTCGGATTATCACAAATTTCTGGGGGAAAAATGGATTTTTCAGATAAGCAAAGTTGTATTTATTTCACATTAGCAAGCCATACCCAGGTATAGAGCCCTCCCAGATATGAGAAAAGAGCTGGCTCTCAAGTCCCAGCCATGAAGTTAAAGTTACTGGATTCACAGAAGACAATGGATATGATACATCAGAATTCAGCCTTGCTTGAAACATCCTGGCAAACAAGACAAATTATGTTGTTGTTGAGGCTTTAGAACATCCCATAATGTGCTTTCATGCTACGGGAGACAAGTGTGCGAAGGCACATGATTGACATAGGCTCCAGGAATTCTGCCTCTTCTGCACCTTTTCAGGCACCGACCTTTGTCTCTGAAATGTCAAGGCATCTCTTATGTCATCACGAGCCTGCTTTCCCAGCCCGCAGAGGGCCACCATGGCATGGACATAAACGGTGCCAAAGTGATAAGACCTGGGGTTGCTGAGTGCCACCAACCCTTCTGTCAACATAGCTGACCTGAAATCTCCTTTGACATAAAAGACCTCGATCATCTTCCCTTAATGGCACAGAGGAGAAGCACACGTACACAAGACTGCTCATCAGCTGCTCTCCCAAGCAAGATTCTCAGGTGGACATGGATGCTGATTCTGCCTCTCTTGACTGTCTAAACTCAATATCTTGATCAATGATTGTCCCAAGTTGTTCCAAACAACACAAAGACAGAAGTGTTTAGAAAGAAGAAAAACTTGGGGGGGGGGAGCGTGAAGACTGACTTTTCCTCAGCATTCTCTATTATGAGCCAAAGAAGCTAGTTTGAACTCCCATGTGTGGCAGGGATTTCACATTCTGTCAAGGCACAAAGAATACTTCAGTGTTATCCAAGCTGTAAAGGCTTTGTTATGGCTTGTGAGTGAATCAGTGCAGCAAGGTGATCACCAGGAGATGAGTCACGTGCATACAGGTGTCTTGGATCCATTATAGAGAAAGTCAGAAATGATCGGAATAGTTGTCCTGCTTTTTCATGGCTCAGCAGTTAGTTATGAGGACTGTCCAGTCAAACTCAAGCTAAGTTTTAATCTTCATGAGCCCCACTCTTGTGGGTAAAGCACTTCAGAACTGAGCATGGCACCTGCCACACAAGGGACACCTGTGACTGCGTCTCATTAAGATGATTGTGTCTAGTACTTCTGTCGATGCACAAACCATTCTCCTGTGTTAGGGTAGACTCTGTTTTTCTAATCCTTGGAGTACAGGTTCACCAGGGTAATCCTTCACACACAGAAGATGAAAAAAAAAATGATCACATGGCTTTCAAGGAGATATTTTAGAATCTTTGCATAGTCACCTATATGTCTTAGAATGTTGGCTCTAGAGGAAGCTGGTCCCAATGTGAGAAATCTGATGACTCAAAGATGGCCAAATTATAAGGAAACCTAAGCTAAACATATGGACAAGAAGTCCTGATTACTTCAGGGCCAAAAATGCCAATGAAGAAATGCTCAGGTTACCCTAGCCTCAGCCACTACATACGAACACATGAGACTCCAGGTAAAAGCTGGCCAACTGAGCTGCCAGCCCAAGTACCATGAGTAACACAACACGCTCTTTTATTGTCACCACACTTAGAATACTTTATTAACGGTGATTCTGGGTAGCTTGGAACAGATTTTTATATTTATTAAATAAATACACAGGCTGGCCAAAACAGGCCACTTGGGATAAAGGATCACTAAGTATATCTAATGAAATCCATCAAATACGTTGTTTAGGGAACGTCAACAGTGGTAAAGACCATTTGGAAACTGGACAGCTTTGTGGATAATTGTGGCCAAGAGGAAATCTGCTATGGAGAAAGTAACTTTTTCTTTTTTTTTTTTTTTTGAGTGGAATTTTCCAAACTCACCAACCATCTCAACAGAATTCATTAGCTGATTGCTCAATTCTCAGCTCCTTTACAGAAAGCAAACTCATGACTGTTCCAGCCATGATTCTAGGTACAAAGTAGACAAAACATATCACACCAAGGAAAAGCATCAGTAAGCAAAGGAAATAGGTTCCACAGAGCTCAGTCTGCTCATTTATTTTGTAAAACAGGCTGTGGCCCAGGTAGCACTGTAAAACAACCAAATATAGCCGGAGATAAGCGTGGGCGGGAGTGGAAAAAAGAGGCTAAATGCCGGGCAAAGGCAGCTGTGACATCATAACAGCCCCCATGATTGCGCTGATACGGCCACTCTTTTATTATGACAAGCTTAATTATGACACGATCCATATCTATCATGTCTTTGATGGTTGTAAAGAAGTCTGAGTCATTTGCCATCACTCTTACCGGAGACACAATAGTTTCAGCCTTTGGGAGTAGTGGAGAAAATAAATGCCTAGTGGATGGATTTAATCCTTGTGCCTTTTGAGATAAAACAAAAAAAGAGGTTCCCCCTCCCTTCCTGAGTATCAATTCTTTTATAACTGAGTAGGTTGTCTTGGAATTCAAGTGTCACACCACACCCCTCACTTACAGAAGACTGTCCCAATCTAAACCCACAAAGCCCCAATGCCCAAAGAGGAATTCTGTCTCTTACCAGAGTCCAAGATTGTGCTCTGAATTAGCTGAACAAAATATTAACACATTTTGACCAATTTTATAAACAACTTAATAACACAGTTTTAAAAAAAATGTGGTTGACACTTTCTATGGATCAGTAAGGTGGATGTCTGTAAAGCCTCCTTTCCTTGTGGGGGCAGACAGAAGCCAGGACTCGGACTCATCCTGAGACCTGGCACACACACACACACACACACACACACACACACACACACACACACACACACTCACTCACTCGGACCACTTTCTTGGTTTCTTTTGATTCTGCTATGCTAATTAAGCCAATTTAAAACAATTTATTGTGTGGCATGGGGACAATGGGTCCATTAAGTTCCCGTTCCTGAAGAGTTTTCAAGAAAATGTGAGTTGTGGAAGGCTAACCAGTTGGATGTCTCACCAAAAGGACCAAGAACAATGATGCTGGACCCTCTTTTGTTGAGAGACACTAAGTATACCAGGACCCTTTTAAAAATCCTTATGGGCTGGACTTCAGTGGTTTAGAGAACTGGTTGAACATCCAGAGGACTTGAGTTTGATTCCCATACTCACAAGGCAGCTCACAAACGTATGTAACTCCAGTCCCAGAAGATCTAACCCCATCTTCTGGCTCATGGTACATGGACATACATTTTTACATATAAAATAAAAATAAATAAAGTCTCAAATACTTCAATATTAAAAATAAAATAAATTTCTCCCATGCTTCAAGGCCTGAGAGTCTGGAAACTACATTTCCCAGGCTCCCTTGCCAGTAAGGTTCTTGAAGTGATTTACCATTGAAACCACAGGAAGGTATAGAGATAGGAAAAAGTGACATTTTTCTCAGTCAATAGCCATAGGTGTGTGTTTATGTGCCTAGACAGAGGACAGATGGCGGGTTGTATGTCACTTCTATGCAGACAGCTGAGGTCACCAGTGCCCACTTATATAGCTTTCTTGACCTCTCCTTCCCAACCCTCCCAATGGTTCTGTTCACCTTCTAATTCCATATATGTTATCCCTTCTTTGGAAGATATTTGGGGTAAATAAGACAAAATAGATCTATCTGGGTAGGTGTAGCTTCAATAATAAATAACTCCTGTGCTGTCTAGTCTTATTGCCAGCTTAGTACAGCCTAGAATTACCTGAAAAGTCTTAATGATCTTTTTAAAATTTTTGATTTATTTAAGTGGTTTGTCAGTTTATATGTATGTGTATCACATGTGTGCCTGGTGCCTTCAGGGGTCAGAAAACGGAGTCAGATCCCCAGGAACTGGAGTGATGGTTTGAGTCACCACACATGTGTGCTAGGAACGAAACTGAACCCAAATCCTCTGCGAGAGCAACAAGTGCTTTTCAATTATGAAGTCTCTCCAGACTCTGGGAAAGAGAGTCTTAAGGAGGAAATATCTAGTTCAGATTGACCTTTGAAGGGTACATCTAAGGGTATTGTCTTGTTGATTGCTGTAGGAATACCCAGCCCCTTTGGGCAGCACCATTCCTAGGCAGGGGTCATGTCCAGCATGGAAGGAAGATGCATACATTAAATTCTCTCTGCTGTTAACTTTGGATATGGTGTGATTTGCTCCAAGTTCCTGTCTTGGCTTCTAGGTGATGGGCTGTAACCTGAAGTAGCAAGTGAAATATACTCCTTTTTCCCTTAAGTTGTTTGTCAGAATATTTTATTACAGCCACCGAAAGGAAACTAAGACAATCCCCAAACTCTACACAGTACAAGAAACAAAGTTCTCTGTCTGGGATGCAGGCTGGGTAGCTTCCATCTTAAAGTTCTGTCCTGTATTTCCATCTTACCCTCATTCCTTCAGGGTCCTCTTGGAGGAGGAAAGGGGAATGTAAGAAAAGGGCCCACATGCTCACATGCTTCTAACTCCCTAGCATGATACCTCTGCTCATATTTCCCTGACAAAGATTGGTCTCACAGCCTGCAGTAAATTACAAGGGAAGGTGGCACTGTGGTCTTCCTCTGTCTGTGTGTAAAGAGCAGAGATGGCCTAGTGGCCATCGTCTGTCTTGTGACTATCTGTGACCACTATCTTTAGTGCTCAATGTTGTATCCTGTGACAAAACTCTCAACTATATGGTACTGGTTACATAATCAAGATGTGAGCTGCTGGAGGAAGACATATTAGCTCAAATAGCTGGAGACCTATTATCAGGCAGTAGAAAAGTACACAGCAAAGCTTCATCTTTATCATCTCAAAGGTCCAGTCATGTGGCATGAACTTGTAGATGAAAAACAAGAGGCATGTCATGTCTGAGCAACACAAAAGAAAAACAAGAATATCCCAGTAACTAACTGGTTTATAAGAAAAGATTTTTTTTAAGAAAAAAAAGGAATGAAGGAAGGAAGGAAGGAAAGAAACAAAAAATAAAGCAGTTGCTTCTAGATCTCCCCCTCACCGATATCTGCATTAGTCAGTGTGTATCATACTTGCTGCTGTAACAAGTAGTCCCCCAAAAAATGTTTCATGGCCTAACGCAAATAAGTTTATATCTCTCTCAGAAAACATAGTGGAGTTCTTCCTCTGAGTAGGAATTGGGGGAATGCATATTTCTTCCATGCAAAGCTCTATATCATTTGTGGGATACCCAGAAATTGTTTAGCATTGTCTAGTAAGAAAACAAAGGGGTTGGGGAGTAGGCAGTTCCTTGCTGAGTAATTGATCTCCCTGAAAAGAAGCCAACATGTGGGAAGGAAGGATAAGTCCTCGCTGAGCTGCTGGCCACCTTCACTGTGCTACTCGGTTCTGGTTCTTTTTTTTCTGTGTTGTTGCTATGACATTTCTTATCCCAGCACGGCTTCCTTCTGCTCTCATCACCTCCTCCTCCTTACTATGTGTCTCATGCTGGATCTCAGTGTGGACCTCACAGGCTCATACATTTGAATGCTTGAGCTATAGTGGGTGGACCTGCTTGGGAAGGATCAGGAGGTATGGCCTTGTTGAAGGAAGCGTGGCACTGAGAGTGGCTTTGAGGTAATTGTTCTCTCTCTCTGCTTCACTTGTGGGTCAGATGTACAATCTGAGCTACTGCTCTAGAGCTATGCCTGTTTGCCTGCCTGCCTCCTTGCTCACCATCATGATGGTCATAGACTCACCCTCTAGAATGATAGGGTCCAAATTAAATGCTTTCTTCTATAAGTTGCGTAAGCCATGGTGTTTTGTCGTGGCAGTAGGCAAGTAAATAAGACACTCAATTTTCTCAATTTTTCCATTTACATTAATCACAGTATTCCACACTCTCCTCCCAGAAATTTCTAAGCCTGAGGTCAAGACAAAGAGATGGGATTGTCACTTTATCCAAAGGCAGAGAAAAGACCATTATAGTGGTCTGCTTTGCTTTCAACTTAAAAATCATCTTATTCTCATTGTTGTGTTTGATGGATAGCAGAAAGATAAACTCTTTGATATAGTAAATAAACTGCTTGAAAGACTGTGGATGTCTTTTATACTTCTGAAATTTTTATTCTTTGATTTCTTTAAATTCATTCTAGATCATGGGTGTTTCAAGAGTAGAGTCATTCCTTCCATATCTTATCCCACACCGGGCAGTGTGTGCTGGACAAGAGTAGTGAAATTTCTGTTTAGAGTCCTGTTTCATCTACTAATAGTATTCCTATCTTTTCTTAGCATTTGCGAAAAAAATAAAAATTCCTTTTGAAAATGTATTTTATATGTGAGTGTTCTGCCTGCATATATGTCTGTGTACATGTATGCCTGGTGCCCACAGTAGTTCAAAGATGGAGTCATATCCCCTGGATCTGGAGTTATAACGGTTGTGAGTTGCCATGTGGATGCTGGATTCCAAACTCAGGTTCTGTGCAAGAGCTCTTAACCGCTAAGCCGTCACACTGATCCTTAAAAATTCATCTTTAAAAGTGTCAAGTTTGAGTGTTTTCTAGTATACAAAAGCCACATTCTTCTTTAAAAAGTCATCAACATAAGTTAGCACCTCTTCTCCATAACGAGCTGCATTCTCTGCTTACATCTTGGGATGAGGAGAGAAGGAAATGGGCTCAAGTCCAGTCCCAATGATTCTCATCCACATCAGTATACCATACAACCCACACTCTCTACTCTACCAACAGGCATCAAGGTAAACCAGAGTCTCAGTGAGATGCCTGTGTCCCAGGCCCACTGCAGACTGACTGCAGTAGCCAGGACAAGGCAGAAACTTAGTTATTTTGCATTGGTAGATAAAGGGATTAAAAACTGATGCTGGAGAGATGGCTCAGGGGTTAAAGGCGCTGGCTGTTCTTCCAGAGAACCTGGGTTTGGATGGATCCCAACACATGGAAGTTCACAACTGCTGTAACTCCAGCTCTCCAGGATCTGAGGCCCCCTTCTGGATTCCAGGAGTACTGCATACATGTGGCACACTTACCATAAATGCAAGCAAGACACTGATACACATAAAATAAAAATGAATTGTTTTTAGTAATCTTATGCATGTGTCATACCATACATGTGAGTAGTCTAACTTGTGACCAGACTACTCTATAAAAGTTGCATGATATTAGCATAATAATGATGTGTATGTGAGCTTAGTGAAGGAAGTTAAAAGCGCTATCCTGTGGTGATGTGTTATATGTTTAATAAAATCAGCCTGGAATATCAGAGGACAGAGCCATCTCTTCCAACCTTTTGTTTGTTTATTTGTTTCGTTTTCTGTTTTCAAGACAGGGTTTTCTGTGTAACAGTCCTGGCTATCCTGGAACTTACTTTGTAAACCAGACTGGCCTCCAACTCACAGAGACACTCCCGCCTCTGCCTCCCAAGTGCTGGGACTAATGGTGTGCACCACCTCTGCCTGACTTTATCACACTAACACTCTTACTTATTTAGGTATTTATTTTTGCAGATGATGAAAATAAAGATTTAAGTTGCAATAACATAAAACTAGCCACTGGATGGATAAGAAATTATTGAAAACAACAAAAATATAGATCCATCATCCATCATCCACAGGGGCGAGAACTGGAGAGGGAGCCCCAAGCTCATAGTCTGAGATTCACCCACATAGTGAGAGGCACGAAGACTCTGGACACCCTGGTCTGGCCTCCTTCCTCATTATGGCACCCTCAGTTCAGACCCTCAGCCATCCCCAGACCAGGGGCATCCAGTGCCAAAGCTATTTTGTTCTGTTGAAAGTGGAGGATGCTTCCTCTGAAATAAGTACAAAGAGCTAGCACATTTAGCCAGTTTATGCAAAACACAAACAGGCATCTGCCATCTGGGAGAACACAGCAACACCATGAGCCGTCAGGCCCCCTTCAAGACTTTGGCATCTAAAATCAACATTTTTTTAAGGTCTGGATTGTCCATGTGACTCCCAGATTAGTGTTCCCATCCTCCTTTCCTGTTGCTGGCCATCCACTTTCCTATCAGCTATTCTTCCCGTTTGAAAAAATAGGTAGATGAGTCACTTATGGACTGATGGATACATGACAGAAAAACCTATTAATAAATAGATAGATGATAGATAGATACACAGGCAATGAACAAATTTTACCATTTCTCAGTAATATAAAGATTTCTGAGAGATGACCTGAATATTAAAAAATTTTCCAAGACAATAAAAAGCAAATTCTTCAGCAAGGTATAGTAACACATGCCTATAAGTCTCAACATCCAGGACCCCTTTTCAGGAGGATTCTGCGTTCAAGGCCATTCTGATCTGCATAACAAATTCCTGGCCGAATTCAACTATTTGGTAAAATATTGTCACAGAGAAAGACACACAGAGTGCACAGAGACAGAAAAACTCCTTTATAAATGACCTTTCTATTAGAGTGGGGTATGTGTGTGTGTGTGTGTGTGTGTGTGTGTGTGTGTGTGTGTGTGTGTGTGCACATTGGCATGTAAATAATAAAAATGGTCTGTTCATGCCATGGCATATATATGGCTATCAGAGGACAACCTTTGGTCCTCATATGTCCACCTTGTTTGAGACAGGGTCCCTTTTACCCCTGTGCACCCCGGGTTAGCTTAGCTTGCTCAAGTGTTTCTGAGACTCTTGTCTCTACCTCCCATTTCCGGCAGATGTGTGACTATCACAGACACTTGTGCTGTTGTGTCCCTAGCCTTTACATGGCTGCTAAGAATACAAACTGGGGTTTCCAGATTTGGGCAATAAACACTTTTTACCCACAGCGCCATCTCCCCTGCCTAGTGCCTTCCTTTTCTTAAGGTCAAATAAACTCATCCTTCTGTGGCCCACACCCCTTTGGGATTGTTTTCCTGTTATTGTAGAGGACACATCCGGGCTGTGCTGTCTCTGGGATCAGCTCTTAGTTCTTCTTTCATCCCTAACTCCAAGGGCACACGAAGGACAACTTGGGAGATGGAGATGCTCCCAAAGGTGATAGCATAACAATAATCGAAGAATTGTGGGCAAATGAATAAGATGGGGTTAGGAAACGCCACTATGGCGACTCTGACAGAAGGTGAGGCCCAACTACATGGGCTTAAAAGGGATAGAATTATGTCATACACAAGCCTATAAGCAAGTTGTCTGGGGCGCAAAACACGAGGAAGAGAACACTAGATAGAGAACACGGGTAAAATGTGCTCTTCCATCCCTTTTCCTCTCGTCAGGTCACTGTCCCCACAGCCAAGTGAGAAAGGCAAAGGACTGTGAAGCCCAAGGTGAAATAGGCTATCAATGCTACAGTGTTAACAGTCAACTTAAGTGCAGGTAGCACCAATCCATCCTTCTCTGCAGCTACCATGTATGTCCTCCTGGCTATGGATGTGTGCTGAGCCTTGACCAGAGAGCTGTCCTCTGTAGCATTATTGATTATCTACTGGTATAACGATTTTGATCCTAAATGTTGCCCAAAATCTGGTATGTTCAATCTGAAGCCTCAAGATGATGGTGGAGCCTAAAGACAAAGTAAATAAGTCAGCAGGAGACAGGTCCTTCAAGAATATATTAGGTTCACATCCCTTTCTTCTGACTAATTTATTCCACCTCCCTGGACACCCCACCAGTGCACAAGCAGCTTTGCTCTTTAGCTACAGTGCTGCCCCCATCACATGTCCACAGCGATGAAGCTAAATGTCCACATAAGTAGAACCTACAGAAACTGCGTGTGAGTTTAAATAAATGTTTTCTTTATAAATTGATTTTTCTCAGGAATTTTGACAACTAAAAGATAGCATTTTTGGTTATAAACAATCATTTTTTTTAATTGTATTCAATGTATGACCACAGTCTTACTTCATAACGAACATAATTCCGAAGTTGCTGGGGAAAAGAAGCTAAAACTTGCTCAAAAAAGATCAAAAGCTGAAAGCTGGTCAATGAATAACATTTGTTTGTCTTAGGAGCAGAAAGCCCTATGAAGCCAGAAAGCCGTGTGAGGGTCTGAGCTGCAGCCTGTGCAGGCTCCTGGCCGTCCAAGTCCATGTCTTCTGCCTCTCCTCCCAATTCTGCTAGTCAGAAACAGGGGAGGGGTGTGGAGAGCAAACAGAGGAACAGAAAACAGGGGAGCAGTGTGGGGAGCAGGCAGAGAAGCAGCAGCAGTGGAGGGGTGTGGGGAGCAGGCAGAGAAGCTGGTCCCACCACCAGGCTGATCTGACCAGGGCAAACCACCCCTCCTTCGTTTCTTAGCAAAGTCTAGCCACTTTTTTCAACATCAGCTTATTCACTTCCTCACCATCTACAGCCCCTCAGAACAGTGCCATTTCCAGGCACATTTAACCTTTGGATTTTAGGAGAAATACTGACATGGCCACCTTCCAGAAACAAACGTGAGCTTGGGGCTCATCAAACTAGTTAAAACTTCAGCTTGAAAACTTAACAGTGTGAGGCAAACTCTGCAGTCCTGTTTCCTCACCTGTAGGGTGGATGATGCAGGTGGGTCGTGTTGCTGCAGCATCTTCCTTGTTGCTGTTAGCAACAAGAATGACTTTAGATGGTACCACCACCCATTGTGCTCCCGTACAAATCCTCATCACTCCTGAACATTTGACAACTTGCTGCAAATGTTGTGACAATGGACTCTGGTTGTTATCGAAGTGACATTCTCTAACTGCAGGGTCTGAGGAGCTTCTTGCTACCACAAACCCCCCTTCAGGCCAGACCCCTGGGTGTCACTTACACCAGTTTGGAAATAATCTACTTGCTCACCCTTCCAGCAAAGGCTGTCATGACTGGTTAATGGAAAGTGACAGGGGGATAGAATGAATACAAGGGGGGAAGGTTTGGGAAGGGGAAAAAAAGCCTTTTTCTTTTGGGGAATGTGGAACACTAAGCTAGCACACCATGTTAAATCGTGCGTGTCAAATAACGGACTAATTAAGAACCTTCATCTGTTTTGTGCGTGCGTGCGTGTGTGTGTGTGTGTGTGTGTGTGTGTGTGTGTGTGTGTGTGTGGTGTTTGCACATCTCAACTTTGTTGTCTTTTCAAATATATATTTTCAAATTAGCTTCAAGCACTTTGTATAAGAGCTAACAGGAAAGAGAAAGAAAGCTTGCCCATCGGAGAAGCAAAGCAGCCAAGAACCACAGAAAATACATGGAGGAGTGGGGGAGAAGTTTATGATCATAGCAGCAACTTTTGAATAATGGAATTTAATAGCATATAATAAACTGTGATCCAGGAGAACTCTGATTCATTCTCACTAATTGTTCTAGCCAGTGAAATGAAGGCAAAGTTTATCATGCCAACATGCTGTTAAGACCACGGAGCACTGCAGGGAACAGACAATTGTCCCCAGCTGCCTCCCTCCTCACTCCGAGAGGGTATTTGGTCCTTGCCCTCTGAAACATCCAACTGTGCCTCCAACTTTCAATGGCAACCCCAGTTCTAAGACTTTAAAGTCACAGAGATGCAATTTTTTTTGCAATCAACAAACTATTGTATTCTGCAGAGAACAGAGGGGTGACTAGACACAAAGCCGCCAATTAGGTTATAAAGAATAATAACTAATATGCTTTCATAGCGATGCCAAAAAGTACGAAAACCTATAATAAATTTAATTGGGCACACGATCATAAGCACTGTTTTCTACCTACAAACTTCTGCTATATTAAGCTAGACTCCAAATAGAGAAACACAGTTTTATCATTGTGATTGAAAAGTATGCTTTTTTTTCCCACTGCATTTGGATCATTTTACCAATGTCAAAAAACGGGAAGGTATAATTAGGAAAAATAAATTACTTTCTCTGTTGTTAGTCATTGGTCTACGCGTTAAAATGAATGAAGGAATTAAAGTAATTATCTTAATAATTCAGGTGCCCCCCCCTTAAGGTCAGAGGTTCCTGATAAAAAAAATATTGTCTTTGCCTGAGTTAGTAAGGTAATAATCTTGGTTTTCTGCTTTATTTTCTAACTGTGGGTCTGTCTATAAGCAAAGAAACCTTTGTACTCAATTTCATGAGTTTTTCCAGTTTTCTTGACAAGGAGTAGATTTATTTTTTTTTTGTACACATAAATTTTAAGAATGTCAGAAATAGCTAAAATTTTACAGAGGATTTTGCAAAAATAGCTATTGAAATTACTTAATAATAACAAGTAAAATATTTCTTTCTCATCAGAAAAAAACGGGTCAAGAAACTTTGATGTTATCACTGGGGAGTTGAGACAGACTGAACTCACGTCTGTAAATGGAGAATCTAACAGGAAAATTAGCACTGGGCATGCTATGGACAGCTAATAAAGTGAACATGGCAAAGGGAGATTAAGGTTCAAATTAAGGTCAGAGAAGAGACCATAGAGAGAAGCTGCCATGTTCTGTCGCACGGCAGTTTAAGTGAGACAGTTCCCCCTGAATTGGGCTTTGGGTGAAAAATTACACTGTTGGGGTTAATAAAGAGGCTGGGCATTTGTTTGGACTGAGACGTCATTTAAAATGTTATTTGGGGAAGCCCGAGCTAATGTCGTGCTTAGAGGTAAACTGAAGTGCCTTTTGAGAAGATGAAAAAGAAAAAGAAAAAGAAATAGAAGAACTGAGAGAGAGAGAAAGAGAGAGAGAGAGAGAGAGAGAGAGAGAGAGAGAGAGAGAGAGAGAGAGAGAGAGAGAGAGAGCGCACCTAATCTGTCACAGGCTCTGAAAAAGTGGCAGGAAGAATTGTGTTAGCTGGACCAGAGCCCAGCTCAGCAGCAAGCGTTCTTAAGGGTTCTGTGACATCATCCGAGGCAGCTGAGGTCCTGTGAGTTTTTGATTGTTGTACTGGGTGAGGAGGCTACTGTTCAGCTGAGCCTTCTTTGAGACAAAGGGAAAAAAAATCTGGTTGATGTAATATGCCAAGTTATTTTTTTCTTTTTTCTTTTTTTTTTTTTTTTTTAGTACCACAAAGGGGTGGGGCCAATTCTGGGTCTCAGTTTCATGTCCCCATGCAGAGACAAAAATTGGTGATTGGATTTCTCGGGCTATATTAGTTTGCACACACACCAAAAACAAAAACAAGAAAACCAGGAGGGGGGGTGCAAACCCCCACCCCCAGCCTTCCTTCCCTCAGAATATAGCCCACATCTCAGAAAAATCTCTAAACAGTCTTACACTGGCCAGATCTGGACATTCTGGTCAACAAAGCATGCATCTATATGATACATCTTATAGTTGAAAGAACAAGAGGCATTTAATAAGTTTTTAAAACTATGTAGCTGAGATTGGAGAGGTATCTCAGTCCACAGAGTGGCTGCAACACCAACACTTGATCCCCAGAAACCACATAAAAATTCACCAAAAACAGAAAATGGACCCAATTTGTCTCAATCCTCCTTCTTCTCAACTTTGCATTCCCAAACTATTTTGCTAATCAAAGATGTCTAATATTAAGAATATTCTTTTCTGGTAGGGAAACTACGTGTGTGTGTGTGTGTGTGTGTGTGTGTGTGTGTGTGTGTGTGTGTGTGTGTGTGTGTGCATATAGAGGCCAGAGGTTCACACCATGTCTTTCTCAATAACTCTCTACATTACTTTTTGAAACTGGTCTCTTACTAAACCTAGAGCTTACTGACTGACTGGCCAGCAAGCCCCAAATATCTTCCTGTCTTCACCTCCCCAGCTCAGAGACTGATGGTGCCTGTAGCCACAGCCAGGTTTCACGTGGATGCCTGAGATCCAAACCCCAGGCCTCATGCTTATACTACAAATACTCTACCTACTGAGCTTTTAAGCTCCCAATCTTTAGAATATTCTTAAGAAGATAATGTTGGCTTAAAAATAGGAAGGGATAGGGAGAATGTTAAGTACCAGACACAGTGACAAGATGCAAAGTGGAAAGACTTTAAAGACAGAATGCCAGTGATGAGGTCATTACCACCAGAGCAGGGAGCCAGCTCTCTGAGAAGTCACGCAACTTCTAGGGGACCACATCTTCACAAGCTGAAGCAAAATCTGCCAGGTCCAGATTGGCTCTGTTAGTCATTTAAAAACACGTATACAGATCACAGGGAAAAAGAATCCTCCTCCTCGTTGCAAAATAGTTGATGATACATATAAATAGAAAACAAGGAGTGCAGGGGTTCTTCAAGGCACAAACATTTCATTCACAGCCAGTCTCAATTAGGTTAAAGAAATGTATGATCCCATCACTAGACAGACATGGATGTAGACTAACTCTAAAAAGAGGTCAGCGTTGACCACAGCTCATCCTGCAAACATGGTTAATACATGGCCTACATGGCCCTAGATACAGTCAGGAAAACTGGTTCCAAAAACACAGAATTATATATTCAGCTGATACCTAATAGCAGCCTTTTTATCCTTCCGGTCATCTTGAGCTGGCAGGACATTTTCTCAGGTAGCAGGTTGTGTGGCAGGTATGGGAGTTCTGTCTGGCCAACCTCCTCCTGGTGTCCCCTGTCTTCTTTGCCCTCCCCTAGCTTCCCTTGTGCCCATAGCGTTCACACTGCCTGATCTTGTAAAAGAGCTGTGGTCATTTCCTGCTCATGAACTGAAATATGAGGTCCACGAGGCAAAGACTTTGATGTCTTATTGTATGGTATCCCAACAGCTAACCCACAGGAAGAACTTCGCTTTTGATAAGCAGTAAGCATGGGTGAGCAGGGCTTCTATATTAGGCAGCTGTCTTACTTGACGTCATGGTGCTGTGATTAACACCTTGATAAAAGCAGCATGGAGAAGAAAAAGTTTCCCTCATCTTCCAGGTTACCATCCATTGTGAAGGGAAAACAAGGTGGGAGTTAAGGCTGCAGCTGAAGCAGAGGCCAGGAGGAGCCCAGTTTCCTAAACTGCTCTCCATGGCTCCCACAGCTTGCCTTCTCATACAACTGAGAACCATCTGCTCAGGGGGTGGCACTGCCCACAATGGGTGGGGCCCTCCCACATCAATCATCAATCAAGAAAATGTCCTCACACACTTGCCTATGGGTCATTCTGATGGAGGCAGTTCCTCATTTGAGGTTTTCTCTCTCCAAATGACTCCTGATTGCATTAACTTGACAAAAATACTAACCAGAAAATTACCTCTCTCATGCAAATACATTTTAAATTGAACCTTGAAAAATGAAAAAGACTTGATCTAGAGAGGGGATCAGGAACATATTGGCCAGATTCTTTGTTACTGTAATAAAATACTTGAGGTAGGACACTATATAAAGAAAGGTTCGTTTAGCACATGATCATGAAGGCAGCACATGCAAGCATGCCCTAAGGCCTGGGCTCTGGTGAGCAATTTCTCCCTCTCCTTAAAAGACCATCATGCTGCATTCATGGGAGCTCTTATCTAGTCAGTCTCCACAGACACCTAATCACCATAGCAGGGTTGAGTGCTCCACTCTCCTAACACTGTTGAGATCTAAATTCAGAAGTTAAACTCTTGGGTGAGTTCAGGAGTGGGGGGCACATTTCAAACACAGAAGAATTGTTTTTCAAGAGAGGCCACACACATATAGATTTGTTCCAGGTACTAGAATAAAGAGTATGATGGGACAGAGCCATGGATATCCAAAGAGCAGCAGAACCTCAGAACAGGAAACAGATTACATGAAAGCTTAGGACACATTGGAGCCTTTAGACTTCCTTCTGAGAGCCCTGACATGAGTATTGAGCAAGAATATGGCTAAACTTCCTAACCTATGGTTCTCAGACAAATATTAAAGGCAAAGGTATCAAAATAAGCATGCCACTGGGTGAGACAAGAAGGAAAAAGAATAACAGACATAGATTTAGCAGAAGCACCCACCCCAACAATAATGGGCTAAATGGAGACACTAACAGAAGCAAAGGTTGACCTCTGCTACAGAGGGTTGAGTGGACCCGTGGAGACATTTGATTTAAGAGAGAAGCCACAACAAAACTTGTCTCACTGTCTCTTTCCTCTTGAATACCATCCCTGGGCTAGAGGGGCGGCTCAGATAATAAAGTGCTTGCTATATATGTATGAAGTCTTGCTTCAACCTCCATCACCTGTTGTCTCCCGAGTATGTGCCATTCTGGCCTTTAATGGCCCATCCTACTAAAACCCTATGTTTATAGAGGAAATAGGGAAAAACCTGTTTTCCTGCACTATAGACGCTGCCACCTGCTGAGTGCTAGCCTCTTGGGAGACCTTGGGTGTGTCGGATGAGGGGGCAGGGTGTGAAAGAGAGTTAAGGTGAAGCGGAGACAAAGGGGACACGAGGAGAGACACAGGCAGAAGTGGCAGAAGAGGCAGAAGCTGGGGACAAGCATGGATTAGAGTCAGTGTGAGTGGAAGGGGCAGAAGGAATCCAGCATGGCGGGAAGCTAGAGGGGAAAGAGCTAGGCGAGATGCAGTGGCAAGACAGAAGCATGGCTAAGGGACAGACAGGTCTAAGAGATAACATGTACTGAATAAAGCTCAGGTCTCTCAGTGTCAGAGAGAGCCTGAATGATGGAACCTAAACGACTCCTGAGTGTAGACTTATTTAATCTTGACGCTCCTTGCCTGGGACAAAACTCGGACCACAAAGAAACCGGACGCGGTAAGTGGAGGTCATAACCGAGACCCACTCGGTAATCACCCACATAAATACAAAACAAAACAAAAAAAACCAAACTAATCAGCAAACAAACAAAATAATAAACAAGAACAAAAGCATAGTGGTATGTGCTTAAAACACCAGCACTGGGAAGGTATATAAGTGGATCCCCAGGGTTTACTGGTCAACCTGTCTATCCCAATAGCCATGCTCCAGGCCAAAACAGAGCTCTGGTCTCAAAAATAAGGCAGAAGGCTCCTAAGAAGTGGCACTAGAGACTTACCTCTGCCCTCATTTGCATGCACCTAAGAAATATATATTAAGAAAACACGAAGTTGAAGACAACAGTTATATGTTATAGAGAATCATCATTTACAGTGAGTGACAAGACTTCCCAGTTTCATTCCGTTGCTACGATAAACACCATGACTGAAGCAACTTAGGGAGGAAAGGGTTTGTCTGGTTATACTTCCAGGTCATAGTTCATCACTGAGAGAAGTCAGGGCAAAAATTCAAGCAGGAACTTGAACTAGAAACCATGAAGGAACACAGCTTGCTTGCCTGTTAAGGCTCATACTTATGTAACTTTCTTATATTCCTGGGATCACCTGCATAAAGATGGCACCACCTCCAGACTGGGCCCTCAGGCATCAATTAGAAATTAAGACAATCCTTCATAGATATACCCACAAGATGTTCTGTAGTAAATTCCTCAGTTAGGGCCCTCTTGTCAGGAGCTAGGCTGGCAAGTTGACAGTTCAAGCCAACCGGCTCACAAGACTTCCACGTTCCCTGTCTTTTCCTCAATATCCACCTCTTATCACTTACATAACTGATTTTCTGACAAAGTAAAATTTTAGTTATAATCCCAACACTCAGTATGTCGAGGTGAGTTTGGGACTAACCTAGACCACACAGTGAGTTTGAGACAACCTTGGTTTTCCAGTAAGAACTTTTGTTTTTTTTAAAAAAAAGTTTTTGATTCATTATCAAAATTAAAAATATCAGTATTGTACTATTATATAAAAAGAGAAAAAAGGAGTCATGGAGGCATTGAGGTAGATGTGACTCCAAGTGAGTCATGGGCCTATGAGAGCCAAGAAAATGCTCTGTGAAGAGAGAGAGAAAATGCTGAGATTCTCTACCACCTGCTGCTCCACCACAAAGGCTGCACCCCACTAAAGAGCCACAATGGGGAGACCATATATGTTAACTTGGAATACAGCCTATAGGAGCATTTCATACAGATATATCAAACCCATAAAATTCTCAAACCAGTGGGAATTCAGAAATTGAGATGCCCAAGACAGGATGCCTCTGCTAAAAATGACAAGTTTATTGAATCATAAAAGACATGTCCACCAACAATTCCCAGTCTCTGAGAAAAATAACTCACCACAGTGAAGTCAATACCCCCTGGGGAAAAATATAACTCATTGATAGAAATTGATTTTTCTTTTCCTTCAGAAATTACTGAGGGGTAAACAATGATTTTTCTTCATAGCAAATACAACTAAATAAGGTGATGTGAAGGTCTATGCCCCCAGCCCTCTGTAATGAGCATGAAACTCAAGGTGATCAATGTAACTGTGGATGCCTTCTGACCTGTGGGGAAACAGGCTTCATTCTTTGTACTTCATTTTAGCGCCCAGGCTATGGAACTTACAATGTGTGGCCCCCGTTTGCCTAGACAGGGTTAGTTTGAGCAAAACACTTGTTATTTTGACAAAGTCAAAAATTCATATAAAAACTACATCTTAGAGTGTTTAGCTAATACCTTTGATAATAATTTTTTTTTTACATTTTTTGCTTCTATTCCCTTACCCCTACCTCTACTTATATCCCTAAATCGTTCAAAAGTTCAAAGCAACCTCAAAAGTAAACACTCACAAATGCAGAAAACTTTCATGAAGAAATGGACTATAAGACTAAATTTAATATATTTTACATTCAATTTGTTGGTTCAAACCAGTGATATTTACTTATTGACGAGGCTACAGTGAGTTATAAATCATCTGTGTTATAAATTGTGTTTCTAAGCCAAATATGGGACTGAACAAAAGCTTGCTTTCTGCCCTATTTGAAACTCAAACCTTGGATGAGAAAGGACAGATGGATGACTGTGGGCATGGGAGGAGATGTTATTTAATTCCTGTTTGTTGAAGTGGGTACCACAGATCACTGGCAGAATTCCTACTGATTGACAACTCTCCTGAGCAGTTATGGATTAATCCAGCACTCAGATGACTGGGTTCTCTAAGGAGAGACCCCAGTTTGTGATTAGAGGCTGAGACCCAACAGAAGGAAACTGGAAGCCAACAGCCTATTTATGCAATTTTGATCTCTGATCCTTTGATGGGGATGAAGACTCACCAATCACATCCTTGCTGTCATCCCTCACCCATCTGAAGGAACATTCTTTGAACAAACTCTGGAGTAAAGTTCCCTGTGGTGTTACATATGGTCATGAACTATAGGCTTCCTTTGGGAAGTATCAAACCAAATTGATTTTATTCATATAATGGTACATATAGGCTATATGCCTGGGGTCATATTACACATCTTAAAAAAACCCTAAAACCATACAGAACAAAGCAAAAACTAAAAATGTAAATGAAACAAACAATATTTGGTCCATCTCAATGGCCGACTGGGTAAAAGACGTGTCATCATGAGGGCATGAATACAGGAGTTGACGAAGTAATCTAAACTGATTCACACAAAGTGTCCTGAGAGAGAGAGAGAGAGCAACACTGGCTAGATCCCATCTAGCATCTGATTCAAACTGACTGGAAGCAGGAGAGAACTCCAGGCTGCTCTATATTCCTAAATGCAGCCAAGGTTTCTAAAAGTGAAATGTCCAGAAGTTATTGAAAGAATTTTACCCCAAAGAAAGACGTCACTGATGACCATGGGTCTCTGGGTAGCTGCGTAGACAGGCCTCCTTATGAAAGTTTCTATTAAGTCTTTTCCCAGAGCGAGGTCTGAATATGTCAGCATGATGGAACTGACTGGGCCACAAGAGGAGACGCAGTGAACCTGTGGCGGAGTAGCTATTTGCCTTGTGTTTCTATCATAGCATGCTCGAGACTGGACGGCAGCAACTCAGAGCCACATACCCTTTTCCCCTCTTCCTTTGGGTTGTTGTCTCTGGTCTGAAAGGTTGTGTTCACAGCCTGTGGTAATCAGTGCCTGGGCCCATAGTGTCCAGTGCTTTCCGCAGTCTGTAGGGGGAGCAATGGCCTTTGTCTCTATAGTTCAGGGGACATTCTGACTGAGAATGGCTCCTTGGTCCCAAGGCTGCCTGACTGCACAAGATCTCATGCCAAAGGATAGAGTGAGCACATGTAGCTCAGGCCCAGCTGCCCCAGATAAGAGGTGGCCCGTGTTAACACACAGGCTTCCTCTGCGCCTCAGCAGGGCCTTCCTTTTCCAAACAGTCTCCCTTTAATGTTGGCCAGTGTTGTTTTTCCATCGACTCAACATCTAGCCTCTGGTGGTAAGCCAGTAGGGAAAGCTGGAGCGGGGGAAGGGACCATGAGCCAGAGGGTACCTAAGCCACAGAAAGATGGACAGCCAACCACATGACCAAACAAGCTGGACACCTGCTTCGGAAAGACAGTGACGGAGTCTCAGAGCCACACTTCCTCTACATCAACACTTTGTCCATCGCTTATGTCAGCCCTCCCGCTCGCACTTCGCCTGACTCACTTCAGCTGGAGACCTTTAAGGGTGCACAGCCTTTCTTTAAAAGCGTCACCACGCTGTTTAAAGAAAAGGAAAAGAAGAAAGGTGATTTAAAAAAAAACATGGAAGAGCAGGGAAGACCATGTAGGAAAGAAAGCAGGGCTAAGATACAGCTCGGTGCTGGAGTGCGTCCTTGAAGTGTCAAAGCCCTAGACTCAGAGCCAATCACCCCCTTCCTGGAAAGATAATTCCAGGAAAGAAAGATGATGAAAGGAAACCATCGAGATGAAGGAGAGCCGGAAAGAAAACAGCAGAAAGGGAAGAAAGAGAGGAAAGAAGGAATTGTGAGATGGAACATTCTAGAAAAGGATGAAAGCCGGTGAGATGGGCGAAAGCAAGGAAGGTGGGAAGAGAGCAAAAGAGAAAAAATAAATCAGGTGAAAAGGAGAGAAGGGAGAAGGGGGGGAGACAGCTTCAACACACAATCCAGAATAAACTGCTTCCCCCAGAAGCCGTTTCTGGAGCCCCAGAGAGGGCACGGGGTTGAGGGTGAATTGCAGACTTCTCAGGAGCTGCTTTGCGCAGTCCAAGGTCAAAGGGCATCTTCAAAACCAAATCTCGATCAGAGCCAGCTAAATGTTTTGACTTGTGGATTAAAAAGCAAAATAGAGCAGCGTGGGGAAGAAAAGGCCAGGAAAAGAAAGAAAATTTAAGAAATGAAAGAACCCCGTGGGAGACACAAAGGGGATGCTAGAAAACACTTCTGAGTCAGCCCCAGTCGCCTGACACGCTGTAAAGACCGCCAAAGACAAGTTGTCACGTTCGTTTAGGGAGACAGACTGACAGTACTTGGGCTCCCTCCTGCTCTAATCTCACCCTGCACACTGCAGAAACACATACAGCATTTGATAGGATTAGTCTGCCCCCTTTTTATGTTTTTACAATTCTATTTCAGCAAAATGGGGATCCTCGGATCCATTAGCTTTCTTTCGTACACCATGAAGCCCGGCACGGTCAGCCTTTGCCCTTCACAGGTTTTACATAATCCTGGAGGGAAAACATACGCAGACAACTTGATACTTTTTTCTCTATTCAATAAGTTTGTTGTGGAAATGTGCACAGTTTGGGTGGTGTGGGAACATTGATGGAAGGATAGTCAAGAAAAAGCTGAAGCTATGAAAATTGAGCTGATTGAAAAAAAACCAGCTCAGAAGTCAAGAGCACTAGATGCTCTTCGAGAGGACTTGGACTCCGTTCTCAGCACTTAAATGGTAGTTCACAACCACCTATAACTGTGGTTCCAGGGCATCCAATGTCTTCTTCTGAGCTCTGTATACACTATGGATACACATGGTATATAAACATACATGCAAGATAAACAAATATTTATACACAGAGACAATGAAACCACTCCTGCAGAAGTTTCTGTGCCTAAGAGAAATTGTCTCAGCTCCTACCGCAGGATGACCTGTGAATTGTGTAACCGTTTCCTCCAAGATTGAAACATTCTGTCTCACATACATCTTAAAAAATAAAAAACAAAAATACATGAAAAATAAAGGTAACACAAAGTTGCTTCAGGAAGTCCCTGAAACTGACTAGATTCATTAGGCTCATTTCTGGTGGAGTCAACAATACAAGCTCAAAGTCCCTCTCAGACCAGTAAAGCCAAGCTGCAAGGAAGACTGAGAGAAACTAAGATGCAAGGCCTCTGAGATTAAGCCGAAGAAATGGAAGAAACGCCTGGAAGAGAGGAGGTTTGAACCAGAGTCACTTGGAAAGGACACTCCCCAACCTGTTAAGTGGCCTGCAGGCTGTTCGGTGAGCTCAAGGTTTCCCAGCTATTATGGACTGTTCCCCATGCTGGAGTCATTTCTGATCCTGTAGGTAACCCTCAATAAAACTCATTGGTTCACCAGGTTGTACTTCAGTGGTATATGCTTTGGACTATCATAGGAACCCTAACTTGAGTGAGTAGATGTGTTTTATCTCCCCAGTAGAAGTTGAACACTAGACTCCAATCCAGGCTCTGAGATTTATTATCTTTTGGGCTTGACCAAGTTGTGAGGCCCCCTTCAGTCTCAACTGACTCATTCATGCCATGGGGATAGCCTTGGCTGTTGGGATAATTATGTACAACGCAGTTGATATCCTCACTAAGATTCTTCTGCTTTATTATGATCCTGAACTCAGGACACCCAAATCCATTGCACATTTTAAGTCCCTTCATTTTCCTTTTAGCCCAAAGACCATATTTAAATAATAGTCTTTTCTCATACTCTATGACCATTACTTTTTAGAATTTATTTATTTTGAATTGTGTGTGTGTGTGTGTGTGTGTGTGTGTGTGTGAGAGAGAGAGAGAGAGAGAGAGAGAGAGAGAGAGAGAGAGAGAGAGAGAGAGAAAGTCTCTAAAGTATGTGCATATGAGTGTAATTGCCAACAGAGGCCAAAAGAGGGTGGTCAGATTCCCTGGATCTAGAGTTACATAGTGTTGTAAACCATCCAAGATCGGTCCTGGAAAACAAACCCTGGACTTTTGGAAGAGCAGCAAGTATTCCTAACTACTGAGCCTCCTCTCGAGACCACCCAAAATATTTTAAGTGGAAAAACCTGGAAGTGTGGGGGTACAAAGCCAGTGGCACAGAGAGAACCCTGTGGCCGTGGCAGGTGGCTGTGATGGCTCGGTGTCATAGTGATTATTGTACTTTCACTGTTTTTTGTGGAAAAGTCACATTGAAATACAAGAAAATAAGGTCTTCATGCTTCTGCCTCTCATCCAGATTTTCTAGAACAGAGCTCCTAACTGAGGTTTCAGAAAGCTGACCAAATCAAACACAGCTCATCACTGCTCGTGTTGGGTCAGCACCAGAACTGTCTGTCTGTGAGCCGTTCTCAACAGGGTTGCCACAAGCCAAGCTTTGCAGGGTTTCACAGCAGTGATGCCCTGGAATCAAGAAAACATTCTCTTTTTTTCTTTTCTCTTAAGTCCACTTAGCATTTCACTCCTACTGGACCCTTCTAGAACCGTAGACAGACATAATCCCTGCGAAGAGACACAGGGAGCTGTCCAGTGTTGGAGAAGAAGAAGGATTGATCTGCTGAAGTCTGAGGAGTGAGGTAGAGCAGGAGACTGATTTAGGAGCAAAGGGGAAGCTGACATCAGGGTCTGGGTCACAACAAGCACCACAAGGTACCTAAGGGGTCACTACATCCCTCCTTACACACTCTCTCTCTCTCTCCTCTCTCTCTCTCTCTCTCTCCTCTCTCTCTCTCTCTCTCTCTCTCTCTCTCTCTCTCCCTCCCTCCCTCCCTCTCTCTCTCTCTCTCTCTCTCTCTCTCTCTCTCTCTCTCTCCTCTCTCTCTCTCTCTCTCTCTCTCTCTCTCTCTCACACACACACACACACACACACACACGGGGGTGAGGGGCTGAAGATATCCGTCCTCTATGGGTGATGGCTACTACAAGGTGCTGGTCCAAGTCCCTTCACAGCCAGCCTGGGATTATCAAGTGAGCTGCTTCAAAAGGCCACCCTAGAGGAAGCCAAGAAACACTGGCCTTCACCAGACTGGAAGCAAGGCCAGATTTAGCCTGTCCTACCTTCTCTTAGCCTGACCCTTCAGCTCTGTTTGCCCCTGAAGAGAACTGGGATGTTGCATGTCCACCAAAGTTTTCTGGATCCCTAGTTCCTTCCACACTCCCTCTCACCCCTTCCCTTTCTCCTTCTCCAGCTATATGCAACCCATCTGGCCCACACACTCCAAGGCACCCCCACACCTCACACCTATACTTTCTCGACTTCCACCCACACTTCAAATTTCTCCTTCTCTATCACCCACCTTGTACTTTCTCTCCTTTTCTCCCACCAGACATCTCCCACATGCTCTTTCCCTGAGCCCCACCAACAAGGGACTTGCAAATGGAAGCCACCAAGGTGCCCCACCCTTCCCAATAGCTTGGCCCCAACAATATGTCCCCTCTAGTTGTCCTTTGTCCTATAGGGTCACAAACATTTTCTACCAGGGCACAGAGTAGCTAAAGAGCTTAAGACTTCCCACACTCCCCAAAGATACATATCAATATCCAAGGGCAGGTGTGGAAGGGAGATGCCCTCCAATCCTTTCATGCAGGTAGGGCCCCACCACCAAACTGAGATTCTCCCAACCAGAGGTGAGATGCTCCCAGTTGGCATTCTTTTCCTGAGCCTCGGTAATCTAGGACTCCTGGCTCAGCTCTGAGGGTTCCAATGGCCCATGTTTAGTTAACTGCTAACTCTCCTGCTCCAAGCTGGCCAGCATCTTCATCTGCTGGGTCAGCGAGTCCATTTCCTGGGCTCTCTTCCCTAGCCCTGCTACACTGTGGCAGCCAGGCATGGCACCTTCCTGCCTATCTCCCTTTCCTTCTCACAGCTGCCTTTGGCTGGGCTCTCACTGTATTGCCTTGCAGTGGCTTGGATTCAATGGTTTGAGTAAAATTTTGCAAAGGAGTTTTTATTTTTATTTTACATGTACTCAGAAGAAATATTTATTCAAACATATCAAAATGTATGACACGTGACACACATTCGTGTTTGTCTTACTCTGAAATGTTGACCTTATTTCCTGCTCGGTTCCCCCTCCAGGAGAATTTTTTTGTTCTCTTTTCATAGGCTTGACCTGTGGCTTCTATAGAGAAGGTTTGTTACTTATGAGTAGAGAGGGTGGAAGGGGCCACAAAGCAAACACCATGGTGATACGTGGCCCCTGCTTTCCTGTGGTGGTAACAAAAACAAAAACAAAAACAAACCAGTTTTGTGTGCCCAGGATCACACAGCCAAGCCTGCAGACAAGCATGGATCTGAATTTATTTTGTATGCTTAAATGAGGTGTGTGTGTGTGTGTGTGTGTGTATGGGGGGGGTGATCTAAAGTGCTCAGATGTGCACCATTAATGAGCTAGTCCCCCAGTGCGCTAGCTTACACAAAGCCTAAGATCAGGAGGAGGCCCCTGAAGGAGTATTTTTTTAAAATAATCCAGCTGTTCTGCTTGCTCTCTTGTTCTAAAATGGCCAAGCCTCTTCATTAACTCTGATTTAGGGCATTTGCCCATTTTACAGATAAAGAGAACTGAGGCAAAGGGAAGGTCACAGGGATTAGACAACTCCAGAGTAGGGACCAGCTGTTTCCCCCAGATCACTAGGGCCTCTATGGATCTTTACCTGGGATGGGTGAAGATTTTTTTTAAAGAAGCATTTTGGGTAATTCTGATGATTAGCAGGTCTCCAGATCCCCCTGCTTCATTTCAAACCACTCCCCAAGCCCTGTCACCGTGCTAGCCCCCTAGTAGCCTCCTCTTCCACATTGGATAAAACATTTAAAACACATTTAAGCAGCAATTTTGGGGAACTATGTAGCATATGGACTTGCCTTTTGATCTCAAAATGATGACAAACAGAAACTTAGATACTTCATAAAAGAAATATTACCAGAAAAAAAAATTATAGAAATCTGGCTTTCAGCTTGGTTGTGCCCTAATTTAAACAAAATGCAACTTCGTTGGGCCCCCTTCTCTGGGAATATATTCACAACCGCAGGCTCCCCTCTGTGGTGTTCTGGCCTTGGCCTGTTTGTCTCTAGCGCTGAGACAGTGAGTATCTATGTTAAATCCTATCGCCAAAACCAGAAAATGCAGAGCCACCTCTGAATCGCAAACACCAAAGGAAAAGAACCAGCAAACCCGCTCTAGACCCGTGGACAGAGCTGGGCTAAGCCAGCAGGAGGCCACCATCCCTTAGTACTTCCTGCCCCTCTCACTGTCCCTGCAGAGGGTCCCCGGTCTTAGCAGCAGTGTGTGTACTGGCTGTGGCACGACACCACCGCAGCAACAGGCGGGCAGCGGGGGGGAGGGGACACGGTGGGGACAGCGCGGGCCTGGCGATGGCCCACGTCTGCTGGCCGAGTGGGACGCTCACGCCCTGGAGCAGGTGGCTGCCCTGTGCGGCCCAGTGTGCCCTGAGCCCGGGCAAGCAGAACCGAGCGGCCGGCTGCTCGTGCAGCGGCCAAGGAAGGAGGCGAGGGCCGCAGGACCCGGGTGGGGACAAGCCAGGCAGCCGGCAGGTGGCCGGGACCCCCTCCCCCATCACCCCCGCACGCACGCCAAAGTCTCTCCCGGTCAGCATCTTCCCAGCCTGGAGGCCGTGACGCCAAGCGTGGGGCCGATCGAGAAGGCCTGGCCATCAGTGTGGACAGGAGGACACTGCCTGCGAGAGAGCCCGGGTTGCTCCCAATGCCTGCCAGGCACACCGCCAGCCTTCCAGCCCTTCCAGCAGGTTTTCCAACACTCGCGGGAGTGTTCCTCGCAGGTTTTTGGAAAGCCAGCACAGAGGGGGTTCCGCAAACACGCGCGCACGTACGGTGACATACAGGACCTGGGACACCCGGAGGAGGCACTGGGCCTCTTGGGAGGTGACCTTAGGAATGAAGACAACCGGAGGCCACACGACCACTCTCACAGAGTGCTTATCACCCTGCCGGAGCTGGAAAGGGTGGCGGTGCCCAGAGATTAGGCGTGATTTTGCCACTGCCCCCCCCACGGCACGCGTGCAAGGCGACCGCTCACACTTGCACCCTCACCCCCCCCCACTCCCTCGCTACTGCCTTTGTATTTCGCTGATAGCAAGACTGGCCGATCACACCTAGTGGTGATGGTGGTGTGTGTGTGTTGGTGTGTCCGTGTGCATGTGTGTGTACAATCCACTCCGTAACACCCCAAGTACGAGGGAGAGCACCCTGTGTGCCCCCGTAGGCGCCCCTCAGCTTATCTCTAACCCAGCTCTTCCAGCTTCCCTGATGTGGGGTGAAGAAGATAAGACAACCTGTGTGTATTTAAAGAAACAAAACAAAAACAACAAAACCCCCGAAATCACAGCCTCTCGGAACCCTCGCCCTGGAAGCCTGGGTGGGTGCGGTTGCGGCTGAGCCAGAGATCTCGGGGAGCCAGAGCAAGCTCACGAAGGCGAGCGCGAGGCCTGGAGGGCGCCTCTCGAGTCGCGGCTCTGGGTTATGTAAGTAAGAGCCCTCCCTGCGCTCCGCACCATCTGTTAATATCTTGATATTGAAAAGTTCGGTGCCTGAGGCAAAGCCAGGGCTGGCGGGCGGATAGCTCCCAGCCTACTCCCTATTCCTCTAGGGCAGGGAATGCTCTTCCCTTGCCCTTTGTTCGTTTCTGCCCACTTCAAGCTGTCTTGTGACACACACACACCCCACCACCCACAGCCCCCTCATACCCATGGGGCTGTGTTTTTCTTTGAGATCACTTTGTTGCAAACAAGTCCTTACTATGTATGTTTATGTTTACGGTGATCCTGTGCCCTTTCATGATAAAGTGGGGTGCTCTTTGTGTTCTGGTAGAGAGAAGGCGTTATTATTATTATTTTTTAAGTTACTTTTTCTGCCAGTCCTCCTGGCTTCCAACTTCTTTGGAGTCACTCGCTGATGTTTACTTTGAAAGCTGTTGGTTAAACAAACATCACTCGGAGGCTTCTGAGCAGTGGGGTTCCCAAGAGAGAGACGCCGCAGCTGCTACTTGCTACTGATCTGGTGGCATTTCACTTTCTCCCCCACCATTCAGAACAAATCCAGGTTGGGTTCGGCGTCACGCTGGGAACAGGGGAGGAGAGTGTGCGTGGAGCCCGACAATCCCCCTCTAGACAACCTGCAGCTGGCAGGTCGGCTGCCCCTTCTCTCTGTTTCCCTGCTCAGGTGGGTGGTGGTAGTGATGGTGGTGAGTGGGTGGGCTGATGGGAGGCCACCGAGGTCCTCCAACATCCCTTTACAAAATCTACTCCCATGTTTGCCTCTTCACTGGATCCGCTTGAAAACCCCAAAACAGCTCTGAGGCGCTGATGCCTGCGGTTTCTAAGGTTTCAAATGACCTACAAGCTCTGCCTTTTCTCCTTAGCAGACACCTAAGGGTTTTAAGAAAGGGGTGGGGGGGAGATACCCGGAGGGAAGGTCAAGACGAAAATGTGTTTAGCCTAGAGCCAGATGCACAACGGCCTTTCTCTAACAGCACACAAATCACTCTCCAGATAAACCCGGCGACTGCAACCTGCAGGCAGACGGCTTGTCCCCACGCGGACCTGAACTTGAGCTCACTTTAAATCACTAAGACGGTGCTGGACAGGGTGGGCAAATGAAAAGGTTGTAAGGAACCCAGGCTTGGCCCCTGGCTCTGCAGAATGAAACTGGTGTCTAAAAGACTGCTGGTCTCCCGGCTGACTGATCCCTTCTTCACTATCAGAAAACAAACTGGGAGTCTCCAGAGATAGGGGCCTTGGGCCTCAAGCCTTGCTTGCTCCAGCGCCTCTCGGAACCGGGGGAGCATCACCGCTCAGGCCAGACAACAAGTGAGGAGCTTGGCTCCTGCGTGGCCCGGACAGTTAGGGGGCCAGACAAGGCTCCTCCGCAGCTTTCAGAGCTCGGAGTCACCACCCTAGCTCACACGCACAGCGTGGCTAGCGATCGGCTTTCCACGCTCAGCCCTGCGCCCTAGTGCGGGCTGCAAACTGCTTCGGCTGAGCGTGGCACCAAAGCGAGTACCTTAGCGGCTCCGGACACAGGTGGGGAGTTTGCTTGTCTGTCTACTTTGTTCCTCTGTGAGATAGAGGGCTTATATTTGAAGGTGTTCAGGAAACTTTTCCCGCCGCCAGAACCCAGGCGTGGCGTGTGTAAAACGTGCACCCGAATGCCAGATGCTACTGACACAAACTACCCTTGCCTTCCCCCAAGCTCTTTCCTTCCTCCCTTTTAAAGGTCAAGCTAACGCTAACCTACAAGCGCAGATTCTTCAAGAGAAAGTAAAGGGACGAAAAATGAGAAAGTGGCTTTGCATCATTTTCAGAACCCCAAATTCCACCCTCCTCAGTACATCCGTTTATCTCAAAGGTATCCAACCAATATTCTACCCCATCTAACGGCACGTGAATAGAACATTTCAGTCCCCAGCCCCGATTAGAAAGAACTCTTGCTACATGAGCCCACTGGAGGTGTGAATAGTGTGTTGAACTCTCTGGGCACTGCTGTCTCCTAACCTGAGGTGAGGAAGGTCTGGGGTAGTTGGGGAGGGAGGCTGGGGGTGCTTAGGTAAGTGTCTTCCCTCCACACACCCCCACACCAGTCTGGCTAACCTGATTTTTTTCTTCCTTCTTTTCTGTGTTTGAATTTCGTGCCTGCCAAAAGTTTCCCACAGGGCACAGACTTCACACACACACACACACACACACACACACACACACTGCTGTCCAACTCACAGGGGATTAATACATTTTCCCATTCTGATGAATTGGAGGCTGAAATTGTGAACGCCTAGAAACCAATGTGTGCGTGGCCGACGGTGGTGGCAGGTCTGCCGGTGTACTCATAAATACTCTGTCACAACACGTTTCAACCTTTGATCTGATTGAATTTGAGGGACTCGGAAAAGTACTTGTCCCCACACCACCTTTTCTAAAAATGTTCCATCTCCTAGGCATAAACAGTTAAAGTGTTTTACAGCTATGGCGAGGCTTGGACTTTCTAAGATGTTTCTATCCACGATGTCTCTTTAGTAAGCACTGCTGTTAACTGTGCCCAGGGAACCTTCCCTCTGCACCGAGAGGCTTTCTTCATTATTTGACACTGGAAGCCAAGGCCCTCTTTTAAAGCCATGTTATCTGAAGAAATCTCGCTGCTATTTTTCATCCAAGACGTCAAACCAATATGCCTTTTACATAGCTTTAAGCATTAAAGTCCGAGATGTTGGCGTTCGAAATGCCTTGCTTAACAATCTTGAGTTTGTCACGCAACTCACGATTGTATAAAATCGTGTACATTCTATATTGGACTCATTTTTAATTTTTTTTTCTTTTTGGCCAGCCCGGGGGTGCACGAACTGGAGAAGGGAACTGGGAAATGGTATTTGTAGCAATGTGGCAACTTTGCCTACAATTCAAGCAAAAAATTTTAAAGGTAGCCAAGGATGAATAGTCTTCCTATAAATTTGGGGGTCTGGTTGACTGGGAGTCGGTCAATAATAGGTAGAACTTTTAAATCAGACTTAGCGGCCCCAGTGCGAAATTTCTGACACCTACTTTAAAAAAAAAAAAATCCTAAACCTACCTGTGTATGCCCATCCTCTTTAAGAGGAAGCCAGAGTGGCACGTCTTACTGATACTATCTATGATCATTTCCAAAGCGAAATGATTTGCACCCCCTCCCAACACATACCCTCCTTTATGCCACCCCCCCCCCCACGTTTAAAACCTCCACTTTCTATCCCAGAGAGTTTTCCGTGCCTTCTCCCACCCCAGTCTGGGGAGCGCTCCCTCAGCTCCGTCTCATCATCTGTATCAGTGATATAAAAAAAAAAAAAAAAAAAATAGAGCTGCGTCCTGGGAGAGCCAGTGTGAGCCCGGGGCCGTGGTGCACAACGCCCGCAGATGGCTCGCGGCGGCCGGGGCGCGGCGATCCAGGCGCCCCAAGCAGTGGCAGGGCGGGGTGGGGGCCAGGGCTGGAGGCCGGGGCGGGGGAGCGCGGGGGCCCTTCTCCCTCCTCTCTCCCCAGCCCCTCACCCCCACCCCTTTTATATATATGTATATATATATTTTTTTTCCTCCCAAGTTCTCTTGCCTCGCTGTCCCCCCTTGAATCCGAAGGCGCCTCGCGATTGGGTGCTGGGGCCGGGTACGTCAGTGGGACTGTGACGTGCTGTCTTCCTGTTTCCTTCAGCTGTGTCTTAAAGTAAATCTTGTTGTGGAGCGGAGCCCTCAGCTGAGAGAGCGCTGGGAAAGCGTCCTCCACTGCAGCCGGGCGAGCCGCGCGGCGCACACGAGCTTCACCGCCGCGCCCGCTGCGCCTCGGGCCACCGCGCCGCGCACCGCGCTCCAGCCCTCGCCCGCTCCTCCGCCGCTCCGCTCTCTCTCTCTCTCCCTCTCTCTTTTTCCCCGGCTCTCAGGCTCTGCCCTGCGCGCTTCTCCCCTCCCCTCCCTCCTTTCTCCCCTCTCCTCCCCGCACTCGCCGACTCTCTCCGCTCTCGCACGGACTCACCGACCCCTGGGCCAATTATCACCCGAAAGACATCACCGCGTGCGCGCGTGGGAGTCTTCTCTCTGGCCGCAAGAGAGAAAGAGGGAGAGGAAGGAGAGAGGGAGAGAGGGAGAGGGGGAGAGAGAGAGAGAAAGAGAGTGGCTGCGCCCCGCTGCTGCCCGCACCGCGTAAGTATCTTCACCCGGTCGCTGTCCCCTCCCCTTTTCCAGAACCGCTCGCACTGGCTTGTTCTTGAATGGGAGAGGAAAGAGAAGACCTCCCGTTACTCACACCCGTGTAAACATTCTTTTTCCAGGGGGAAAAAATGGTGTTATTTACATGAACCGTAATCAAATAGCCTCTAAAAACAGTTTTCTAAGCAGGAGCCTCAGTGGAACTCCGCGCTCCGCTCCTCCCAGCTACGGAGAGTAAGTGATCCGCTTGGCTTTTATTTCTTTCTCGTGCCTGCCGGTGGCTGGGGTGGTGGCGATGGGGGGGGTGAGGCTGGCGTTGCGGGACTTGTCGCTGATTTTGTCACCTTTTTGTACTGTGTCTGGGGTGCGCTAAGGCTCCGCTTCCTTATTTTATGGTATATTTTTATTTTTTCCTGTTGCTCTTCTCAGGAGAGGGGGCCACGAGGGGCACCGAGTCCCTTTTTGTTGTTCTTCTAGATTTCTCTCTCTCTTCCCAGCCTCTTCCCCCTTCCCTTCTCCCCGGGTTGAAACTCCAGGGCCTGTCCCCAGTCCCTTCCCTTTGTCTTGTTTATTCTAGCTGCCTTTCTTCCCGGCTTTTCCTATTTGCTTGGTGTTTGCATACCTTTCACTTCTCCTTTTTACCACCCCCCTTCCCGGCCGAGGGCCAGCCGTGGGGAGGAGGGCGGAGGAGGGAGGGGGCGCCCGGTGACTTTCCTCTCCCTGCGCGTTCAGAGCTGGGAGCTTGCACCCGGCTCTACAGCCGAGGAGGGACGAGTGGAGGGACCGTCCCGAGGAGCGAGTCGGGCGCCCCTCCACCCAGTCTGCGCTCCAGGCTGGGAAGCACAGAGTAGGGGGAGTTGGCCCAGGAGCCTCAGGGGTCGCCCAGAAGGCCATCGGGACGCCCAGGGCCGCCGGCCCCGGGTCGGGGTGTGCTCGGGCCGCCCGTAGGCGAGAAGAAGCCCCCAGCCATTACAGGCAGCGGGCAGCTGCGCTCCGGCCTCGGCTAGGTAGTGCTACTGTGTTGCCCCAGTTCCTAGGACTGGAGAGAGAGAGAGAAGAGCCCAGCAGAGTGCAGAGGTGAGAGTGATTGTTGCTGAGAAGAACGGCTTGGAGGGCGGGAGGAAGGGGGGAACGCTGCTATCTTGCCTGAACAGACGAGGAGAAGGGACGCGGGAGGGGGGCGGTAGACATCACCCAAAGTCCAGCTGAGCAAGTTGTCGTCGCCTCTACAGTACCAGCCAGTTAGTCCTGCTAAAACTGAGCGCCCGTGCTGAGAGCGACCCGGGCCGGGAGAGAGCATCCAGCCACGCTCAGACTCTCCCGCCCCTGCCCAGCTTCTTGGGAAGTTGACTCTTCTGGGCAGACTCAGAGCAGAAACAGAAGGAGGAGCTGGGGGACAGTCTCAAGCAGCCCAAGGAGGCTGGTTGGTGTGTGAAACTGCTGTTCTTGGCAGCCCAGAGCCCTTCGCCTCGGGGAAGGCTGGAAACTCACCTGCTTACTTTTATTTTTCCGAGAACATCTGTGTTGTCTCCTCAAGCTTATGAAAATAGGGCAGGCCCAGGGTGGCCTCCTCTCAAAGTCAAGGCTAGAAGAGTCTCCTGTCTTGTTCCCTCTCTCCTCTCTAGCCCTCCTTCCTTTTACCACCCCCCTCGTATCCCTCTGTTGAAAAAAAAAAAAAATAATTTCCTCTCCTAAACCATGCAGACAAAAGTCTGTTAGCAGAATGCGCATGGGCAGGGCTGGACAGGTGTGTTGTGTCAAGAGAGACAGGTGCAAGTTTCCTGGGTGTCTGTGTTTCTGTACGGCTCCAGACCACAAGGCTTCAGGGCTGAAGAGGTTCATGAATTTATGGTGGTTCTGGTTAATGGGATTGCCAGGCTAATGGGAATCAGGCTGTTGTGTTCTAAGCCCCTGCCACGAGATGGCTTGGGGGGGGGGGGAGTGTGTATTTATTTATTTGTCTTAAGGATGTTGGCAGGTGACTGCAGAGGCCTTGTCTCAGGCTTCTGTCTGCCAAAAGCACACCCCACTTCAGGGTAGCAGGTGGAGGGGGTTGACTTTCTCTTTGCTTCTCTGCAGTTTATTCCTGTCAAGTCAGTGCTTAGCAGGGGGGGGGGGCAGGGAGATCCTCTCTCTCTCTCTCTCTCTCTCTCTCTCTCTCTCTCTCTCTCTCTCTCTCTCTCTCTCTGTGTGTGTGTGTGTGTGTGTGTGTGTGTGTGTGTGTGTGTGTGTTGGACATCAATGGGTTGTTTGTAACTGCCCAAAATACCAAAGTCAGTTCACAAGTGTGACTTACTGCTAAAGCTTTCTCTTTCTGTGCAGAAAGAATAGATATGTACCTAACTAAACTCATTCAAGCCCTGTGTTAAATACTCTCATAAAGTGAACTGTGCTTGTCACTGTATCAGACATGTGCCAGGTGTCCTAGAAAGGACTTTGTTAGGAGAGAGAGTCTGAGTGTGTGAGGGGAGCTGGGCTCTGGCATGCCATGGAAGACTGGGGAAGCCAGTTCTGTGAAGAGTTTCTTGCAAGAACTTCTGAGTGTTTTCAGAATGAAACAGGCTGCATGCAGTGAGAAAGGAGAAAGCCTGCCTGTGTGCCAGGGAAGATGTTGAGAGCTCTATGTAAGTGCTGTGTCTGAGTTCTTAAAACTTGACCTTCAAGGCTGTAGGTTAAATACTTCCTTAAGTTGAGCTGTGTGGGAATAGGTCAGGTGGCAGACAGTCTTTGTTGGCTACTTTTGTTATTTGGAGGTTATCTCTGTTTCCATGAAAATGACAAGTATATGTCACTTGCCACCACCCCCCTCCCAGCACTTTCCTTGTATGCTTTTGAAGATTTTTGATAATTGAAATGTTGTTCAGAACTATGTTTATATGTCTTATTTTTAATAGGCATTAGTCATACTTGGCACTTACTGATATTTTATGTGCCCGTTATGCAGAATTCTACTTAGTTTAATCACCACCTTGTGGGGGGAAAGCCATGCATACACAACATGCATCTTTGTTCTTGGAGCATTCACTTGCTAGCTTGGCTTCTCTGCAGGCAGGCTGTGTAACCTTCAAACCTGAGCTAACTCACTCTGTAAGTTACCAGGCTCCTGTTCATTTGTTCAAAACTCATAAAGTCTCTTCTCACAAATTTCCTGGATCATTTCAAGTATGGTCTCAACTATATGCTATTAATATAAATATTTTTTTACTACTCAGAATTTTTAAAGACATTCTAAGATGTTAGTGATGTTGTAGTGAAAAAATAGATCCCGCATAACTGTTGGCACAGGTTTCAATTTCAGTATTTGCATAAATTGAAAGGGTAACATAGAAGGAATGTCCCCAGTCTTATTGCCTAGTGCATTCTGAGCTTAAAAGGATATTTTGAGTATTTTGGTTTTTCTGAAAAAAAGAGAGAAAAAGTGTGAGTGTGTTTTTCAGATTATTTCTCACACTCTTGTACTTGCCCAATTTGATTAATAGCGACTTTTAAGTAAGTGAAAATCGATATCTTGGGCAGGTCTCAGAAAATGTTCTGTGTTCATTTTCATGTGAAAAATGAATGGAATTTTAGATAGGCTGGAGGAATAGCAATTAAATTGTTATGGTTTGAAACCTTTTATTGTAGAAGGAAAATTTTAAATTTTTGTCAACAAGGTCTCCGTTCTTTGAAGTATTAGCTTATGCCAAATAGTTGTTCTTAGCCTTGTAGCATGTAGAAATATCTCTAAATTAAAAGTTGTTAATTAGCAGAAATGCAGGGAGGAGATAGTGAGTGACTTTGTGTGTGTATATGTGTGTGTTTGTGTGTGTGTGTGTGTCTGTGTGTCTGTGTGTCTCTCTCTCTGTGGGAACCAAAGTACCCTGTTGAAATCAGGCTGATTTTCAGAATGACTTAAAATATTGATGATAATATTCCACTTGAACCATATGATCAGTTTAAGTCATTAGAAGCCTCTTAAAAATGACTTTTTAAAAGAAAATCCAAGTCATTTCTTCAAATAATTTTATCAACCTGGACAGATATCTGCATCACTGAAGCAGGAGGCCATGCCAGCTTTACACTCCCCATGCCTCATAAAAGATCTGTCTGAACTATCTGAATAATTACCATAATGAAACACTTCTTTGTCTAGGATCTGGGCTCCAGATAAATGTAGTAAAAGTTGCACACCCCCTCCCCAAAATAACTTCTTTATTAAAGTTGAGCCCAGAACCACTTTATTTCATATTGCTGTGTTCCTTTGAAATTCTTCACTGAAAATTATTTTTTACAACATGAAGTCAGCAATGTTCCTGAGATCGATGCTCCTTGTGAAACAGAATGCAGGCACTTTGGGTTTCAAGGAGGCACCTTTAGGAGCAGTTAGTTCTGGCTTGATCGTGTCTTGAAGTTGCTTCCCACTATTTTTTTTTTTTTTTTAGGAAGCATCTGCTGTGTTGTGCTGTTTGCTGTACAGGTGTTGTTAGAGCGTGCGTGTAGGCCATGTACCATTCAACACAGCACATGTTTAATAATTTAACACTTTGACATAGATTTCCACATGAATTCAGGAGAGCTCTAGAGAACACATGTATCTGGGCAGTAATCATTTGGTCCACATTCTACTATTACTATTTTTCCATTTTCTTTATACTGTTTTGCAGCAGAACTTGCCCCAAGGCTTTATATTGCCTGCTTAAGCCCTAAATCAGTGTTAAAGTGAAAACACTATAAGAATCCATGTAATGAGAGTTGAAAAACTACAGCTTAGATCACATGTTGATAGATGTGAGGTTGTTGGATACCTCAGTGGGTTCATACTCTGGGTGACTAAGTCTTAGCATCCTGGAAATGACAGATTGGAAATTATGGAAACCCTTGGAAAAATGTTCTTGGCTGTTTTGATTTTACCATAGTCACTTGATAGTGGGTTTTGATGTGCAAATTTATTTTTTGTGTTTAGTTTAATGAAATATGATGCTAGACATATACTAGATCAGCTACCTATTATTTTATAATCTTGCCTATAATGTCCCTAAGTTATGGCCCTGATGTATATGGTCACTCTCCTTTAAATATTAAGCTGTATGGAGAAATAAATTAATGTATACCTATTAACATAATGTCCTGTCTTTCTAGATAAAATAATTTCCCCCATTTATCTTATAAATGTTATTCTATAAATGTTATTCATATTTCAGTTGGACATTTTACAGGGAGACCTAAAGTATTTGTATTCTCCTTGCCAAAATAGAAATAATTATTTAATTTTTAAATGGTACCTGATTCAGATTTTTTTAAAAATCAATTTAGCTTGATGAATTTAAAGGGATTTTTACAAGATACTGGGTCTCAATGGGCCCAGTGCATATGTTTCATTAATATTTACTCTCCACTGAAGATAAAGGAATGGTGTTGTCCTACCTTAAAAGAGCCCAGCCTCCTCTTGGCTCTGGCATGAGGCAGGGATGCAGCTGTTGATACCTAGGCTACATGAGAGGAAGTGCAGTTGACACAGAGGTGATTGGCAGCTGGGAGAGGAAGGATGCCTGGGATGACCTTGTGCTCATCCACACATTGGCATGTCCTCTGGGAGCCTCTGCTCCAGAGGTGTTCTGCAGCGTACAAGATGGGCAGGAGGGAAGGCCAGTCTGGGAAACAAGGTGAACAGGAAGGGAAGAGACACAGCAAGGAGGCTCTTCGGTCTTCATGGGAGGTCCATGTACTTTGCAGGTGATATTGAAGAGAGAAAAAAAGATTTGCACACACATATAAATGACACAAAAATCTTAGAATGATGGCAAGGAGCCCTGGTTTTGAGAAGCTAATATATGCATAAAAGACTTTTCCTCGTAACCAGCCATATCCAAGTGTTTCTGTGACTTGGAAATGGCCGTTTCCTGTCCTGACTCTCACCGGACAGCAGCACCTGTTTTACCTTGGCAGACTCAATGTGCTGTCAGCAAAATATGTGTGGCTGAGTTTTGTCCCCCGCCCCCAAACCAATTGTATTATTAGTGGATGAGGAATCTCAGTTGTTTTGAACTTAATTTTGAACCCTGTATTAAAGTCATTGAGATCCCAAACTGTCACCCAAATTCATAATATTTTACCTTGAAGTGTCTCATACTCAGACATAGAGAGATCTCTAGAAAGAACCACCACCTTGCCTCAGGACACCCTGAAGCAGGCTCTTCTAAAAATATTTTGTCTTCAGAGAAAAACACCAAGAGCAAACACAGCATGGTAAAATATTTGTAATGAAAAAAAAAAAAAAACCCAACAACATATTGTTGCCATGTAAGCAGGGAGCATTTTCTTGATTTTTACAGATTATTTCATGCTGAAATTATGCCTATTTGCATGGATAGTCATTCTTTAAAACTAGCCACAGATGTACTCCTAGGGAGCACGTAGATGTTTTTACAGGTGAACCGAAAGAGATGGGAGAGATTCCAAGCACTCCACACGCTGCCTTTGGCAATGGACCCTGTTATTGTGAAGATGTGGTCTGTTAAGCAAATTCGAAGTTCAATATCAGATAAACCCGGCATGAAGGCAGTATTTTCATTTTCTTCATAAAATGTTAGTTGTAAACAAAAAGATGTGCTGGCTTTTGCATGTGTGGAAAATCTGGAGCTAGTTACTAAGTGGCACAATGTATCAAGGGCCTTTGATAAAATATAGGCAAGGATGTTTCCTTTTTATATCTTGCCCCCTACAACAATGCTAGCTCACATACAAAGAAGTCACCTCTCTCATATGTTTGATGGATATTTTATTTCCTTTATATTTTTCTCCGGTTGCTTCTTCTATTTAGCTTCCATACCTCCCCCCCCCCTTTCTTGGCACAGGCAATAAGATCTACAAATAATGTGTGTTTAAGAGTTTCTTAGCCATTTGAAGTAGTGTTTTGGCAGGTTTTACCAGAAAAAAAAAAAAAAACTGGTTCTAAAGATGTGTGTATTCTTGTCTGGTCCAGTAATGTACTACTGCCCATACTCCCAATATGTGGCAACAGCTAGTCTAACTTTCTAACAATTGAAGCCATCAAAAGGATACTGTGACCATTTCTAAACATCTCTTTATTGTGTGAAGACATAGCAACAGATACCTTCTTCACTTGTGAATTCACTAATCAAGACCCATAACTGTCCTAAGTAGGCAATACTGAACTATGAGCATCTGCCTCTATCTCGGCACTTAACAGACCTGTACCGCCTGGAAGGTGCCCATTTGCTACATTCTTCCCATTTCACATATGACAAGATTCATTTTTAAATTCAGTAATAAAATGTGTACTGCATCCATGTGAGTCCTCCCTTTCGGTAACAGGAAAGCCAGAGCGCTTTCCAGATCAGATCTTCATCCAAATTTTACGCAGCCTCAAAATTTAACCCTGTTTCTTAAGTGTAACCCACTCCCCTCTTCTTTCATAGTAAGAATCTCAGTGGCCCCATATTTAATCAATTGCTTGTCAGAGGCTGTGTTCTTATAATCTGCCATTTCTTCTGAAGATAAACAGTATCATTTTAGGCATTTGTGAAAGAGAATCATATTACTGGTGCTTAAGCAGTTTTTGCTTTTTTTTTTTTTTTTTTTAATCTTAATCCATCTTAAACCAGTGGAGCAGAAATATTTAAAAATGTTTCATTTCAAGCGGAGTTCATGATAAATTGCAATAATTGTGATGCGCCATAAATCCCAGAGCCTATGCATTTTGCATTTGATTCAGGATTGAGGTCAGGAAATTTGGAGAAATTTAAAGAAAATGATTCATCAGTCCTTTTGTTCTGTTGGCCAGGGTCCCGGGATTCTTGAGCTGTGCCCAGCTGACGAGCTTTTGAAGATGGCACAATAACTATCCAGTGATGCCTGACCATGACAGCACAGCCCTCTTAAGCCGGCAGACCAAGAGGAGAAGAGTTGACATTGGAGTAAAAAGGACAGTAGGGACAGCATCTGCATTTTTTGCTAAGGCAAGGGCAACATTTTTCAGTGCCATGAATCCCCAAGGCTCAGAGCAGGATGTTGAATATTCTGTGGTGCAACACGCAGATGGGGAAAAGTCGAACGTACTCCGCAAGCTGCTGAAGAGGGCGAACTCGTATGAAGATGCCATGATGCCTTTTCCAGGAGCAACTATAATTTCCCAGCTGTTGAAAAATAACGTGAACAAAAACGGTGGCAACGAGCCCAGTTTCCAAGCCAGCGGTCTCTCCAGCACAGGCTCCGAAGTACATCAGGAGGATATATGCAGCAACTCTTCAAGAGACAGCCCCCCAGAGTGTCTTTCCCCTTTTGGCAGGCCTACTATGAGCCAGTTTGATGTGGATCGCTTATGCGATGAGCACCTGAGAGCAAAGCGCGCCCGGGTTGAGAATATCATCCGGGGTATGAGCCATTCCCCCAGTGTGGCATTAAGGGGCAATGAAAACGAAAGAGAGATGGCCCCGCAGTCTGTTAGTCCCCGAGAAAGTTACAGAGAAAACAAACGCAAGCAGAAGCTGCCCCAGCAGCAGCAACAGAGTTTCCAGCAGCTGGTTTCAGCCCGAAAAGAACAGAAGCGAGAGGAGCGCCGACAGCTGAAACAGCAGCTGGAAGACATGCAGAAGCAGCTGCGCCAGCTGCAGGAGAAGTTCTACCAGGTCTATGACAGCACCGACTCTGAAAATGATGAAGATGGCGAACTGTCTGAAGACAGCATGCGATCAGAGATCCTGGATGCACGGGCCCAGGACTCGGTGGGGCGCTCAGACAATGAGATGTGTGAGCTAGACCCAGGGCAGTTCATCGACAGGGCTCGAGCCCTGATCAGGGAGCAGGAAATGGCAGACAACAAGCCTAAGCGAGAAGGCAGCAACAAAGAGAGAGACCACGGGCCAAACTCCTTGCAGCCAGAAGGCAAGCATCTGGCAGAGACCTTAAAACAGGAGCTGAACACGGCCATGTCACAGGTCGTGGACACGGTGGTCAAAGTCTTCTCAGCCAAACCCTCTCGCCAGGTTCCTCAGGTCTTCCCACCTCTCCAGATCCCCCAGGCCAGATTCGCAGTCAATGGGGACAACCACAATTTCCATACCGCCAACCAGCGCCTGCAATGCTTTGGTGACGTCATCATTCCGAACCCCCTGGACACCTTTGGCAACATGCAGATGCCCAGTTCCACAGACCAGACAGAAGCCCTTCCCCTAGTGGTCCGCAAAAACTCATCCGAGCAATCTGCCTCTGGCCCAGCCACTGGTGGCCACCACCAGCCTCTACACCAGTCCCCTCTTTCGGCCACTGCTGGCTTTACCACCCCTAGCTTCCGCCACCCCTTTCCCCTGCCCTTGATGGCCTACCCATTTCAGAGTCCACTAGGTGCTCCCTCTGGCTCCTTCTCGGGAAAAGACAGAGCCTCTCCCGAGTCCTTAGACTTGACTAGGGATACAACAAGCCTGAGGACCAAGATGTCATCCCATCACCTGAGTCACCATCCCTGTTCACCAGCACACCCACCCAGCACTGCAGAAGGACTCTCTTTGTCACTCATAAAGTCTGAGTGTGGAGATCTTCAAGATATGTCCGACATCTCACCTTATTCTGGGAGCGCAATATCCTTTTATCTTTCCTCTCAAGAAGAAACATAAACAAAAGCCCAAAGGAGTACCCCCCCCCCAAGAGCTTAGGTGCCCACGCTATATAGGATAATCTATATCAGTATGGTTTTCCTTGTGTTCTTTGGGGTTTCGTTTTGGTTAGTTTGGGGATTTGAGGCCTGGATCTCCTGAGGTGCTCCGATGAGAGGCATGCACCACAGTGCACAGCCTGTACCTTCTTAGGATGCAGTCATTCCTATTACTTAACATAATAGGCTTGTAGGAGCCATGTGCTGGCTATTTCTGATTGCAGAGGAACTAACTCCAACATCTCTGCAACTTTGGCAAGTACGTAATTGCCTCTAGGAACTGTCTCTAAAGCAATTTCCCAACAGTGGTTTTATCCTGTCTTCCTATGTGACTTTCTTGTCTCCTTTCTCGAGAGCAGATTGAGTTGGGGGTAAAGACACCTTGTAAATACTCAATTTTTTTTAAAAATGGTAAGTTTTAGGACAGAAATAAGGAGAAAAGCCAGTTTTCAGACCTGTGATTCCATCTAGAATTCTAAGTGCCAACTGCCTTTAAGGCCACAGTGGCTACAGAGGCCTAACTAGATCTCAAGAAGACAAGGCAGTTGTTGAGGCTGTAAGATAGCCATGGGGTGTGTGTGAGGAGAGAAACTTGTTCTGTCTTTAATCTTAAGTGAGACTTTTTAAAAGGAAATGGGCAGGTACTGATTTATTCCGACAGCATTAGCCTCTCTGTATCACCAAGGACTGTTCTGTGGGTCTGGGGCAGCTGCCTGTACGCATGAGTGACCTCTGCTCAGCCAAACACAGAAATCTTTTGTCCTAACATACACAAAGCAAATTATTTTGGAAAACGAGAGAACACAGTTAAATCCCAAACTCGGCTGTATAAAAATGGCCCTTTTAATGACTCTTTTTCTATCTTAAAACTGACTCTTAGGTAGAGATGTCAATTATATTTTTAGCAGCTCTATTCTGTACTCCAGCAATTTTTAATCCATAACTTTTCACTTCTACAAATCAGTCCTTTCAATATATATATATATGTTTATTATTTTAATTTTGTGGTTGTTTGTCTTTTGTGTGTGTGTATGTGGGAAATAGTAGCATTTGGGGGCAGGTGAAGGCATGCCTCTTGTATAATAAATTACCAGATGGATATAAAATTTAGCAATTAAGTTGGCTGTTACTAAACTGAGGATTTTGAGCAATAGTCTTGATGATAGAGATTGACATTTTAGTAGCAAAGCCCACTCCAGAGGCTGCACAGAAGTTCCAAGTCCCCAGGATGATAGACATATGGTCTCACTTCTCCAGGACATCCATGGTAAAGTGAGCTGAAGCCACAAGCGTATGACTTCTTGGGTCACTGAGCCCAAAATCTCTTTCCCACCTCAAGGAAGACAAAAACATCTCAGGCAAAAGCAAAGACACCGAGGTCTTAGATCTGAATCTGAGCCTATTTGCTGGTTCAACTTAAATTTTTCAAAATCTGAAGTTCAGTGCACTAAAAGTTAAGCCTCACAGTTAGGTTCTATATTACAAGCTGGCAATGCATTTTGCCCAAAGCCACTGGAACAGAGCTGCTGGGCAGGAGGAAGAAGGGAAAAGACAGGATGGCTTTAGTAGTTGTAACCTACTCATGAATATGATTGCATTTGACTGATTTATGTCTGAGGCTGGGCTGGACTTTTATGACCTCGGAGAACTGCATTTTAAAACAGTAAAGTAGCAGTACCCCCCAGACACACACACACACACACACACACACACACACACACACACACACACACACACACCAGCCCAGTAACACATGCTCATCTTAGTGACTAGTTAAGCTAGGTCTCAAAAAATCCTGAAAGTACACAGACAAGTCTCCCTGAAAACACCAGCTTTCTAAGTTTGGACTTGGTATCATGATGAAACCATTGTCATTATGACCTTTTTCTGTTAGCTTCCTTCTCTAGGGTGAGAAAAGTCTTCCATCTATCTGCTTTAAGGGTAAGCTTAGCTCACTGTGCCATGTCCTCTCTAAATCCCCTGAGGAATTCTGAGGATTTGAAAGGAAAGAGTACCTCCTCCAGAGTGACTTTTCCAGGTTCCTGCTTCATAAAGCCCCTTCCAACAGTGGTAGTGATGGGAGATGCCCACATTGGCCTGAAGTGCAGGTTTTTATGTCTGGGGTTGCTTCCTTCCTTCAGCTTCCGTGGCCTTGGGTCTTCTGTTGTAATTAGCCATTTTGTTTTCTACATTTTGTCCTTCTAACCTCTGGATTTCTGCTCTCCTCTACTCCTTGTACCTGTGACTGGTCCGCTGTTGCTAGATCAGATCTCAGGAAAAGGACAGGCAAGCCACATCAGGAAACTTGTTCCCACATAGCATTTGGATGACAAGGCCCTAGGTGGAAGCAGTAGAAATGTACTAGGGGTCTGGGATGGTACATGAGGACCACCAATCATCACTGTGCCTTTGAAGTTCTTTAAACTGTCATGAATAACTTTTATTTTTAGACCCTCGGCATGCTAAAGATTGAACCCAGAGTCTTGTACATGTTAGGTGAACAACCTGCACCCCCTAGGCATCCCTCCAGGGCTATATAATCTCCCCCTTCAAGAACACTTCTTTCTTACTCCAAAGGGCATTCCAGTTTCTCAATGAAGTAAGCATGGTAAAGAGCGGTACTGAATATCAGCTTCTCAAGTGGCTCCAGGGTCTGTTGAACACATTTGTCCTACGTGTTTGAAATACTAGGCTCGTGGCCTTGTATTCCATCTAGAAGGAAGGAAGTCAGGATCGTGTTTGTGTTAAACTGAACCGAACGCTCTGGTCAAATAGCTCATGTCTTGGATATAAAATAGCGTGTTCAGTATCTTTGCAAATGAATCTGTTTAATCAAATATTAAGTTTTATTCAAATTCCCAAAGAATCACTAGCCAATTGTCTTTCTTCGTGATGTTCCTTGTCTCCCATCTTCTTTGCATCTCAAGAAAAATAGCTTTGTGTGTGCTTTTCACATTTGCATCCACCCAGCTCAAGCACAAGGCTGTCAGGTGAACCATTAGAGATGTGCAGCTGGAGGTCCTCAGTCTGTTCTCCGGGAACTGACATTTGAAAAAAATGTCACACCAATATCTGAGCTTGAGGAAGGGGAAGCTTCGGCATGAACTGAAGTCCAGCCATGAAACTTCAGTCTGAAGTGACGATTGTTTTTGGTCCTTGTTGTTTTTGGTTTGTTGGGGGGGAAAGTCTCACTGTGTAGCCTAGGCTGGCCTTGAGGTCACAGCAATCCTGCCTCAGCACCCCTCTTGCTGGAAATATGAGTGTGAAGTGTGACCTTTGGCATTTTTAGAACTCTTGGAGGGCCTTGGGAATCTAACACATAGATGGAATCTCGGGTGGCTATGGGCACCTAACCATCTCCAGAAAAAAAGTCACTAAGACAACAAACAAACAGAACATCCTACACAGCTCTTTATGATGACAGACTCCTGATAGGGTGTCATGGCTGTCTCTAAAGCACTACATGAGAACTTAGCTCTTTTCTATCCATTAAATTTTCTTGGGAAAGCCTCAGCGCAAATCAGGGGAGGAAAATTCTTTCTGTTTCAAAGTGTTTAGAAAAATGGGATAACCCTCTTCTCGGTGTGGAACTGCAGCTTGAAACTCAGAGTTCAACTAGGGGAATTTTTTTTTTCCTTCCTGTAGCCTTCAGGGCCTATTCTTCTTACCTTTTTGCTGCCTGAGCTGTTCCTCTGCGGCTGCTGTTTAGGTAAGGTTATATTGTGCTTGGTAAACATTGAGACTCTCAGGTTGTTTGGACTCATAGGTCCAGCTGTATCCCTCTCCTTCCTCTTTATATGCCAAGCAGATGTCTTTCATTAATTTATGGATTTATCATCTTTTCTTTCTTTCTTTTTTCTTTTCTTTTTTTTTTTTTTTACACCTGGCAGCCGTCTCAAGTTTCTGCAGTTATTGTCTATTTTTGCATTACACATAGAATTGAATGTCATCTGTCTTCACAAAGCTGAGGCTCACAGAATTGAGGCGAGCTGTGTGTGAGCTGCCGGACGGCGCTTGTTTGCGTCCCCTCCCCTCCCCCACCCCTTCACCTCCTTAATATTTATTTGTGCTCATTTTCTTTCCTGGCCTTGAATGGAGCTTAGCTCGTGTTCAGTACAGCTGTATGTTTACTGAATCTCCTCCATCGTGAGTCATTGTGCGTGTGTGAGTATCCAGGAAACAGCCAGTGCCTTCTTGGAAGAGAAGTTGCTTTCAGCACAAGCACTTAAAAGGGAGATTAACCAATTGGTCAGTTCAGATTGATTTTAAGGAGGAAAAAAAAAAAGGATTATCTAACTGCTGGCTCTTAAATGTTTCATTAGCTATTTTTAATAGTTTATTAGAAACATGTATTTTATGAGAATTTTATCTTAATTGCACAGGGTTTAGAGAGACAGAGACAGGTTCTGTGTCCTCTTTGGGCAGACGGTGGCAGGTATTACCAACCGGAAACATCTTGAAGGAAGGACTTGAACAATCTAAATCAAAATAATTTTTTTCATTAAATAAAAAGCGTCTAAATTCTGGTTTTTTTTTTAAAAAAAACTGGATTTTTAAAAATACAAAACGCTAAAATATTTTAACAAAATTTAGATGCATGGAAAGCCTCAGGGTATTTGGGCAGCCCTGCGCCTCTCTTAGACACATGACCAAGCCATTTGTCTTTTGTATGAGACCAAATCTATAAGATTTGGGACTTAGAATCAAGGGCAGAGCCCTCTGAAAGAAAAGATTAGAACACAGATTGAAGATATTCATCCAAGTTTGGGCTCACTTAAAACTCTTCTCATGAGGCTGGGACACAGCTTGTAACCATGATTTCAGTTATCCATTTGGGCAGATGGTCCTGAAGTGCCCGGCTCCTTTAGTTGTCTCCCTCCGTCTAATGGAGGTTACTAGAGGGAGGGCCTTTCAGCTTTTCCTTGGCACAACAAGTATGTCAGTCATAAATTATCGTCTTTGTAATCATTAAGGACCTGAAACAAAAACACAAGTCCAGTTAAGCTGCTTTGGCTTGCACATAGAAAAATCAAAATTTCTTTCTTCAATGTTTATTCTTCTCAGTCAAACACACACAAAACCACAATAGTTAGCTTTTCTATTTAAAAACACAACCCTTTTTTTTTTTTTTTTTTTTTTTAACAGCACAGGGTATAAAGAAGGATGTCCCCAGAACACATTCACCACAGAGTGTTTGGTTAGGCATAGTCAAGAGCTTATCGATATTAATTTGATTGCACATCTTCAGATCCTTCCTGGTTCCCCACTATTCACAGTGCCATTCCAAATGGAGGTCCCTGGGTCCTGTTCTCTTCCCCATGTCTGTTTATTTGATCTTTCTTCCTAAGGTGTGAAATTTTCCCTGGGTAGCTAACTGTGTGTGGGACACACACACACACACACACACAAACGTACACAGACACACACAAACACACATACACTTTTCTGTTTTACACCTTTATCTTTTCCCACTGTCCTTTAAGAGAGAGTCCTTAGAGGAGCCTCTAGGAAGGACCCTTAATTGACCTTGTGGGGGACCACATTGATTTTCTCCACGTGCATCTTCATCTCTGATAAATTATAAAGCCATTAATTTGCTGAGGAAATGGCAGGGCCAGGCTGCGGCACAGATGTGACCAGAGCCATCCCAGCTCAGAGCCTGCTGAGGAGTGCCAAGAATCTGAGAGAGAATCAGGCAGCCTGGATTGTTATGGTTAGCCTCCCATTCTCCTGGGAACGGTTTTCATTGCCACTGTTTACAGATCTAAAAGGTGATGATGTTTCCAGATAAATAGGCCTTCTTATTTGGAGTAAGTGGCTACTTATTGATCTACTAACCCACATGTATTGATTTGTTAGCCCCCAACTACTGTGTCATTCTCAAAGGAGTTACTATATATCCAAGGTGGGCAAATTATATTTGGTGTTGAACCATTGCCTTAACAAACACCTTGTTCTCTCATCCTCAACTACCCCTTCCAAGTTTGAATTCTTATTTTAAAAGAAACAGTTCAAAGACAATCGAAATAAGATATAGGAAAAAGCTGACTCTTGAAGCTTCACTGTACCCTGCAAGGGAGAACATGAACTTGTATAATCATGTTTAAAATAGCGCACTGTGTAGCTTCACATAGGCAGGTGTGATGATCTGAGGCAAGCTTCAGAGTATACAGAAAAGAACAAACAGAATAGGAACTCCGGAGAATAAACACAGCTCCTAGGTAAGACTCCTGCAGTGATGCTATACTGCTCTGGCTCCTTAGCAACAAGTGAACAGTATGGATAGCATACTGAACTTCAAATAGGGCAGAGGGCTTAGCCATCTCCATCAGGACAGAGCCAAGAATCTGCAACTAAATCGTGCATCCTAAACACTCTCTTTGGCAATCCAAGACAGGAGGCCAGCATTCTGAGCAAAGGTAGCCTATTAGTGATGGAGTCCACAACCCATATGGATGATGCAGCTTTCCCAGGGCAGCTTATGGGGACTCTAGACACTCTGGAGTGTGCGTGGAAATGGGGACAGGGAGGGAGAGCGGGGGGGGGGGGGGAGGATGGCTCCTTTTGTTTAACCTGGTTTGTGCCTTAACTGATTGCATCCTACATGCAGGAAGGGCTGTCACCCAATCACTTGAAAAAGGCAAAGCTCATGTTCTTTTACACCCGTTACCCCAGCTCCAACATGCTGAAGACCTACTTCTCTGATGTAAAGGTAGGGACCATTTTTATTACTCGTTTTTGTCTGTTGATATAGCAAAACTCTCAGGAGTTAACAGAGATTGAGTGTGGGGGTCAACTTATGACTCCTACTATGACTGTGAATGATCGGCTGTACTTGTCCTTTTGTCCAAAGGTGTGAAGCAAAGATACCACTTGTCTCATAAGCCCTAAGGATGGTTCCCAAGTCACATGCATTCTCTGTGTAGTCTAGGAGACGTTGACTCTATCTTTACATGTTTTAGTAGCTTCCTGGATGAAATCTCCACTGGTAATGCCTGGATGTTCCAGGAGGAAAAAAAAAAAATCCACCTCCTCCCCTGCAACAGCAAACTGTTTCTGTTTTTCTTGGTCCGTATTTGTGCCTCTGAAAGCTAACTCTTAGCACCTCCTCGCCTCCTTCGAAAGGAGTGGACACTGAAATTCTCTAAGCTGTAGCTGCTTAAAAACAAAAGTGATGATTGTCTCTTGCTTACAACTTAATTTGTTGTTGATGAAGAATACACTGAGCATAAGGGGGTGAGTAAAGTGACAGATTCAGGACACATTATTCAAATGAGGACATGAAAGCTGTCGGCCTACAGCTGCAGCCCCTCATTCTACAGAATACCGGGACCTCCTGGTTCTCTCTGTGTGAGCACACAAGCACGTGTGTGTGTGTACGTGTAATGTGTTATTGTATATGTTTGAAGTAGTTATTTGCATTAACTTGAAGTTGTGTTAATCATCTAACTTTTTAAAGAACATAAAATGTGTTTTGGTGATAATAATGACACTCGCAATATCATTATCCAAGGAATTTGATAAACATTACACTAGCTGAGATTGGTTTGGGGGGTTGGATGCCTCCCCCCCCCCCCCCCCCCCCCCCGCCAATCCTTCCCCTACCTACTTCAGTATATACAAGTTCTCATTTCTTTAACCAAGATCTCACAAACTGCCAAGAGGCGCCTATTCTTCTATCTCTCCCTCTCTCACAACTTGCCTGCACCTCAGGTTTATGTCAAGCCTGTGGCTGCATTTTTCCAAGCTAGTTTTTGTTGGTTTAATTTGGTCTTAAGGGAGATGATTTATTTCTTTCCCTTCCTCTTTGCGTCTGAACTGTGTGTTAACTCCAGCCTTTTCTTTCTTGTGTTGCTTAAGTGGGAATTGTGATTCTTTTTCTCATCCAGTACCAACCAGCTGGACTGGACAGGAAAGGTGGCCTAAGGCTGAAACGGGAACCATAGGCCGGTACCCTAGTGCGTCAAGCAAAAGACTTGGATTTGGTGGGTGACGCTCTACAATAGACCTATTGATTGGAACACGTGTTTGAGAACTGGACCGTTCTAGGTTCGCTCATAGGCATTACCCAACCTTTGACGTTGAGACAGATCACCACCGTTCTCAAAGTTTACACTCAGAAACTGAGTTTTAGTTTAGCAATAATCACACACACACACACACACATACACACATACACCCCACAAAAATAACTCTTATGTTTTTAGTGAATTCAGCCACATCCATAGCTGTTTGGGTATACTGAAAACATTCTAGGACCTGGCCAATCTGTCTTTAGTCCTAAGAAAGAGACAAGGAGGCTTCTAATTGTTTGCACACATGCATGCATCTCCTTACCTACTAATTCATCCCTCTTACTGCAATGATCTGTTGCATTTTTATAACGTTATGACATTGCCTCATATATTTTTATATACCACCTTCCATCCAGAAACAGACCAAAACTCTTTTTAAACACAGCGGTCACTCAGCAATGAATTGGGTCTCCTGGTGGGAGGGCTTGAAATCCCAAGCCATTTTGAGCCAAGCAGCACTACTCAAGAGTAGAGAAAGACATTAAGAATGTGCTAGGTTCTCTGTATTTGCAGGAATGCTGAGGACTAAGAGATAAAAAGGAACTTCTCATTCCTTCAGAACACAGCTAGTAAACAAACCAGCAGAACAAATAGCCATTTACCCTGTCCAAGCTACAGTAAAATACCCGGGTAGATGTTTTATTTTTAAAAGCACTAATATTCAATTATAGATTCTATCCGTACTTTAGCCACACTAGGAGAGACAGCAGCCAACGTACGTGTGACTTCAGTTTAAGCATGATTATCCTCTGTAATGACACAGCAGCATGTGTGATGCACAGCAGAAAGCCTTGGAAGGTCATTTCTCTTTCATTTTGGGGGGAATGAATTATACATTTTTAACTTTACTAATTAGATCTTTCAATTTGGCTAGTAATAAATACATTTGTATTCCTTGAGCTTATGAACATGATGCTTGGATGATGTGTGCAGGAGCCAATTTAAATGAGGTACTTCAGAACTTTCAGAGGACAATGAAAAGTAGCCTGAGACTTCCCTAAAGTTAGGGTGATTCCTAGATACTGTGCTATGTATGTACACAATGCAAAGTTTCATTGCAGTTAAGATTCAAGAAGCCAGAATTGAGAGAGCCCTAAAATTTAGGGAAGGGAGCTTAGAATTTGATCAGAAATGCCACTTGATTATGTATCTTCAAAAAGATGTACAACACTTTTGGCACGTTCATCTAAAACAAAAAGTCCTAACTTTAACAAAATACACTTTTTCAATTTTTTTGAGTCATTTCCACTTCAAATAGTGACTATGTATTATTTTTGTAATAAAACAACCAGGAGAAATGGTGTATGCAGAAACTATTTGATTTCTCGAGTTAGGCATGACCTAGATGTCTCTTATGGCCATAGCTGGAGAGCAGGTGTTACACAGAGTAGAGTTCATCCTTCATGGAGCTCCTGAAGGTGGGTGAGACTGAGAGAGGAACATTATGGCATGTCTCCCTCTAGGCCTGGACCACTGCTAACCATCCCCACGCAGCTTCCACTGTGGAAGGTGATAGATGCGCTCAGTCATCCAGGAGAAGGGTTAGAAGAGAATCACAGCACAGAGATGTTGGTGTAGGGACAGTGAAAACAAGGAATCAACTATGAGACATATTAGCTTAAATGCTCCAGTGAGAATCTAAGTTTGGGGTCCTCTCACAGCTTCCAGCTCCATTCCCTTCCAAGAACACTTGGGCAAGCAGCTCTGCTCATCCTGTTTCAGGTCTGTTGAGAACAAGTTCATGAATGTGAAGAGATGCCAGGATAGAAGGGCTTCCCAGCTTCTCGTTCACTACTGGATGATTTGAACATACACACCCATAACTCCTAGACCACTAAGCACAACAGATTCCATGTCATCTCAGCTTTGAGGAGCAGGCGTTCACAGCCTTTCAAGCCTGCAGTGTTAAATGATGGATCTCGTTCCCTCCACCCCTTGAGTCAACTGCTGCCTAGCCGGATTAAGGTGTCAGGTTGATTTGTTTTATACATCTTTTGACCATGCTCATTGAATATTTAGGAAGTTTCTCCAGCCCATATTGAGGCTGAAATGTCCCGTGGGAAGTATTAATCAAAGTCACAGAGGCTCGAACACTCTGGAAACACAGCCTCTTTATTGAAGCGATTAGTTTTTGCAGTAACACATTAGCACACTACAGAGCTTGCCTTTATAAAACAATTGATCCTTTGCTCGTAAAGCACAAACACAGGGCGCTCGGAATTAACTCTTTTAAAGTTGAATACTTTTCCTGATCCACGTGAGGATCTGGAGAACAGGCTGCTTGCATTTTGCTCTTAGCCAGGAAGGAAAAACAGCACATTTCATTTCCCTTCACTGGAAGAGAAAGCCCCGCTCTTGGAGCTGTGAGCACTGCTCATTTTGCCTAACTCGTGTTCGGAGTCTGTTGTTTCTGCCCATTCTCTCTGGTATTTCCAGCCTCCAACAATACACTTTAAATCTCCCTTTATGTCCCATCCGTACATAATGGCGAGCGCACTTACTTTTTTGTCCTTCTCCATTAGGTCATTCATGACCATTCTAGAAAAAAAAAAAAATGCCCCTCTATTTTCCCCCTACAGTACTCTTGTCCATATGAGACAATGTCTTGTAACAATACAGAGGCCTAATCTCCATGTCAAAGCAATTTCCATTCCCCAGTGCACAGCCCTGCTATCATTTTGTAATGTTTTGTTTCTTGTTCTAAAAGAATTAAAAAGGAACAGTTAGCCGTCACGGGGGCCTGTAGGCCTTATCTCAGTGTCTGGAAATTTGGACAGTGTATTTTACTGCTCAGATAAAATGGAAAGAAGTCCAAGTTCAGCAAATCGTAATGGGTTTAAGTTCTATTGAAATCGGCCACCAGAAGATCAGATAACGGGGGTCCTTCAGTTGTCTTTCTAATCGGGTTCCCCGCAAGGCTGAATGGAGACAGAGCAGACACGCAGAGTGAAAATATAATTCTTGGACAGGTTAAGTACATGTTTGAACTCTTGCAAGCAGAAGCAGTTTGCTGATGACTTAATCATTTTCTGGTCAATTATCTGTAAGGGCCCTTGCAACTCCACAGCAATTAGGATGCAAGATGGCCTTTTGGGAGGAACAGCAGTCCCCTGCTTCTGTTTCCTTGTGACTTCCATTCTCTATCATAAATTTTCATTCACTTATTATCTTTGCTGGTAGAGAAACAACTTTCTGTAGTAATTACAGCTCCATACACACTTCAGCTGTCATCTTGTTGCAAGCCTGGACATTCTCAGGGCCAGTATTTGATAAGTGTTCCTTGTTGATTTTTGATGGATATGCACCTTTTTCTGGAAGCCCAAGAAAAGGAATGGCCCTGATGATAAAAGGCAGGGGTATCTGTCAGGCTCCCCAATAGAAAGTGATGGATTTATTGGTTTTAACTTGGCAAGTTAGGGCACACCTGTCCTTTTCGTGAGGAAAGTACTCAGTAAGGATGGGCCATTTGCCCAGTCCAGGAAGACATCTTCATTTCAAAGGTTGTTGGGAAACCTGGGTAAACAGACTTTTAAAGCCCAATCATGCTATAGTAACGTGACATTAAACACACACACACACACAAACACACACACACAATATAAAGATCTTATTGCTGCCATCTGTGAACTGTGTCTTAACAAAACCTTCCAGACAGCATGGCCATCAAGGGAAGGGGCCATGGGCCTTCCAATCCTGGTTTCAGAGAGCTTAGGAACAGGTTTCAGGGTCTTCCCAGACCATATTGGAAGTAAATACTGTGAGAAAACTCTGAAATGGATGAATTTATAAAGAGACAAGCATTAGATCATGCAGTACCAAAACCTATGCAAAACCCAGCCTTACCAGTTTATAGAAAAGCAGGTTTCTCTCATTGAATAAGATAAAAATTCTTATTTAAAATATATGCACAGGGCTAGGGATATAGTGCAGTCAGTGGTAGAGCGTTTGTCTAGAATGCATGGACCCTTGTGTATACACACGCATACCCAGCATACAAACTCTCACACATTCACTTACACACATATACATATTCTCTCACACATACTCAGACACACACATTCTTTGTCATACACTCATATGCACACACATTCACATACACTCATACATACATATTCTCTCTCCCTTTCTCTCTCTCTCTCTCTCTCTCTCTCTCTCTCTCTCTCTCACACACACACACACACACACACACACACACACACACACACACACACACACACACCTGTCCTGCCAATGATGAAGTCATGGGCTTGGTGCTGACTAACACTGGAGCTTGGAAGTAACAACTCTGCCCAGGACTGTTTGGCTGCAGTGCGTTCCCATGCAATATATGGATGCGTGTGGTCTACCACTGGGTTTTTCTTAAAAAAAAAAGAAGATAATCCATTAAGGAAAATCTGGCTTAGAAATGGGCTCTTCACTACAAGTGTAGAGGGCAGTGATGTAGTTTCTGCCACTGGTTCACTTTCTAGTACTTGGTGAGGATGTGTGCTCCTCTTGCTGCCATTTTGGTGGCACTCACCACCTACCTTTGCAGGGAAATCAAAGAATGGAACTTAGGCTAAGTACTAACTAAAGAGCAGCAGCACGCTCACCTTTCTTAACTTTTAAATTTAACAGTTCAACAGATGCATCACCTCCCAGCTCATTAAGTGGTTCAGCAATTTCCGCGAGTTCTACTATATCCAGATGGAGAAGTATGCACGTCAAGCCATCAATGATGGGGTCACCAGCACAGAAGAGCTGTCCATCACCAGGGACTGTGAGCTGTACCGAGCCCTCAACATGCACTACAACAAAGCAAATGACTTTGAGGTAGGAGCCAGTCTTCAGGCTTCGGTCATCTTTTTTAAATTTTTCTTCATTATTTATGTTTGTGTGCTATGGGGAGGTCTGTTTCTGTGATGGTTTCTTACTTAGAGTACACAGTGTTGTGTTGGATAACCAGGAGAATCGCCTGGCTCACCCACAGCCATTCTGTTCCCGTCCCCCATCTCGGCTTATATGGAAGACCCAGTTGGCCACAGGAAAGGGCACTAGAAGGTCTGAAGTAAAGGGCAAATACAGGGCGATTTCACTTATTTTCTGGGGTGCTAACTGAACTGAAGTGTACATACTGTGTGCGGTAGTAGCTGGAAAGATTGCTACTTAAGTCTTAGAAATGGTAGGTAAGTGACTTTGACTTGTGCTTCACCTGTTCTCTTTATGGGAGGAAATGGCATGAGAATTTACTAAGTGTATTTCAAAAGAGATTTATTCATCCCCCCCCCCCCCCGAAGATTTCTTTTAGTTGCTATTTTTTTTATTATCTATTGTTTAGTGTGTGCACACAAATGTGCAGCCTTGTGTGTGTGTGTGGGGGGGTATGCTTGAGCCCATAGTATGAACATCAAGTTCAGAGTTGAACTTGTTGGTTCCCTCCCTCCACCATGTGTATCCCAGGAACTGGAGTCTTCAGGCACTGTGACAAGAGCTTTGGCCCAATGAGATGTCTCACCGGCCCTGCTTTGGTTTTTATTTGTGTTTGCTTTGTGGAGAGATGAGTAGCTTGAATGTTCCTCTTACATATGGGTACGTTCTAAATATGTGCAAAGTGATACACACAGTTCCCAGGAAGTCATGTCCATGCAACAGGGAAAGATGTGTAGCTTTAAGTCAAGAAGTCAAGTGTTTCTCTATAGGCTGATGTGAAGCGTCAGCTAACAATTTTCATGCATGTGATGAATGCATGAGACCACAAGAGCAAGCTCCCAATGCTCACAAAGGGCATTTACTGAGCCCTGCTGGCCTGGGCAACATTAGCTGAAGGTGGGGGATGTGATAGACAACCCCTGGGAAGAGGGTGACCAGATCAACCGTGACTTGACAAAGTTGTGCGTTCTTTAAATCTTCTTGGTTAGATGTTGTGTTGCTGTGAGGGCAGAATTTGAGGGATCTTATTCTAGCATTCTCGTTTTCTTCCTGTAGACGAGTACTCAGGGGTGCCCAGAAGCATCTTTATGTCAAGGGAAAGACAGACCTCTATGGCGTGGCTTTGTCTGTAGGGAGACATGACCCCCTTGTGGTATTCTCACGGCTTGCTCATTTCTCTCCAGCTCTGCTCCCCGTTGTTCTGAGCAGCGCAGATCACTTATAGGCTTATGAAGAAAGAGCATGCAAGCTTCCCAGAGGGGAAGTCAAAGTTTTTCTGTGAAAGTTTAAATGGTTATCCTGCAGTCTACGAACTGTATCTCTATTGTCCAAGACCAGTACATTGTAAATGAAGTTTTTCTTCTGATGAATGCATTATAAATAAGGATTCTTGGAGTTCGGATCCACTGTCTTTTTATTTGCCTATATATTGTGTGTGAGAGAGATGTGGAGTATGGAAGGTCAGAGGGCAGCTTGTGGGAACCATTTCTTCCTCTTTGATCATCTGAATCCCAGAGATGGAACTCGGGTCACCAAGCTTGACAGCAAGTGACCTTATCCACTGAGCCACCTGACCCTCCTTAGTTTAAAAACTACATTTTCAAAGTCATTGCACTGGTTAGTTGTGTGGACAGAATACAAGCCAATGTTGCCTGCCATGCTGGGAAGTGGTGGCACACCTCTGTAGTCTCAACGCTTAGGAGGCAGAGGCAGGCGAATCTCCACGAATTCAAGGCCAGCTTGGTCTAAAGCAAGTTCCAGGATGGTCAGGGGCTGTTACACAGAGAAACCAGAGAGAGAGAGAGAGAGAGAGAGAGAGAGAGAGAGAGAGAGAGAGAGAGAGAGAGAGAGAGAGAGGAGAGAGAGAGAGAAGCAAAGAAGAAAAATGTCAGTTGCCTTCCAAAGCTCAAGTCACAACAGTGGCTAGATATTTGAAGAAATCTTCTGTGAGAACATCAGAGCTTCTTGTTCCTTCTGTGCTCTACAGCAGGAGCTACAGCTGTACACTAGTGAATTAATCACATTATATTATAACAAATACTCACTGGGCAGGTGTCTCAGCCTTCATAAAAAGACTGCCCAGTATTCATGAGACAATTTCTGATCTCGTGCCAGAGGAGACAGGTTCTTCAAATGCACACTGGGATCTTCAGGCCACTTAAACCTACCTGCTGAAATTTAATCCTCTATTCTCAGCACAAGGAGCAGAGTAGCACAAATAGGGGATACTGGCATCAAGAGGCACCCAGCAAGTGCTCCATTTAGCATCACCCAAAGCCTCCTTCTTATGATTACCATCTGATAGCTCTTTCTCTGTGAATCATATCCACTTCCAGCCAGGCCACCTCTCCTTTATCTGCACAGTCTATTTTAAGAACGCTCCACTGCAGGAGAGTGGGGCCTAGGTAGGAATCCTGTCACTTCTCATGTGACTTTGGGCAAGTTATTGGACTATTCTGAGGCTGGTTCCTCCTTCACTTATAAACAAAACATAGATTTTTTTTTTCCCCAGAAATGTGGGAAGCAAGACACAAAATGAACTCTGCCCTGTTTACCTTATCTACAAACTCATGCACATGTGCACATGCACCCACCCATTCACACACACATACACCACTAAATAGTTTTTAACACAGCCTCTAAGTCTGGCACATTGACTTACATCACTTCAGATAAGAGGTCCCTCCTTCTCTGTGCCTTTGAGCATGGAGGTCACTGCTTAAGTGAGATGCTTAAAAAGTCACTGTTTTATCTCTGTGGCTTTGCCAACATGGGCTGTGGCTGTAAGCCAAAAGTAGCCCCAGCACCTCTTGCCGAATGCCTGGGATGATAGTGTACACAGCTTCACGCTTGCATTGAAGTTTCTCTTCTTAACATCAACTAAAATAACCCAGCAGCTTACATAAGCCAGGGTAGAGGATGGAGATAGAGTCTTTGCATCTCTTAAACAGAGATGATGCATAGTAGAGAGATGGATGTTATGAGGCTCAAAGATGTAGTCAGTACAAAGGAATAGGCTAGCCCTCTACTCGCTGCTCAAATCATCCAGCCTCTTATGGATTCCATTTTAAATATTTCTCCTAAGCATGGGAAGATGGCTCAATTGGTAAAATGATTGCCAGATAAGCAGAAGGACTTGAATTCTAATCCCCAGCTCCCATTCAAAGCTGGGGGGGGGGTGAGTGGAAGACAGGCAGATCTCTGGAGCTCAGTGGTCATGAGTTCCAGGTTCATTATAAATAAGATGGAGCCTGAAAAAGCAAGGCGTCAAATGCTAATCTCTGACTGCCACATGCACACACGCACATGTCTCTACACAACCCCCCAACACACACACACACACTTTCTTACCAGTTGTATATAGCAATAATAAAATAGTTAGCACCTATTGACTGTTTACTGATTTTTATTTGCGAAGATTCATGGCTTTAACTTCCTACTGGAGGTACTAGCAATGACAAAATACAAACAGAACAATGAATACAAAGCTTGAATGGCTTCTAGATTATTCTAAGTGGATGGGACCCATACAATGGACAGTGAGTGGGATTCTATCTGACTTTTTTCCTCGGTACTGAGACATTTTCTTCCTCTTTCCTCTCTCGTGTGCTGGTCTTTGGAAGGCTCTTGGTGCCACCCTTCAGCCTGTGCCCTACTGTTACAGTAGGACATATGTTATCCTCTGTCATTGCTCAGCATCAGCCTCCTTCAGTCACTGACTCTGATGGCCCTGCAGCTCAGAGAGGTTGCCCATTGCTGGCCTACTGGGAAGTAAGGCAGATAAGGAAGGTCTGTCAGTAGGCAGGAGGGAGTGGCTTGCAGGGCTCTGCTCTTCCCAGCCTTCAGAATCAGGACCTTCTAAGTAACAGGAAAGCTTACTTGGTCTTTTATATCAGCTTTCACAATAGCCAGGACTCTTGGCACAGCATCCAGACTTAGGGTGCTGAGAGTTTGAGACAACCCAGGGGAATGTGGAAGAACACACTGAAGGGAAAAAGCAGTGCTGCCTTTGGTTTGTCCTAAAGGGAGGGGAGTCGGCTCCGTAGCCCAGGGTGTGTCATTTCTAGATGTGAGTTCATAAAGTGTGTGGAAGATATGCAGTTTCAACAGCATCTTTCACTCCTGCGTCTCTTGTTTAATGAGATTGGCAACAAGAAATCCCTCCTTCCAGGTGTGATGGTGCAGATCTCTATGCTTTGTTCTCGCTTCACTTTGAAGAGCTTCCAAAAGATATTTTTTTTTCTTTTATGGGCAAGGAAAGGAGAGTTGGCACTGCTTTCCCGTTTTTAAATCATAGGCATACTTCTGACTTTAGGGACCAATGAAGTCAGATCTCACTGCTTTTCCGTTTTTCCCTCAACTGTGGGAGAAGGAAGGTAATGATCTCTGTCAGTTTCCAAAGCTACTTTACCAGATTGTGACGAATTCAAGCTCAGTGCCTAATCTATATAACTCAGAGGTTAATCTCACCATTTCTGGAGCCCAGAGAGCCAAGGTGTAGCTACCCTGCCTTGGTCAGCCACTTCTTGAGTGCAACTCAAGGGACAGGCTGAGGTAGAGGGTGAGGACTTGAGGTGACATGGTTATAAATTAATAAGAAAATGTGATAACTGTCACCGGACACATGGCCCACTTTCTCAGAGGGTACCATGAGGTAATTTCATCATGGAAAGTAGGACCCCTCATAAAGACTGACTAATCTCCCTTGCCCCATGCTAAGGGCTGAGGGTTGGGGGCTGGAAGGCTTAGAAAGAAATAGAATCAGGACCTTGATTCATTCATTAGTGGGTTGGTAAATGTCACTTCCTACGGTAGCAACAGGCATAGCATGTCACTGGGTATATCCATCACAGAGCCTGTGGGTTTGACATTTCTCTAATGGCACGTGACAAGCAAGAGGAGAACTTCTAGGGAATTATTTAGATAATTTCTCACTTTCTTTGGGGACATTGAAAATGATGTCTTTCCCCAGAGACCCAACCACCGCCATACCCCTCGGCATACTGAAGTTATCCTTACCCAACTGTTCCTGCTTCTAGTCAGCCCATGCAAATGAGTAAGTTTGGAAGCCTTTCTATAAAGGATCAGAAAGACAGGTGGATTTTGGAAGTACTTCCCTCTGCTCCAAATAGATACTTAAGTATGAGCGATGGTTTGGCTAACTGGCACATGACTGAAAACCCTTTACTGCTATTGCTATCTTTTGGCCCCAAAGCCACCAAGCCGTTTAAAAAGCTCTACACAACACACTCTTAGTGGGTGGCAAGGAGGAGGAGAGACACTTTCCATTTCTTCCTGTGCCAGTCTCTCTGGTGACAAGCCAAATTGATCTTTTAAGAGACTGAATAAATGATCCCTAAATACACATACACACATGGCTGACTGGGAAGGTAGTCCCACAGAATGGTCTCTTGAAATAGGAGAGGAAAGAGAAGGGAAAGGAGGGAAGAGGAGGGAGGAGGGGAGGGGAGGGCAGGGGAGGGTGGTCAGCAGGCAGGAAGTGAGACTGAAGGGCACACCCTCACCCAGTGCAAGGCTCCATTCTTTGCTGTTTCTGAGATTCAAAGTGTTCATCAGTATAATGAAGCAAGGGGCCCAATGATTTATGGTCTGTTTGGGCAATGTTGCATTTTTTAGCTTCCCACGTCTCTTTTTTGTCATCGGGCTACATTCAAGCACAGTGAGGGTGAGCGACTTTAAAACCTTCTTACTCAACAGCTTTATTAGCGATAGCATCCCTTGACCTTTTCTCAACATTCTTAAAGAAAAAGATAGCGCGTAATGTCGCTCCACTTTGCTCATTGTCCTTTGTTGGGGTGAACAAAGCATTTTCTACCGTGGCTATAGCACGTAATTATACGGCTTTCAATAGCGGTGTCTTGGCACATATCAAAGTTCAGAGGAGCCTTTAGAAAAAAAAAAGATGTTTTGTGGCAGCCTAGGGAGGGTCTCATCTTTCCTTCAGAAAATAGTTCAAGGCTCTTCTGTCTAGCTTCCCTACTTAGAGCTTTTTCCCTCCTGCTTCATAAAGTTTAAAGGGGATTCAGTGGAGTTCTGTGATCTGTTTCCTTTGAAAGATTGTGCCTCGGCTCACAGAGGCCCTTTGACTTCAAGAGTTCGTGGATCCCTGTCTTTAGGTATCATGTGTCTGACCTTATCAGTTACTCCATTTAATGTAGGAGAAAAACTCTCAACTCTTTGTGTTTGTGTGTTTTGCCTCTGTGAAATGATTTGGTGAAAAGACCATCCTTTTTAACACACCACCGAGAGCCCATTTCTGACTGTAACCTACCCTGTGGCTCTTTCTCTCTTAAAAAAAAAAAATGTCCTTGTGTTTTGTGTATGGATGAGTTCACAGTGAGAATAGAATTATACAAGGGCGGACGCACACACAAAAAAAATCTTTTGCTTGTCTCCTGCTCACCCCTCCCCATGATCTGTTGGCTCCCTGGTGGCTGTACCCCAATAGGCAAAGCATTCAGCAAGCACAGAAGTGGCAGCCAGGGTGCTGGGGCTAGTGGTGGGCTTTCTCTTGCTCTGGCCTACCCCTAAGGCCTTCATAATTAATTGTCCTTGGATGATGAGCGAAGTCTGAGGACAGTGTGGAGGGGTGGCTATTGTCTGATGTGCGGCTTTCTTGGCCTTCTTCTTTCTTCATCCCACAAAGGGTTATCAATAGGATGGAGAGCACAAGTTCCCTTCTGAGAGCTGCTGGTGGTAGCAGCGGCTGTGGTGAGACGTAGCTATTGTGTTCAGCCCATCCTGGATCGAATGTCTGGAGAAGTTCTAACACCACATTGAAAGCCAGCCTGGGTATGTGGCCTGGATTAAACAGACTCGCAGAGCAAACCCAGAACTTGCTGAGACTTGCCCCTCCCCTTTCACCTGGATGACAACTTAAAATCCAGTTTTCTCACTGTCCCCCACAGTGTGGTATTTAGCTTTAACAACTCGCTTCTTCACCAATCACAGGGCAGAATGTCTGTTACTTGCCCATGTCTCTTTAATCCACCCATATGAGTTGGCAACACTTATTTGCAAACAGCCTTTTTGGGGGTGAGGCATCGGAGTTTAACTGTTGAAAGTAGATTTTTCTAGTTTTAAAATACGGTTTCACCCTCCAAGATTGCCTTAAGCCAATCTCCAGGGCTGTTTGGTAACATGACATAAAACATATACAATCTGTTCCCCAGCCCCCTCCCACTTTTGGCAGAAATACAAAGTTACGATGGTAGGTGCAAGCCTGTTGGGAAGAAAGAAGGATCTCTACACTGATCATTAGGCTGTTTTTTCTATTAACTAGGGTGAAGCCAAGAAAAACAAATATAACCGTTCTTCCGAAGAGTTGAACTAACAAATTAGTAAGGTTTAAAATAACGGCCCTGCAGAGCACAGGGCAGCTTCAAGGCTGACGGAAGCCATATTGAAAAGAAATCTGTGTCCCTGAGAGTGAGTGTGTTTGGATGGCCAGGCCTTCAGGATGGCCACAGTTGTCTCTGTCCCTATGACTCTTGGAAAACACTTCTGCCACAGACCTTTTGGTATTTAAGGAGGACCTGAATGTGGGCGTTGACACAGTAATATAGTCAAACCAAAAAGGGGTCATAAAAAATTAAAGTTCTTCTTATGAATATTTCATGAGAAGCTATGAAAAGGGACCACTGGCGCAGGAGTCCTCTGTGCTTGGAGCTCTTCTTCCGGGCTCCGGGCTATTGTTCTTTCAACCTCTCAAACAGACTTTCACTTTCAAACTGACAAAAGTCACTTAAAAGCCAGACAGCTGTACTAACACACCCACCTTACTGAGAGCAAGAGCCACCAGGCAGGTGACAGGGCCTGCTGGGAGAGCTTGTTTAAAACATGAGCAGGCTGGCCTGCCTTCCACCCCATGCTTGGTCATTGCCTTTACCCTCGGTTTGGGCTTATTCCTTTTCGCTGCGGTGGTGAATTTATGTTCTGTGCCTCCGCCTCCATCCCCACGCCCCTCACAGGTTCCTCAAAAAATATTTTTTACATGTTTTCCTTTCCCCTCTGCCTTAGGCTGTAACTAGAGTCACGCACAACAGAACTGGAGGTTCCCTCCCTCAGCTCTCTGGTGTCTCCTCTCTCTCTCTCTCTCTCTCTCTCTCTCTCTCTCTCTCTCTCTCTCTCTCTCTCTCTCTCTCTGCCTGTCCGTACTCAGCCTCTGCCGTTTACTCCAAGTCTTCCTGAATTGGCTCAGATTTCGCTTGCCTCATTAGTGGTAGCTGGAATTGGGTGAGAACCCAGGCAAAGATGGACACCCACCCCACCTGGGAACTTGAGACAGGGACAGGGAGCCTGGTGTCCCAGCCCTCAGGGCTGCAGTCATTGCAGCCATGGAAAGTCCTCTCTCTGTGTGTATTCCAGGCCTCCCTCCCGTCACCTTGTGTACAGTCTGGTCTGTGACACTGATGGTGATTATGTCATTATTTTGCTCTGGGGGCCCTGGCACATCTGCAGGGCCCCAGCACATCTTTGTTGCACTGGCACATGTCCCACACTGCAAATGCTTCATTAGCCCTGCTGCCGGCCTCCTTGCCAGACGCCAGTGCCCAAATCCAGGCTTCTTTCTGCTCCGTTCTTTTGTGTGGCTGATGAACGTGTGTTCGTCTTCCTGGTTCTTCCCCATTTTCCTCGACTTCTGAACTCCAGATGGCCCAGTTTTCTTGCCCAGACCACTCCAAAGTCCACAAAGAGAAGCAAGGTGACACTTTACCCTTGAACCCCCCCCCCCCCCCAGCTCTCACTATCTCTACTGCTTTTTTTGCTTCCCACATGAATACTGACTTTGAATGACTCCCCACCATTGGGACTAACGGTTTGGTGTGATTTTTTTTCAGACTTGCAATTTGAAAAGATAGGACGGGATCCCTTCCAGTTCATGATGGTAGGGGCAAGGTAGCACGAGTTGTTAGACATCTCTTCTTATCCCCACATGCACACCCCCTTTCCATGCCTTCTGTGCTCCATCCTGCTTATTGCCACATTTATGCTGACTATATTGTTGAAGGTCCCCTCTCTATAAATGAACTCAGACTCTTTGCCACCCCACCCATGAGAAAACACTGCCCCGCCTTCCGTGTCCAGCTCCCCAACCCCCAAACAATCACCTATTATTATTAGATGCTTGAAGTGATTAACGCTTGTCTCTTTGGGGGAAGGAACTGATTCTCTTCCCTCTAAAAAGTTATACCCTATATGCTTAGCAGAGCTGAGTCTGTGAGGCTGTGCTGGCTCTTCCTCCAGTAACCACAGTCCATTTCAGAGCTTAATATCTTGGGCTGCGATGACGACTATATAATTGGTATGTTTAATTTCCCCTTAAATTTGAATTAATTGATCTGTGTTCTTGTGTGACAAGCAGCTTCCCCATTGAGATTTAACTGCTTTTTAGCCCCTTAACAGTGCAGCATGTTTTAAATGTCTCTATGTGAGCAACAGTATCGTACAGTTTTAGTTAATGCTGTAGTCAAAGGAGTCAGATTTTCACCATGTTTGTAGTCAAACTGTTACCTTGGACTCTAATTCAGAAACTTAGGACAAGGACTTTGGTGGTGGTTAAGGAGAAATCCCCCCGAAGAGTGAGTTGCTGTGTTATACTGGTTGCCCGAGTCAACCCAATACTTAGCAAAATTGGGAACAAGAATAAGTATGAGTCCTGATCCGAATGTCTTGAATAATCCAGCTGACAGGGTAAAGGGAGGGGTTGGAGGGACTCTTGGACCACCCAGCCCCATGTCAGCCCTGGGTAGGAGCACATCAAGGAGGGACCGGTACCCACCATTGATTGGCTTTTCAAATGTACCTTCCGAGACTGGATCATTTTGGTTTAAAGGCTTTTAAAAACCTTCTAAAACTTAACCTTGTTCTCAGACTATACTAGTGCTCAAAATAACAATTCCCTAAATTTATTACCTCCTATGAAAATAGTTTTGTGTGTTGACGGCCCTGAGTATGACTCTCTTGAAGCTGGAGAAGCTTGGGGGCTTGTGGACAGGGTCATAGCCATTTTCTCTATTTCCTTTCTAATATCATAGATTGTGAGCATTGCCCCCTCATAGTCTTCACCTCTACGGATTAAGGAGAGATAATCTTTTTTGAAAGCCTAATCACATATAGTCAGTGGGCTGCCCCAAGCATTTCAGCTGCCCTGCACAGTGTGTTTCTGCCTGGTAGTGTTATTCCCAGGAATGCCTTCGATGACTAAGCTACAAGGCAGAATTCCAGGTATGGGTGGCCATGCCGTAGTTCAGAGACTGTCCCCTGTGCACGCCCAATGGCGCTCTGTTGATTGCTCTACCAATTTATCTCCAGAAGCTGGATTTCTTATGTGATATATCTCAGTACCTCTTCATATTTATTTTCTCATGCTGGGGACCAAACCTAGGGCCTTGCACTCAATAGACATGCACTCTACATTCGTAAACCCTCAGTGATTTATTGGTTAAAAGGATCCCACTGACTGTATGATTAGGCTTTAAAAAGAGATTATGAGATTCTTGGCAAGTTCCGGTAGATGGGGTTTCATATACAGGACATGACCAGTTGTAGGAGGAATGGATAGGTTTATCCTGCTGCCCACGTGTTCTCAGAGTGTCTGCAAATGAAAACCGTGGTATTTGACTTTATGGGAAATAGCCTTATTCTGTGAGAGTGACACAGGTGAAGAGAACTTGCTGGCTTTTCTGTAATTGATAATAAATAAGTAACTAGTTTATTTACATTTTATATGCAGGTATCACTTTGAAATCTTAGGAAAATTCTCTGGGAGGATGCCCACCATAGTGGTCCTGGACCAGTATTAGAGCAGAAGGTTAAGGCATATACTTGGTCATCAGTCTAGTCAGGACCCACCCCCAGCTCTGCTGCTTGGTAGCTTAGAAATGCCCGTGAGGGTCTTAGCCACCCTGTGCTCACATTTCTCACCTGTGAATGGAGATGTTATGAATACTCAGAGCTGTGAGAAGTCAGTGTACCCACGTGGGGTTATTGGCACAAAATGGACCCCTCCCTACAAAAGGCCTTTCACTTATTCGTTTATAGAGTCAAGGGACCTAGGGAGAAACAAAAATGGGGACAGTGGACGGCTGGGGAGGTGGATATTCCAGAACTGGGGAGGCAGAACAGGCAGAGACCCTTTCAGTCAAGCTGAACTGGGATCCAGTTTCACCTAAAGTCCCTGCTGCCTTATTAATTGGGAAAGGAGGCAGTGGGAGGGAATGGGCATGAGAAGGAGTAAAATTCATTATGTAAGTGAATGAAACTGTCAAACCTTTATAAGACATGGTGGAGAACAATTGAAGATCCCAGCATTGACCTCTGGCCTCTACACACATGTGCACACAGACGTGCAGATGCACATAGGGAGCTTTGTCACTGCCGCATCATCAGCGGCCCGATTATTGTATCACTTCCTTCTCTGACAGTTCCCAACTGATCCACGCAAAATTAGTTTCCAGAAGAGAAAGTTGTTCTTCTTGTCTCTTCCCTGTCATGCTATGAAGGTACTGCCATCCTGGGACCTGCAGGAGTGCCAAGCCTACCTCCCCAAGGTTCACCTGGGAAGGGAAATGAGTGACCCTGAAGTGCCAGGACTCCAGAGTAGAGGACGTCCTGCTTCTCTCACGGAAGCCCCTAGAGCCCTTCTGTGCTCCAAGCCATGAGCTATGAGTGTTGAGACCCTAGGAATCCAGATGGCATCCATGTGGGGCCACTTCTACCCACGTGACTCAGCCCAGCTTAATTATCTTAGTGAGTGTCTCCAGGGTACTCATTTCCCGTTCCCCCAAGGCAGCCTTTGCAGATCCAAATCTCAATGGCACCCTTGGAAAAGAGGAAATTCCCTTATTGGGATGATAGAGACTAATTTTTCTAACTGATGAAACAATTGATTGAATTGGCACAGCCTCCCTTACTGCTCACGTTGTTGACCTGGCCATTTTATGAGATAACAGTGGAGGCTTCATCTGGGTTTCTAACATGTAGTTGAACCTCTGTGTAGTAGGAAGGACCGTAGACCTCAACACCTGAACACACTATTCTATACCTTGCCTCCTTCGAGGAAGATTAGCACTCTTTGAAATATTCTGCCTCTCCTAACACATGATGGGTAATAGGTGTGAATGTGTTGTGGGTAGGCAACATATCCTTGTGAATTTGTGTGTTTCATATTTCTTAGGGTTAGTGTGCCCAACTTGTTTTTCTAAAGCTACCTTACCATTTTCAGCTCGAAATGGCTATTCAAGGTGACTTAATACAAGGTAATATATTAACTGAGAACAGGTGAATCTCATACATGGCTTTTGAGGTACTGATGGCCCCTCTGTATGTGTATATATATATGTGTGTGTATATATATATGTATATATGTATATATATATACATATATATATATGTGGTTGGTGGTCTGCAGAGTTGAGCTTTCCCACAGATGTTCAAATTCCCTGATATAAAATGGCATAGTATTTATGTGTAACCTATACATACCTTCCTTGCATACTTTAAGTCATCCCTACATGATGTGGAATTCCTATCGCCATCTCAAGGCTCTGGTTCCTTAACTACATTCACTGTTAGGTAATAATGTTAACAGAAAAAAATATGCAGTACTCAGGGAAGATACATTTCTCCCCATTTAGTTTTAATCTGAGTTTGTTCAGCTCTATGGGGATGGAAACTCAATTCCCCAAGCTCACCTTCAGTTCTACGGAGGGCAGTTATGAAGGAAAGACCATTGGAATTCCCCAGATACAAAGGCAAAACAAAACTGCTCTGCAAAACAATGTGCTTATAGTCAAAATCAAGTGATGGCATGGGGGCTGCTAGCCTGTCCTTCCCCACAAAGATTATCTGGGTGTCTTAAGTCACTGCCAGTGTACCCCACCATGGACGGTCCCTCATCTCTCATGACTCACACCTTGTCGGTGGGTGCTTTCTTTAGTATTTACCATGAGCAAGCAGCTGTCCTCACCGCCCCTCGGAACCTAGCATCTTCCTAGGAACTTTGCTCATACTGCTCCATCCGCAGGAACACAAGGCAAGCGGACCACGTTTAACATTGGCCTAAGCAGGGCTTGCTTACGAAGGGAAAGCTGCCACAGAAAACAATCACATAATGCGTTGTCCAGCAGAACAGGAGTCATTGCGGATTATCTGTGTCCTGGTTGCCCTTCGTGCAATAGGGGAGCATTTAGGCCAAGATGATTTTGGATAATCTTTTATCCAGGAATGGCTCAGAGCTTGGCTCTGTTTGCTTTAACCACCTCAGCTGGTAATTGTCATGAAAGACAAGAACTCTTAGCTTGTCTTGACACCAGGGCCGCATATCATAGGCTACCTTGAAGTGTAGTTTGTTATCACCACAGAGCGACTGGTCAGTGAGCTTCGGTGCCAAATTTCCCTTCTGAATGTGAAAGCAAGGGGTGAAGTGTATCATGGAGCATGAAGGTGGCTCTGCTTAGTACAATTTAGTCCTTACTCATAGGAAATTCTTAATTTCCTAGTCAAAGCAGGGCAGGGCTGGTGTACTCTCTCTGTATATACCTGTATCCCCATCAACTTGGGAAGCCTTAGCTATATCAGAGTAATGATGACAGAGTGCAGGATAAAAGAACCTGGTTAAGGGAAGCTCAGCTCCCCCCCCCCAGGAACAACTTGTGCACCCACGGGGCTAATATACAAGGAAAGAACATTCACCCTCCAGAAATCTGGTAGACCTCAAGTCTGGCTCTGAGCAGGAGTTAGCCATGACCTTCATGCTGGGTCGGACTGTTTCCTCTTTCTGACAGTTCCTGTGCTAAGAAAGGCTTTTGTTTTTTTACACAGTTGTAAGAAGGAAGCCTAGATATCTGAGATCCAGCTTTAATCAAGGTTGCTGACCTCTGCTGGGGGCCACTTTCCTTATTAAAAATATGATGTCGGCTAGGATCCCTCCAGTTTCCAAATCTACAAATCCAATGACTGTTTGTTGGAGTCATCTTGGTCTAGCCTTTACCACCTCAGCATAACAGATGGGCAATCTCAGCAGAGTGTTTTCAGGGCTTCTAAGATCTCAGAGTTATGCATCTCTGGAAGATGGGAGGAGATCCTTGATTTAATTTCGGATGCCTTTTCTGGCTATTAGTTTTATTTTGTCAGTTCTAACTTGAGCTCTTTTGAGATATATGAAGAATTTGAGAAGGAAGGAAAATTCACCCCCACAAATCACAACAGGTCTGATTTCCAAATGCGTCACTTCAAGACTCCCATGCAGGAGCAAATGAAGTGGCTGTTTTGAGTCTATTTGAGGACTGAACTTCAGCCTCACAAAATTAGTGTGGAAAACCCTTTAAAGATGTTTTCACTCTGCTTTCAGGTTGCTAGTAACAACTTTTCTAGGATATGGAAAAGATGAGTTTATTATCTTCTTATCTGTTCATGGAGTTGACAGAAGAATGTGTACATAGTTTAAAATATATGCTTGGATTAGTCACAGGAAGAAATGATGGTAAGACGTAGTTTCTATTACCCAGAAATCATAGTTACTGAAGATGCCACCCTCTAGAAACCTGTTTCTGTGATGTGTATGGCATCAACATCTTAAAGGTGTCAAAATTTTATAGTGGATCCTGGATTTTCTAAATATTTACATTTTAGAAGGCAGCTAGCAATACTTCAGATAAGGAAACAAGGAAGATGCTCAGGTGTTTTTCTGCTGTTGTCCATGCTGCTGTGTGAAGTGCAGATGGAGGTGTATGACAGTCACAGCCCCACCCCTCACAGCAAGGTCCGGTTCCTCTGATCTTTTCCACGGATCTTAGCCTTCCTCCTTGGTCTCCCTGGGACTGCTACTTTCCACAGCAGCCTCTGGTAGACTCTAGCGGCTTTGGCATTGACAAAGGCAGGGGATCAGGTCATAGGTCTTGCCTGGGAGTAAGCTGCCAGAAGCCCAGTACAGATCATTGCTGTGGGAACACACAAAGGGACGGGCTTCCCTTTGGACAGCTTTTCTAATCACCTTTGCAGCTAGCAAAGAGAAGCCTGGAGGCTCTGGGGTAAATTGTCACTCCGATTTCTTCCTGGGGCCAGGGCCTGTCCCCTCAACGCCCACACCCTCCCACATTAACATGGCATTGTCTGATGAGTGCAGAATGCAGCAGCTTCCACCAGCTGAACCCTCTGATCCCCTGCTCACTGGAGAGTCTGGCTTTGGGATTTTGGCAAGAAGGCCTATTGCCCATGGGGTCAGCATGAATAAAGATTTCTTTCTTCCTTTCCCTTTTAAAAGTCAAACATCAACTAAAACTCTTCCCAAGACACTCTCTGCCCACCCCCACACACCCCACACACCCCACACCACACACACACACACACACACACACACACACACACACACACACACTTCTCGAACATTTCCTCACCTGAGAAAATTTACTCTGTGTAAAATTTGAACACCAAATCCATCTTATCATTTTGAAAGTATGTTTATCCAGCTTTGTAGTAGGGACAGGCAGGCTGTTTGAAGGCCACATACTTTTCAAACCTTGGTTGCAACACGTTTGCCCCATTTGAAACTGTCTTTATCCAGCCGAGGAAAAAGAAAATCTATTTGACAAAGTGACACTCTGGCCAGTTTATCTTATAATATGACTTTAGTTCACTGAGTCTATTGATCTTCTTAAATTAATGTTTACAGAATGCTACTGAATTTTGCTCAACAGAACATTGTTCTTTTGTGGCTTTGTTTTAAAATAAAAACCAGGAGGGGGGGAGGAGCAAGGTACAGACCATTACATCATGTGTTCTTTTGCTTATAAACCAAGGAAACAGGTTTTTCTCTCTATGTGTTTTAAAAACATTTCCTGAGAGTATTTATTCTTCAGATGTTTAAGTAGCTAAATGTGTAGTTAGAAAATGGGTTTGCTCCTGGGTCCCATATTACATGAGTATTAAATTAATTGAATCCTCCAAGGAGCCTGAAAGCTAACTGCTCCTGCAGCATCAGGGAGACTTTTAGAGCACACCTAGTCTGCTATGACTCTGGCAACCTGCTGCACAGGGGTGGACTATCTTAGCAAACTTACATGCTATTTGGCCCTTCAAGGAGACTCTAATGCTCTTAGATGACAGTGCTCAGGGTTAATACATACCCTTTCTCTAAAGATGACTCAAAACTGGCCCTTACCAGGAAAGAGCATACTTCCATTCAGCCACTGACACCACAGAAAGGGAGACTGAATCCCAGTCATGAAATGAGCAAAAAAACCACACAGCACCTTTCTCCATGGTGGCCCAGCCAATAATATCTCCCAAGAAACCTCCTAAAAGTGACTCTCAAAACCACAATTTGCGTGTATTCATTTGCCACGGGGAGACACTTCACAGGAGTCAGGACTCTGTTTTAAAGTTTCTGTCCACCATTTTACTTGGACATGCTCTCTTGTGCCTTCCCACATACATACATTTCCTGAACAGAGAAGCCATTGGGAGAGAATCCCACGTAGCACCATTAGCATCCTGTACCTTCCAGTCTTCTGAAAGGCCAGGGAATCTGGGCTGTCCAGTACAGCATAAGGTCATGCATGGCTGACATCTTATGGGCATATTTCATAGTCCCATGGTTTATTGTCTCTATACCAGGGGGGAGTTAGTGTGAGCAAGACAGAAGCAGGTAGCCACAGCAACATATCTGTTCATCTTCTCTAGCTGATTATCTCTGAGAAGAGTAACTAACATCCGAGTGTTTCCATCTGTGGCCACTCCATCTCTTCAGGACAAGTCCCCAGCTTGCGTCACTGCTGTCAGGAGACAGGTTTCTTCTTGATCAATATTTACTTAACAAACAGCAGGGATGGGCGAGTTTGTTTAAAGGAATCATGTGCCCACCAGGGTGAATGGCTTGGGAAGAACTCCAGTGTCTGTCTCTTTCCTGGGATCTTTGTGTATCAGACATGCACATACGTGCAGTACATAGATGCCCTTTCTCTCCTGAAAACTCTTCCAAAGACACTCTTGCCATGTATGCTTGACACAGTGTTCATACTTGCAGAGGGTTTGTGATGTAGATTTAGTTTTGAAGGACATCCTAGAACCCGATTTCTTCTCTACACCTCCATGCAGGTTACATATTTTGGGAAAGGGCCTTCCAGATGGGAGAAGGAAAGAAACTGCACACAGAAGCAGTAAAAGTAGTTTACAAGACAAAATTTATATATACATGTGTGTGTGTGTGTGTGTGTGTGTGTGTGTGTGTGTGTGTGTGTGTAATAAATGTATGGAAATATATACTCACAAATGTATGTACTAAACCCCAGCCCCAAGAGGCTCTGCAGGTTTTCAGAGCTGCTAAGGAAGCCTTATATTCACATGTGCTTAGCTCTCCTCGTAAATATGAATTCAGCACTGCTGAAGTTGAGACCACTTTTCTTTCAACTTCACTGATACAATTGTTTGCCAGCTCCAGTCCCTGCCTTTAACGCAGGGTGACTTGGAGGCATCTGGGGCTAGTTGGAGGCGTTTTGTTTCAGTGAATGGGGAGAGACTGGGGATGCTGGGGGGTGGGAGGAGTTATTTATTTATTTGATTTGGTGAGTCCCAGAGTTGTAAAAAGCTGTCTGAAATATTCATGCAGAGCGGTCTGAGAAGCCGGTTTCTGTTTTATTTACTGCACAGTAGAGCAGCCACAGAGGATTAGTCCTACAATACCCGTAACAAAAGCCCAACAGCTGATGCATGTGATGTTGGAGGTGACAAACCAGTTAAAGTATGCTGCTGGCCACGGCGAGCCGTCAGCAGATGCAGACAAAAGGGCTGTGACAAGAATAACTCTCTCTCCAAGGCGAGCAGTGAAGAGTATCCAAAATGCCAGCACCCTTTTCTCCTTGACACCGTCTTCTCGCAGTCAGCATTTTATTGCCCTTTTATAGTATTAAAAAAAAATGGGGAAGGAAGAATAGAAGAAAACCCACACACAAACTAATTCACCAAAATACACTGCAGGGTGCTCTTACCCATCCCCCACCCCCAGCCACTCCTGTCCATCCTTACACATCTTCAATTTTTATGTTGAAGTTGGAGGGGGAAAAAATAGCTTAGAAGATAGTGTCAAAAAAGATCTTTCTTACTAAGATCGGAATGTACTGATGGGCTGTGGTTCCTGGGAGGGGCTAGGGAGAGAGGCCTTGTTTTCTAGCCGGTTCAGTAAAGATGATCATGCTGGTGAGCTAAGGCCAGTGGGGCAGTTTTTGAGGGGATCAAGGATGGAGAAGTGTCCATGGGGACCTGAGCAAAGGGCAAGGTTACAGTCCCCCGTGCGAGAGGCCAGGCCAATGAATGAGCTGGTAGATGCATCAGAGGTGTGAAAATTCAGCTTCTCTGTCTCCAGAAAATAGGGGAGGCTGTCTTCTTTTCAACCTTTGTCATCCCCTTCTATTCTCTGTGACATTCATTGAGCTGCCAAGAGCGTTTGGCAAGGTTTGGGCCAGCGAGCACACTTCCAGTGACCGCTAACCTTGGTATGTCCTGACACTTATGATGAGTGTCTGCAGGACACAGAAGGCAGGCATCCTGCTATGTCAGGCTTTCATTATGGACTGCAGAGACTAGGGACAGCCAGTTTAATAAAACAAATCATCCTTGAAGGTAAAGCAACTGGGAAGAGCAGGAAGACAGGAGGGGGATGTCTTTGCCACTCAATCTGATGAGGGAGGGAGGGAGGGAGGGAGGGAGGGAGGGAGGGAGGGAGGGAGGGAGAGAGAGAGAGAGAGAGAGAGAGAGAGAGAGAGAGAGAGAGAGAGAGAGAGAGAGAGAGAGAGAGAGGAGAGAGAGAGAGAAGAAAGGGGAGACCCACCCCACTGCAAGTGTGTACTGGCCATCTGTGGACCCATCAGATACGAAGTACTTCTTCTCCCATCCTCCCCAAGTCTACAAGCCACTGGCTCACTCTGATCAATAAGCAAGAGCAAAGCATTGGATGGAACTGATAGACACTCTCGATGCTCCTTGGCTGACTCCCTTCAGAGTGACCAGTGTATTCAAGTACCTCACCACCAACGTATTCTCTAAATGTCAAGGCAAGACCATTTGGGGTGAGGATCCTAGGCCGGGATGCCTTTTTATCAAAGCAAAGTTTCCATTCTCCTCTCCTGAAGAACTCCTGGCCAAGCAGCTCCAACAATAGCCTCCTCGCTCTGCCAAAGACTTTGGAAGCCTTTTGTTTTTCCCCTGTGGCATGTCCAAAGGCCTAGCCTTCCCCCTCCCCCGCCCCCAGCAGCCTGCATTGTCTTGCATTCCAGTGACTTGATTGACTGTTGCACCTGATGCTGAGGAGAGAGACTCGAGGGTTCATTGTGGAGATTGTTGGGTTCTATTAAAAGAAACATAGATAAGGGATTACTTGTCACTAGGGCTTTTCTGCAGATGTTTATTAGTGATTGGAAAGCCATTAGATGTGAGGAGGTGCACAAAATATGGGCAATATCATGTTCCTAATCCTGAACCCCGACACCCCCCCACCCCACCCACCTCCGTCAAACATCAGGAAGATGTTACCTTATTCTGGTAAACAAAGGTGGAGAAAGGTCTGATTAGACAGCTGTTTTCATGGGTAAGGTTTCTACCTGTGAGTGGAATCCGTGACACTCTCTCAGGAAAGCTGTTGTTAACCCACCAACAAAAGATGAGCTGCTCCAATATCAGAGGATCTCCCAGAAGTCTTGCACTAGCACGGGGTTGTGCACACATTGCCCAAAGCAGGCAGTAAATTAGCAGGCTACTTCATTTGTGCACAGAGAAGATACCGGGTCCCAATAACCAATGGGGAACTCAATCTCTTAGCCCATTTCTATTTACATTAATGGCACAGGCTCCTTGGAGATGGTTTTCTGCAGTTAGAGACACATAGCTTGTCAGGAATTTGTTGCTTCATGTGAGTCAACCTGCCTTTATGAACTTATTAAAGCCTGGCTGGAGTGCGGGTCCATCATCACAGCTTCCAGGAAAGAGAGGGCAGGAGGAAGATTGGAAGGTCAAGGCCATCTTCTTGGACTGTTTGCTGAGTTCAACACCAGCTAGAGCTACATAAGACCCTGCCTCAGAGAGAGAGAGGAGACTTGGTTCATGACATTCACAAGCATCTTATCCCCATGATTATTGCATCTCAGAGAATCTCCATGTTGCTCAAAATTACATCTTTTCATGATTTTCTTCCTTTTTTGTTTTTGGTAGTGTTAAGGAGGATAAGCCCAGGACCTCACACAGTCCTGGCAAATACTGTGCCACCTAGCTGTACTCAGGGCTTCCCCTTTTTCAAAGCATTAAGGGAGAATGTGAGGAGACCGCAGAGCACTATGGGATAAAACAGAGATGGAGGTCTTCTTGTGAATGACATCAGTGTTTTTGGAATAATTATAGAAGGCCTGCCACTGAACATGGAGGTGAATGAAAAGACGCTGGCGCTCCTCAAGCTAAAGTCTCCTCATGATTAGGAGACTGAAACCAGCTACAGCAAAGTGACAGGCCAGACAATACAAAAGCTGTCACATGGCAGCTGTCGGCATGACCTCAAGAAGTGAATGTTGAAAACAGGAATCCAGCGGGTCTCAACCTATGGGTCGTGATCCCTCAAAGAATATGGGAAACGACAGATATTTACATTATGATTCACGACAGTAGTAAAATTACAGTTATAAAGTAACAATGAAAGTAACTTTATGGTTGGGGGGGGTCACCACAACGTGATGAATGGTACTAAAGGGCTGCAGCCCTGGGAAGGTTAAGAACCACAGATCTAAGGCTCACAGTCACTGAGAAAGGGAATCCCTGAAGTCCCCTGTCCCCCAGAAGTCCTTATCTACCCTTCCTCCTTCAGGGCTTCATGAGAAGGTTCTTCTCCTGACTGTTTCCACAAGGCCCTTCTCCTTGCCACTGGCTGTGTGTTTCTTGGAGTGGGGGTGGGGTCCTTGGAGGGGGTGGGACTTCTGGCTTACCCACTTTCTCTAGTACTCACACCTGTGTCTCCAAGTTTCTCTCCTGCAGCTCTGGGCTTGTTTGAGAAACACAGTTTTCCATGGCAGTTTCGTTGCCATCAGGCAGGGAAAACACACTGCTTTGCACCACTGATCTTTGTTCATGTAGCATGTGGATGCAGACCTCTGCCCCAGCTATGTGTCCTCCTTCAGTAAGGCCCATTTGCTATGACTTATCATCAGATGGGAACACAATGCTCCCTCCAGGAAATCCGTGTGTGTGTGTGTGTGTGTGTGTGTGTGTGTGTGTGTGTGTGTGTGTGTGTGTGTGTGTGTGGTATGTGTGTGTGGTGTGTGTGTGTAGGTGTGAGTGTATAGGTGTGTGTGTGTCTGTGTGTGTGTGTGTGGTGTGGTGTGGTTGGGGGGGCAGGTGCTTCCGTGGGAGTCTATGGGGGAGCTGTGTGGGTCCTTAGCAGGCTGTTGTTTGCCCAGCCAGGAAAAAGGGGACCCTAGCTGTTCTTACAGTCAGCTCTTAGCTCTTCCCTGACAGGCCAGTCAGGACACTTTAGGAGAGATTGTGCAGTACCCTCCTCTTTATTTCTGAGACAAGGTTTCAGTGTAGCCCTGACTGGCCTGGAACTCACAGAGATTCAAGCACTGGGTGGGATTAAAGATGTGGGTCACTATCAATGGATTCTTTCCTTTTCTAGACTCCATGTTAGGACTTTTTCTTTTCTTTCTCTGGGAAGTTACAAGATTTCCCTAAAGAACAATAGACTTGCTATTGAAAGCAAGGAGCTACTTTGTCCAATTTTAAATTTGAAATCCAGAGACATCCAGTGATTGTTTTAGTTTTCTGTGTCATCTGTCTCATATACATGTATATACTATATATATAATAAGTATATATACATATATGTAATGCATATATACATACAGGATCCATGTGCGTGCCCACTGTACATGTTGTACAGGCAAAGAGGAAGGTGTTGAACTCATCCATAGGACAATAATCTTCCTGTTGTTTCAGCGGCTGACATATCTGAACTGTAGCGAAGGTTTTCATGTTGTATCTGTGAGGACAGGTGTGTCACTACTATGTATTCATGTCCTCATACACCTGAACTTAGTGTAAAAGTAAAATCTCACTAATGTGTCCTGGGAAAATTATGACTTCAGGTAACTATTCTGTTAATCCATCATGCTAATGTAGCCAAGGATAGGCTGTGTTTTGTTGTGAGTTACTTCTAAAGAATACTAAGTGTTGTTTTCATAGTCAAGAGGTCAGGACTATTCAATCAACATGTAAGAGAATACAGACAGATGGGCTCACATACATTAATTCTATGGAAGTGATGGCTTGACAAATCAAAATTTCAAAACGATTATTTGGAGAATGCTATTCTTGTAAAGACAGTGAGTGACTCCTTTTGATCTCTCCAGTTTTCTTGGTGTATAATTAAGATAACATCTTATACAGAAGTTGGAAGGCTGGAATGGCATTCAGTGTAATGTAACATGGTATCCGACACAGTTAACACTTAGTAAATATTAGTTTTTACAACAGCAACCAGTTACACAAAACACTGTCTAAGGAGCATTCTTATGTTCAAGCAAAATGTAGTAATTTGGGGTTCAGCTTAAATTTCACAGCTAGGGTCTTTGCATTGTGATCTTACCTCTTCACAATAAAGTATTGATTTGAGAGATTTTTTTTTTTTATTGAAAGTAGGCATTTAGTTTACATGGATGCCCAATATTTACTATTTGATTCTGAGAACACATTTTTTTCTTTCATAATGGAAATCAAAAGGAGAAAGGACTCAAATTCTGAAAAAGGAGTTGGCAAGTTTCTTCTTGAACAATCTGCTTACTCATGTGAGAATGTGAGTCTCTTTTCTCTATGGTGCTGTTCACAGTGAAACCCTGGTGCTAGTGGGCTCGGTGTTTCCTCTGCACAAGTCTCTCTAAGATCCATGGAGCAGCCACAGACTATCACAATGCTGCTATATATAACAGCTCTGTATAAGAGAATAGAGGCTGGCCATTTTTAGAAAATGCAGGTGTTGTCTAAAGCTCCTCTCTGAGACCATGGAGTTAGCTCAGTTTCCTTTGAAGAACTGCAGACTTGAAACTGAAAACTTTATTAATACCATTGTCTCCTTGTATCAGCAGGTTCCAGAGAGATTCCTGGAAGTTGCACAGATCACATTACGGGAGTTTTTCAATGCCATAATTGCAGGCAAAGATGTTGACCCTTCCTGGAAGAAGGCCATATACAAGGTCATCTGCAAGCTGGATAGTGAAGTTCCTGAGATTTTCAAATCCCCAAACTGCCTACAAGAACTCCTTCACGAGTAGAGATTGCAGCGCTCTTCTGAATGTATGAATAGAAGAAGCCCCCCTTGGATGTCCAACTTCTGTGTGTCTAGATTTTTATTTCATATGTGTGTGGGGGAGGCATGGGTGTGTTGTGATATCAGCTGGTGGTTCCTGCTCGTCCCCACTGGGTTCTTTTTATTTTCCTCATTACAGGGGGATGGGTATTTTCCTTCTTCGCCTTTAGTTACTTTTGCCCAAGGCCCTTAATATTTGGAGACTTGAGGTAAGGTTGATTTTCAGGAAAAGAGAATGTCAGCCTGTGTAAAGCCTATAAGAGCCAAGGACACTCTACTCATCTGGAAGTCTATGATGGCCAGCAGAGTGAACCTCTGAGTATGACACAGTACATACCAGGACCCCATGCTGTGTCTTTTGTTTCTAGGGTTAAGAAGTTCTGAAAGAATCCAAGGAAAGCACTTCACACACGGGAATACCATGTTTAGTTTGAGCCCCATAAGTAACTTTTTCTTACATGTTTAAATCAATCCCAGTTTTAGCTGGGAGTCACATCTCAAAAGTACCTCAAAGGACAGATTTTTAGAATGATCATCACCATGCCTTTTCTAAGAGAAATGGCATACACCTTCAGACTAAATCTTATACAAAATGGATTCTCTCAAGATGAGATTGAAAAATATATATATATATTTTTACAGGGTCGACCAGCTGTCCCTGTAAACTTTATAACAGGTTCTTGGTGAGATGTGTACTCAGAGGTGTCCACTCAGAGAAAATCCTGTGCTTTGTCTTCATTCCCCATTTATTTTGCTTCATCTATTTAAAGGCATGCACCTTTCAAATGTATCCTCTGCTTGACTTTATATGCTTAACATTGCTGTTGCTGTTTAACCATTTATATCCCCCCCAAACACTAATTTATAGATTACCTTCCATAGTAAAGGAATTAAGACATCCCACTGATCATGAACTCCTTGCCTACTCTTGGAGCACATTTACAGCTGCTAGTGTCCCTGACCTTCATGTCCTGTGAGGACACAACCCAGGAATTTCTCATTTGCATATGTGTGGTCTCTCTTCACTTTGGGTGTAATACCTTAAAGCAACTAATGACGTATGTCTCTTCTACTTCAGAAGCTAATAATGACCAAAGTGTGAGAAGAATACAATATGTCAGTTTGGGATTAGCCCAAAAGACACACTTTCAGCATACTGAGAAAGCTAGCTGCTATTTTACCCATTCTCAACCCCGCTCCCCCAGTTTTTTGATGATGTACCATGTCTATGCTTACATTTAAAATGTTGAGTATCATCCACGCTTGTTTTCTTGGCTGGATTTTTGTGTACAGATGCAGTAAACAGCACTGTTCACTCTAATAGTGTGGTCTTGGCCCCTTATTCCCCTTAGATAATCCAATATACACTCTAAAAACAACACAGTAACAGATCTGGTATTTAAAACATAAGGAACAGAAATGCCGTTTTTCATTACTTTTTTTAGGAATAAAAATCATCATTTGACTTTGGAGGATGCAGGTCAGCCCTTGTGCCTGTCTAGATGGCTGGATCACTGTAATTCAACATCATTTATAAATTCTGCTGATGGACAGGAATGTATGAACACAATTATTGTCAGCACAAAGCCTTAAAACCTGCTGACTTTAAGCTAAACAGAGCAGCCCTGTGAGGCCCGGCATCTTCTGGGAGTCCAGAAGGCCCTAGTGATAAGGATAGAACATGGACAAGCATGGCCAACACTGTTCATTCCCTACAAGGGTGTCTCCTAGTGCTCACACATCCAAACATGCACATATTATTGTTAGAGTATAGTTGTTATTTTTCTGGGTGTCTTTAAAACAAAGGCCCAAGTAACCATACCATTGGAATAAATGCTAAAACTCAAACAAGAGAATCAGAAGCCCAGTCAGTACAAAGTATGGAAGTATCTTTGATGCTTTGTCTGGAAAATTTCTGCAGGGGTCCAGCAGGGTCCTGGCAGTTCTGAGTCATATGCCAATTAGATCTCCACTATGTCACCTTTTGCAAGGTCAAAGGCAAAGCTTCAGTGTAGTCACCTGAGTAGACAGATTGCTAGGTATCTTCACAATCCAGGACAAATGAATATTGATTATAGACTAGGATTTTTAGAATATTGTTTTCCTCTGCCTTTCTGATTGAAATCGATAAATTAAGCAAACAAAAAACAAAAATGTACGTTTTCAACTGAATGTACCTAGACTCTCCCCTCGGTTTTCACTATGGCTGGAGATGATTTCACACCTTCATCCTTGAGAACAGATTCAGCTCTATGCTAAAAGCAGCTCTCCATGGCTTTGCATTGAAATGGTTGCTCCCAATACAACCACTGGACCATATATCTCCCAGTATGATGGTAAAAACAAGACGGGCCAGTCTCTTAATATTCCTATTAAGCAGTTAGTTTTAAATAAAACAAAAACAACAAAAAATACCTACTACCTTTCAAATCTTGGCTTAGCTCTCACCAAGTGAGAACTGTTTTGTGCAGAGAAGAAAGCTACCTTTTCACAGTGGGAGCGTGGAGACCAGATCTAAAGTCTGTTGCAATTCCATATCACCTCTGCTTTATGCTCACCCTCTATTATTTTTGTGTGTACACTCAAGGTGATAGTCTGTGCCTAGATCTAAAATGCACCAGCGTGGGGATTTTTAAAATTCCTTCAAAATACCAGTTCTTTCCCCACAAGTACAACTGTTCTTGTGCCTTCTGTGGCTTCCTGTTTCATTTCTTATACTTTATTTCCAATGACTACAGCTGCAATAAACACTAGATGATTTTTTTTTCTGGCTGTTTAACATAATGTTGATAGCTATGCATATTTTGTGTCTTTTTAAAAAACAAAGCAGGAGAATAATGTTTTTGAAGAAGAGAAATTTTTAGAACAGTTTGATACACCGCAAATTATTTTTTTTCCCTCAATTCTTTGAGCAGCATTCGAGTTTTGGAGATTCTTGTAGAAGCTAATTTTTTTGTAACTGTGGTGTGACTCTTGTGTTTTCTTAGCCTAATGAGAAGCACTATAGAAGCAATATTTCATACCATGTGCAATGTGTGTGCAGAGGTGTGAGTGTGAACACACAGGCACACACATGTAAAAAATATACATATGTATGCGTGTGAAGTGGAAAGCTTACCTTTTCTTATCTAGACTTAAGAACTTATTTTAGGCATTTGTTATGTTTTGTGAGAAGAATGTTCTATTTGCAACAACACAACATTTCTTACCGTCTCCCTGGCTGTTTAATGGAGGTGTTTTGCATTAAATGGTAAAAATATGTGGAAGATGTTAGGATGTAGTAATTATTTCAGTAAATGTTAACCCCCATATTCCTGAAGTTTGCTTTGTGCCTCTGACTATTACTTAATTGAAGTGTTTTATGTTTGAAGAATCCTTGTTTCTGTGCTAGGAATATGGGTGGATATCATTTTAAAAAATTTAAAAACATCAAAACAGAAACACTAAAGCAAAGGGGAATTTTTATAAGGTGATGTAAATATTTAACCTCATGGCCGTTGTTATGTAAGACATGAGATTTTAATATATCTACAGTGTCACAGCATCTGTTGAATTTGTTAGGGACACTACAGTGACTGTACAGGCAGTTGAAAGCATTCTCAACAAATCCTGTTTTCTATTTGCAAAAGGTAACAGTCTCTACCAGATGTCAAGGGCAAGGGTAATGGTGTGTCTGTAAATCTATGACATTTCTTTTCTGTGTACATGAAGACGTTTAGTAAGTAATCCCTCACATCCCCACACACATGCAGGCTAATACTGACTACTTAGTTAAAGAGTTTTGGGTGGAGTTAAACATAGACTGCTCCCCAAAAGTGACCATAAATTAATCAAAGAGTGGTTTACAGATATTCCCCGAGCAGCAGTGTGTGTAAGGATGTGAACAATCTTTGCTGTGTATATTATAGAGTATTCATTGGTGTGAATAGCACAGCCGTTTCCTCCTGGTGTAAACTCTGTATCTGCAGATGACAGCATTGTTTTCAAAGGCTCCCCTTGGAAAATGTAATGGTTGGTATGTGTTGCCACATCGCACTTCCATGTTCTATGCAAGGAAGTGCAGCTTTGCCTCTGTAGATTCGTTGGTTTTAAACCACCTAAAAAACTACAACTAAAATGCTCATCTTCAGAGCTGGGATCCAAACTGGTGTTTAATCTTTGCATCATTTTGAATGGTCCTTCTAAGACTGTGTGGAAGCATGTGGACATTGAGTCTTCTCAACTGAGCTCTCTCTCAAATCAGACATCCCTGAATGTGCACACACGGCAATAGGCAGGTAAATGGCTGTCCTGCCTCTCTGAAAATGGATTCACTAGATATTTTTTTAATAACAAATTCCCCTGGATATGGGGGAATAAAGCATTTTAAAGTTGTATATTGCCACTTCAAATTTAGATTTAGGAAAAAAATGATGTATTTGGAGTTGGTCTCAGCCACCTCGAAGAGTCAAAGGTCACAGCTTCCCCCAACACTGTCCCAGCCATTTCTCATGTGTATATAGTATAAAACGTGACAAACACTGCCTTTATATGATTTAGCAATATGTTGTAAATAGCATTATGAAGCTCTTTTTTTGTAATAAAGACCCTTTGATTTGAATATAGTACAATAACTGAACTGATGAAGTCAATTTTGATTTTTTTTTTTTAGCTAGAGGCAATTTCAATTGTGCGTTTTGTTATTGTCTATTGTTCTGAAGACTGCATAATTTATTGGTTTAATTTATCCTAATTTATTTGATGAAGGTGTACAATTTTGTATTACCAAGATGTACTGTAATATTAATTGATAGGATGAAAACAGTGAGACCCCCTGTCCATATTCAAAGGAAAACAAAAAGGTGCCGTAGACAATTGATTCTAAAGTAAAAAAGTAAAACAATTTAGTTTGGCAGCTACTAAACTTTAAAACAATGAGAAAATAAAGGACAATGTTGTCATGGGGAGGGCGGGGAGGGTTTCCGTTGTGTGTTTTAAGCTTTTCTATATTCTCCGAAGTTTGACCGTTCGCTTTGTACCACTAAAGGGTGCAGTAGTCAACTGCCTTGTGTGCCTTCCATCCTCTCCCAAACTGAATGTATGTGCAGTATATATGCAAGCTTGTGCAAAATAAAATATACATTACAAGCTCATGTCATTTCATTTTTTTCCCCCCGAAAATGCATGGCATTTTGTTTTTGGACATGTTGCGGCTTCTGGCTGGTCTGACTAGTATCAGGTGGTAGTTTTGCATTCATTGATGCTCTTAAACACGCAGCCCATTTTCTTTCTATGTCAGGAGGTTTGCTGTAATGGCTTGCAGAACCTCTCACTCAGATTTAACCTTGGTACCCCTCAAATTGAGGGGAGAGAATAAGTACTTCGGCTGGGGAGATGGCTCCCTGGGCAAAATGCTCGCCATAGCAGTGACAGGGCCTGAGCATGCATGGCCAGAACCCACATAAAGCTACATGTAGGATCAGGAGTCTGTAATCCCAACATCTCTGAGTGAAATATGGAAGGGTGAAGGCAGGAGACCCTGGGAAGCTTGTATTTCAGATAGCCTGAGGATGAAGACCAGGTTAGCCTGAGGGTGAAGACCAGCTAGACTTGGGGGTACACAGATCAGCTAGTTTTGGCATACACAGAGGCAAATAAGACCCAAACTCAAACAAAATGAAAAATAAGGACCTATACCCAAGGTTGTCCTTTGACCTCAATGCATGTGTGCATACCATACTCACACACATGAGCACACAGAAAGATTTCTGAAGGTTGTAGTGCATAGAAACCCTTTAAGTTGGCAATTGCTACTGTTAAACCTGAGAATTTCCAGGACAAAGAACAGTTCCACAATTATCCGATTAAAGTGAGCTTTATTAGTACTACCCAAGAAAATGAACACTGGCCAGGTTCATACCTGGGATTCCCAGAGAAACGGCCCCAACTTTAGGTCAGTCAGGTATTTATGAAAGCAAACGCACACAAGTCTTCCTGCCTTTGTCCAATCAGGAGCAAGCATTCATGCTGACATATTTCCTGCCTACATGCAATCAAGCACATCAAGGGAAACAACCTTGTTTACTGAAGTGAAAACACTTGACTTCTATCTCACAAGCCCCCAGCATTCCAAGAGGTGTCTGTCCTTGAGCGAGTGGGGCTTTCAAGTTAATGTTAGCCCTTATACCATGTCAGTTAGAAAGAGAAAAGATGGTCTTCGGGTTCACATAATAACAAGTTACTCAAGCATGAGGCTGAGGCAGTTCCCACTGTTAAGACTCAGAAGTAAGAAAAATCGTAACATCTTTCTAGAATGTTTTTTCAAACACGATTATTAACATGCTCTAGAAAATAACATTTTTTTAAGTAGTATTATACACTTATTTGGCTTGGAAACAGTTTGAGGAGGCTCCTCAAAGCTTGATGTGCCAGAAGACTAGTCCCCAATATGGCAGTAAGAAGAAAGGAAAGAGTCTTTTAAGACATAAGATGCAATATAAGGCAACTAGGCCATGGGAATGGGGAACCTTCATGATAGGAAGGGCTTGGCACAGTTTTTTAAGGGCCCTGGTAAGTTCTCCCAAGAACAAGTTTGTTTCAAGGGGGCAAATTTGGCCATGGACCCTGTCCTCCTGTTCTACTTTAAAAAGAAGGCTCTTCCTTCCCATTGTGTTCCCACCATTTACAGTGAGGACTTTGCTGAGTGAACCAGTGGATGCAACTGCCCAATTTGGTCAAAAGTATGAATTAAATGAACCGCTTTTTAGCGCTAATATTTTGCTATAACAACTAACAGTGGCCAGGATTGTTTTTTATCAAGAACAAGAACAATTAGCCTGAGGCAGACTAGAGTCTCCACTCGCGGACCTTGCTCTGCCGTGTCTCTGCTCACTATTGCAGACTGCCTCCACCCCTAGGGTCTCTTGTCTTTCACTTCAACAAAGAGAACTTCATGCATTGGTGCAATTGTACAAGGTTGTCTGGAGTCAATGTGATACCAAAACTTTATCAAATAATAATAGTGGGTTTCTCCTTTGGGTTCTTTCTCGACAGAACCAACTTAAATTATAGTTTTCCTGGCCAAAGTGTGCAAAGGGGCAAGCCTTTATTCTCTCTGTGACAAAATATTTATTCCCAGAGTACAGAAAGTAGAATTCCCTAATTTCCCACGCACTATTCCTAGAAAGGAGAAAGCTCAGTCATATAGCAGGCTTCCATTTCCATGGATAATGAGTTAGAACAGGCAGAAATATTTTCTGAAGAGAGTTAATTTTAAAACAATGCTTTTGGAGCTGGAGATGGTTCGATGGTTGAGAGCACTTACTGCTCATGTAGAGGACCTGCATTCAGTTCCAATCACCCATGTTGGATGGTTCATAAACTCCTGAAATTCCAACTCCATATTTGGATGCTTTCCCTTCTGGGCTCTGAAGGTACTGCAAACACATGGTACAATACACACAGGTATCTACACATAATTAAAAACAATAAAAATAAATCTAAAATCTTAGTTTCAAAGTTTTCCTTTGGTGACTAAATTATCTGCTGGCATTATTCTAGAATCATGCAGACCACTGTTCCCAACCCTGATATAATCATGTATATCCGAACTTCACTCACATATTTCTTGAGGGACACTTGTACTCAATTCCTACTGGAAACACACAGTTCCCATGCTAGTAAAAAGCACAGTTTATTCATTTTACTTATTATTAACAGCTTACAAGTTTTCCATGCAAGTGTGTCCAACTCACTCATGGCCAAGGATGTCTACAATTGATGCCCAACACAAGCCTAAACTCATTTTAAACAGTATGAGGACTTTTTTGTGACTATTTCTTCCTGTAAACTGTTCTCAAGTGTGAACTCTACAGATGACAATGATGTGTGGTGATGTCAAAGGCTGGACATGCTATCCACTAAGATTCTACATGGATTCGTAAAGAATGTATAACATGCATCTGAGCAGGAAATAGACACCTTGAATCAGAGTCATAGGGACATATTTAACCGTACGTGCCTATGCTCATGTGTAGAAACCGATTTTACATAGATACATATAACCACATCAGATATTTGAATGAAATAAGGGAGGAGAAGAGGGGTTAAGATGACCAATAGCAAGACAGAAACGGAGAAGACAGAAGGTAAAGAAGGCAGGGAGATGCAGTCAAGGTCCATCTCATACTAGAAATAAGTTTTCTTCATGAAGCTCTAGCACTATGCATGATGAATATAGAGTATTGTTTTAAAGTCTTTGATAATCGAAAGAAAATATTGGCCATATATTATGGTCTACAGACATTTTGTTTCTTTGCAAAAGACTATCCCTAGGGAGGTATCCCATGTTGGCTTTGAACTCACAACCTTCCTGGCTCAAACCATCCCAGTGTCTTGGATTCTAAGTGTGCTGTGAAAGAAAATAGTAGACAGTCTTAGAAAAGAAAGACTGGTAACTATGAGAATTGTAAAAGATACAAAAGAAATAAATGTCACCCTTTCATCACCAGGACAGAGGAGTGCCCTGGGTAAAACCCAGTGGTTACTTTTGAAATAAAAACTCAATTAAATTTGAGGGAAGTCCTGCCTGCATTCACTCAGTTCTTACCCTCCAGTGTTCCAGGAGCACTAGGAACCTTCAAGACTAGATAGAGTGATTAGAGCCCTATAAGTCAGCATGCTGGCTTCCACCAAAGCATTCCTAGGTGAAGAGGAAAAAACAAAACCAAAAACTTTTTCTTTACAATGTTTTTGTTCTCATGAGAAATTTAGGTTGAAGAGCAAGCATGGCAAGAGGAAAAATCTGAAAGTGGCCAAGTATGGCTGGACCTGTCTCTCTGTGTGACTATCTTACCTCTATTAAGGATCTCGGCCCAGCACTGGGTCCAAGTGTTTCCTGCCGCCACAGCCCCTTCACAGGGGCAGGCTGTTTAGTAAAGCAAGAGTTAAGATTTCAAGGATTCTGTGCTGTTCTTACCACTAGTTGATTCCTGGAGTCGTGTGGGAAGCATATAAAAAAGGCTTGCTCTCTTCATGTTAGCTCCGAAGTGCCCCACTGAGTGGCAAGGAACTAGACAGGTTTTCCCCACCTCTCCCTTATTTCCCAGGAGTCAGTGTCTCACTCACTGGAGCAGGGATGGGCCGGCCCCTGGGTGACAGATGTATAGTGCTGAGGGCACAACGGGCTCTTCACCAAGGCGCTGGAATGGGGACTCTAGTCGTGTTTGTGCAGCAAGTACTCTTACTCACTGAGCCATGTCTCCAGCCCCAGCCAGGGACAAGCTCAGCCTGAGAGAAGTGTTTCAGAACTCTAGAGCAATGTGGTTCTGCCATTGGGACCCCAGGTCAAAACCTTTTAACAGAAACATTTTCATCATCATACTGAAGAACTTAAAAAGTTCCTTGGTAAAGCACTTCTCTGCTTAAAATGATAACCTCCTGGATAAAATAGAAGATCTCTATGTAAAAATGTACATGCAAGAGCTGAAAAGATGCTTGAAGGATAATGGCACTTGCCACCAAGCATGATGACCCAAGTTCTGTTTCTAAAACCCACATGGTAGAAAGGAAGAACTCACCCCACAGGCAGCCCACTGACCTGCACAAATACTTCATGGCACACATAAACACACACATAATAAATAATGAATGTAATAAATTTTAGTATGCCCGTGAAATTAAATAAGTAGGTTGTGTGGGACCATCTTCTTAAAGTGGGATTTTTCCGCTAAGCCACAATGGCCCAGCACTCACTGGGTTGCAAAAGACATCTTCTGTGAAGAGTGTGAAAATTAAACCACACTGGATTCTCCCAAACCTTCCCAAGAGAGATTATGCCATAGAAGGAGCTCAGGCCTGGGTCAGAACTCATGCAAACCATAGTTAGCTAGTGCCCTTCTCTCTTAGTCAATATAATATATCTTGTCATCTTGCCAATGCATTTTGAATTGTGATTAAGAATGACATCCTAATCCACGCCAACTTCCAGGACAGACTTTGAGGACCAGCCTTTGTCCCCAGAGCTATTTCCTGAGCTCAGAACTGTAGCTGCCTGGCCACCCCCACAGCGTGGGTCCAGGAGTGGGGCAGCTTAGAGAGATCAAGGTACCATTGCACACTGAAACAGAATGTGTGGGCGCCCTACCCTGGCAGAAGGAAGGGCCTTGTTTGTAAAGCCCCCTGCAGGGCCGCCCAGGTGTGGTAAGAGGGGGCTCTGGAGACCTTTGGCAACTACCCTGGAAAAAATGCCTGTGTCTCTGCAAATAAATCCTGCAAGTGTAGAAAAGACTAGGTTTGCCTGATGTTTGTGGAAACAGTACCCAGTGCTTTACTGGTGTTGGAGACGGCCTGGTGAGAACAGCCTGAGGACTAGCAATGACAGGAGCAGATGTCTTGTCCTTGTGACTTCTGACCTACTGGAAAACAATTCCTCAAAACCAATGTTCTTATTTCCAGTTATTCACAGCTGGAAAGTCTTTGGTAACCATTTAAAAGAAAATGTACCCACTGTCTCCCTTCAAGGCTTAGCAAATGACATGGAAATTGGACCAAAGCCTCAAAGCCTGGTGTCATGGGTATGAGAAGAGGTGTCCAAACCTTCCCAGAAAACCCATGAAGAATGCACAGGCTATCAGTTGAGCGCACTCAGTATCCAGCAATCCATGCTGTACACATCATAGCTGCATATATGAAGTATGCAGTGAGGAAGGTGAATTCCTAAGCAAAGGAAAGACAAATTATAATTTAGCTGAAAGTAAGAAATGTTAGCTCTGTGTTACAGTGCTTGGCTAGTATGTAAGAAGTCCCAGGTTTGATCCCTGGGAACACACACACACACAAATTTAAGAAAGTTTGATAGAACTGAGAGCCATAGAAGAAATGACGAAGGTTATCCAAGAAACAAACACGTAACAACATTAACTCATATTCTCCCAAAGTACTTGGTCTCTATAGCTTTATGATTGAATGTAGCCAAGTATTCAAAATAATCAATGTTACAGCTTACTCATATGTATGTGCACAGATGGTCAATTCTCTTGTAAAGTTCGTGTTCATGAACACAAATAGAAGAAAACAGGCACAGTCACTCCAGCGGGTATAAAAGACAGCATGCCACTGACAAGTGGAGTTCAAGGAAGGCCTGGGCTTGTTCCCAGGTAAGAACACGGGAAGAAATGGCAGCAGAGATCAGTGTGTCTTGTCTTGTGGGAACTGTGAACTCACTCAAGTGCCCCCTGCTGCTCCCTTTCTGTCTCACAAAGCAGACGTTGCCCTTTTGACACATCAGTTTGCCGCATCGCCTAACTCCGAGGCCACCTCTCACTTTTCTTGGAACTCGAAGGCTTTGGACAAAGCCAGGTTCAACCGGAACAAACTCCAGCTTTTCCTCCAATTATTAAACAGAGAAGCAGAAGAAAGAAATCTGGGGCTGGGGGTCAGCTCAGCTGACAGAGGGCTTGCACAAAGCCCTGGGTTCCAGACTCAGATCCACATAAAACTGGATGTGGCATTGCATGGGCAAATCAGGAGTACAAAGCCAGCTAGGCTATCTGAGAGTCTGTGTCAAACAAATCTAGAAGTCTAGAATAAATAGAATTGTGAATTAAAAACAAATTATCCATTCTATACTAATGCAACCCTCACATTTCATTTTCTGAAATGAGGACTTCTAGTTACAGCCTATTTCTTTAAGTCCCACAAGGGAAGAATAAGATGTTAGGCTGTGAAGAAATCTGTCCCAAACAGCACTGTCTCCAGGAAATACAGTGTGTTTACCAAAGTCTTCACCATACCAAATAGCCTTGTGGTAAAAGGAACATATGAAGTGTTCATCATGTTTTTATTGCATCTTTCAGATAGAGTCTTATACATCCCAGGCTGACTTTGAATTTGCTAAATATCTGGTGTTGACCATAAACTCCTGCTTACCTTCCCTCTACCTTCCAGATTCTAGGGTGGCAGATGTATACGTCTTAGTATGGCACCTGGTTCATATCTTTTTATTTCTGACCTTTTAAAAATGTGTGTGTGTGTGTGTGTGTGTGTGTGTGTGTGTGTGTGTGTGTGTGTGTGTGTGTGCGTGCGCGCACGCTCTTGTGATGGTGGGATGGAGGACATGCTTATAGAGGCCATAGGACAACCCTGTGGGGTTGGTTCTTACCTTCTATCTTCAGGGATCAAACTCATATGTCCACATCTGCACTACAAGTGTCTTTACCCACTGAGACATATCACCAGCCCTATCTTTGAGTTTTTAATTTTACTAACTTTCTCATTAGTGAGATAAGGTCTCACTATTGTAGCTCAGTTTGGCTTAGAATCCGTTATCTTGCTTCAGACTCCCAAATGTTGGGATAAGAGGTGTGTGCTCCAGACCTGGCTTACTTTTAGTTACTTTAATCTTAACGTCCTGAACACAAATGAAGTGGAATGGCACACAGATCAACCGTGGGACTCTCCCCAGCTCCCTCCAGCTCTTCCCCCTCTAACTTGGGCTCCAGAAGCAAAAGAAACCCGTGGTAAAATCTGGAAACTCACAGTTAACAGTGGAATCAAGGGTGGTAAAAAGACCTGGGAGGGCACTTCTTCCTTCGATGTTGGTCAATATTGGTAAATAGGTGCAGCATCCACTTGGCAGGGAATGGAAAAGATGTCTCTATTCAAATGTTTTAGGGATGAGCAAAGATGAGGCAGAAACCCTGTTCATAGAAGAGCCTGGTGCAAGCATCAGATGCAATAGGCCTATCTCTGCTGATGCTCCATCTAGCTGTCAATTTTCTGTACAGATTTGTACATAAGTCCTTAGGCATGCCAGACTTACACACGTGTTTCTACTAAAATGTGATTTAACTTCTTCTAATAGTTCAACCGAACCTCTACCTCAAGCTTCTTTTTGGGATTTGTGCATACAGTGTGTGTGTGTGTGTGTGTGTGTGTGTGTGTGTGTGTGTGTGTGTGTGTGTGTGTATGTGTGTGTTGTGTGTGTCTCATACATGCACATGAACTTGCATGTAGAACCCAGAGGACAACTGCAAATAACATTCTTAGAAGTACCACCCATGTCCTTTGAGACCATGTCTCTCATTGGCTCAAAGTTCATCAGTTAAGTTAGTAGAGAGCTGGTCAGTGAGCGCCAGAGATCTTCTGCTTTCCTAATAGCATTATAACCAACTGCCACCACATCTGACATATTTACCAGGGTCCCGGGGATCAAACTCAGACCCTCTTTACCAACTAAGTTTCTCCCTAGCTTCTGACTTAAGACTCACATGTCCTATCTGGATCCTGGATCTCTCTTTGTGATGAAGAATGTCATATTCCTTAATAATGTGAACTCAGGACACTTTCCTCCACTCTATGGCTGAGGTCAGCAGGGGACTTCGTATTCTGTAATGTTGAGGGTTTTACCAGCAAGCAAACAAGCCACTACCTCACAGGAAGCACATAAAGAGGTAAAATCACAGAGGCACCAGGGGACAGGAGCCATTTGCTGTCTGAGAGGAACTGAGCTGAGCTGCTTCCTGGGATGGAGCCACCAGTCCATATCATATGTACAGTGTGTTGTCTGAACCAAGAGGCTCCCATCAGCGGTGTGCGGTTCGGTTCCTTCCCAGACAGAGGGAAGTGCACCTTGTGTGTGGTCCCTACGCTATTGGCTACAAGCTCAGACCTCAGACCGCAGCAGAATCCTCTGAGTGCTTCTAAGTCAAGGTTTGCTCCTAGTAAAATACCATGCATTCCTTGAGCTTAGGAATGCGACAAATGTGTAGTGGGATATGCCAGGGATAGCCTGTGCTCAACAAATCATTGAAGGAGAAGTCAGAGAGGAAGAGTCATTGTTCGCAGTGAGGAACGAAAGGCATGCTGGTCTCTAAGCACAGTCAGGTGCTCAGGCAACTCTTTTCTTTCTTTTCTCAGTTTATCAGGCCAAAGGAACCTGTGGAGCTTCTGGAAAGGACACGGGCAGAATGAATGAGCTGAGTATGTGCCTTGTCCTCTGACCGTGTGTGCAGGTGTGTCAGAAATGGAAGGGACTGTCATGTACACATACATGCATGCACGCACACATACACATTCATGCATACATATACATATTACTCATGCACATATATACAGAGACACATAATACACATTTATATACAGAGATACATTAACACATGCATTACATATACACACAGACACATACACATTCTCACACACATACATGCACACACAAATATATGAATGTATACATATATGAACACACATATACTTATATATACTCAGACATACACACATGCTCTTACACTCACATACAAACACACACACACACACCGTTGCTTTTAAGTTTTTGTTTTGAACCATAAAATAATGGGTTTCAAGCACAGAGAACTGTGAGGGAAGTTTACTTTGAGCAAACCAGAGTTCAAAGGTAAGTGATCAGAAAAGATACAAGCTAACAAAATATATGGCACAAGGTCTGGGGGTGTAGCTTATGGCTGAGCACTTACTTAACATATGTAAGACACTGGATTCCATCCTCAGGAAAGAAATACATATACATATGTATATAACTTTATGTATACATATATATGTATAAAAGTATGTACATGATGACACATTTTCCTGTGCATTTGGCTAGGTGGCCCAACAGGAAAATGGGTAATGGTGAGGAAGACTGTGCTGTTAGAACGTACTCGGAGTTTAATGAGACCGAATGCTTCTCTAGAGAAAGTTTTCAAAGGACATGACTGGAAGACAGGAAATCTGATCACCCATGCCCCCACCTTCCCTGACCTCTCACCCTGAGCTTCAGGAAAGGAAAATCAATGTGCCCCAAAGAGCAGGAGCCCAGGTCTGGGGCTGGAATTTGACCCACGCAGAGTGTTTACTGATCTAGAGAAGGGACACGCTCAGTGAGCTCATCCTTATCTTGAGAAGCGCCTGGGGAGCTTGGACTAAGGCAAAGCCACGTTTTATAAAATGAAAATTTACCATCCACTTTTGTCCATGCACCCTCAGAGAGAATATCATCCCACATGACTCCGAAGACTGTGTCTGAAATGGCAACAGGCTGTCAGACGCTTAGAGAAACCAAACTTTATCCCCAAATGTCTTCCGTTTCCCTCTCTGGCTCTGGTAGCCTCTACCCCCTCCCCACCTTCTGCAAATATTGACTGAGTTCAAGGGCAGTGGTCTAACTTCAGAGTCAGCATGAGGTGGAATACTCAAGATGGTGTAATCCCTGCTAATGAAGAACACAGTGAACCCCAAGGTCAGTGACAGGCAATTCCTGTCCCCTGACCCAGTTGATATTTGCTTTATCAAGTCAGGGGCTATTCTTGTCATCATTGTTAATCTTGCTCTCAGCAGATCGGTGCTGGCCGAGGGCATGCACTTGAGGTATGTTAGAAGAATGGAAGGCTGTGTTGTGGGAAAGAATTTTTGCTAATTCTGTCTGCCTACAGCTTCCTCACCCTGTTCATCTGGTCTTAACTCAGTAAGCAAAATTAACAAAGTCCAGAAAGTGTGGTGACCTGGCTCCAGGAAGTAGATTTGGGGGTCAAGAGCACAAGACAGCAGTACTGTCTGCTGACCACAAATTCTCTTTCTCTTGGGAACAACTTAATTTGGCCATGGGTAAGGTCTTGATGGAATATTTTTGCCTGCAAGAAATCCATGGCCATGTGGCTCCTTTAGTTCATAGAGACTCATTTTTGGCCTCCGTGTGACACAGTTCTTGTCTGGAAGATTTTTGGGGGACCTGAGATCTCTGGAGGCTTGAGCTGGGAGTAAGGATGAGGTGGCACTGTTGACCCATGCATGGACTTTGTAGCAAACAGCCATGGATCAAACTCCCACCTCCCTGAGCCTCGGCATCTTTGTGTGTGGAAATAATCGTAGCAATGTTCTCCTTGCAAGACTGTTAGGGGGATTAAACACGGCATTGTATCTGAAAGCATTCGGCACACTGCCTGCTGCTTCAAATGGGATTAATACCTTTTAACCTCCTTCCTTCCGCTCTGACACTCCAGCTGCTGGCATATCCCCTTTCTCTGCTGCATACATTTGACACAGTGGAACCAAGCCAGTCACACTGGAGGGGTTGATGTCCTTGTAAGAATGAATCAAGGAAAGACGAGGCTCAGTTTGCTCAGAACAGCAGTGCTGAACCCAAGCCATGTGAGCCCCACACTTGCTGGAAAGAATGTAAATCTACACATCAACTTGAGGTTGTGTAGTGCTTCCCAGAGAAAGACAAGAAGCTAAAACAGGAAAGAGATAAGAGAGAGGGGCCAAATCTCCATGTAGAAACCTTCTTTGGTGAGAAATTTTTAAAAGTCTGTTAAGCATAGTAACCATCATATACTTTTTTTAAATATAAATTTGTAACCAAGTTATCCAACAGGCCAGTAGATCTTGATAGGTTGGTCAGAGGAGGAATTCCTTTAGACTCACAGCTATACTGATATAGTCTACTGAGAGTTATACCCCCAACATGCCTTGGAGAACTACAGTGGACCTCAGGGACATCCTTCCTTGAGGATCATGACAAGATTGGAACCCAGCAAGCTTCATCTCCTTTATCAGGCTCAGCTCTCAAGGGTGCCTCCAGAGCACTTGTTTCCTGGCCTCAGATAAAATAACTGCATACAGTGTTATATTGGTTACTTTTCTGGGGCTCCCACAAAGTATGACTCCCAAGGCAAATGATAAAGAAAGGGTTTGTCTGGCCATATGGTTCCAGGAGCATAAGAGTCTGTTGCCATCATGGTGGAGAAATGACCAGCATAGCGACCGAAGCAACTGAGGGTTCACGTCTTGAACCATAAGCCGGGAATGGTATGAGATTTTGACACCTCAAAACCCAGTGACTTCCTCTGGCAAGACTACACTCCCTAAACCTACCCCAAAAATCATCAGTTGGGGACCAAGTCTTCAAATGCCCGAGACTATAGGGAACATTTCTCACTCACACTATCTTAAGTGTTGATGGTTAAAATTCAAAGATGTCAATGTCAGTGGGTATGTGTGGTAGTTTGAATGGCCCCCAAAGGGAGTGGTACTCATAGGAGGTGTGGCTTAGTGGAGTAGGTGTGGTCTTCTTGGAGGAGGTAGTCTAAGATACAGGGTGCTGCTGACTGCAATTCACTTCTCTCTCTCTCTCTCTCTCTCTCTCTCTCTCTCTCTCTCTCTCTCTCTCTCTCTCTCTCTCTCTCTCTCTCTTGGGCTGCTTCCATTCTCTGTTAGCAGGTTTCTTTGGCAGCCACACTCACATTCTCACCATCCCGAAGTAGTGGCCTAATAGAAAGATGGAACGGCCTTTTTGAAGACACAGTTACAATATCAATTTGGTGGCGGCAGCCTGGAGGCTAGGTCAGGGTTCTTTACTTGTCAGTATATTCTTTGAATCAGTATCCAATTCTCCCATAGCCAGGATCCATGAGTCCAGGGATAAAGGAGTGGAAAAGGCAATAGTTCCACTCACCATCACCCATAGTGACTCACAAGGAAAGCTTTGCTTCCTATTCACACAACCCTAAATTCTGCTGACCTAGAAGCTTTGGTTCCAGAGGGGGATACTCCTGCCAGGAGCTGCAACAAACATTCTGTTGATCTGGAAGCTCAGACTTCCCTCTGGCCACTTTGTGCTTCTTAAACCAACAGGCTAAGAAAGGAATAACAGCTTTAGGAGGGTTGATAGATCCAGATTATCATAGGGAAACTGGATTGCCTCTCCCCACCATGGAGGTAAATATGATAACATCTGGAGTGCAGAGGACCCTTTGGGATGCCTCTTGGTGCTACTGTACCCTGTGATTAAAGTTAATGGGAAGCTACAACAGCCTGGTCCAGGCAGGATGACAGAAGGTATAGATGCATCAGGAATGAAGGTGTGGTTTACTTCTCCAGGAAAAGAGCCAAGACTTGCTGAGGTGCTTGTGAAGGTGGAGAAAATACAGAATGGATAGTGGGGGAGAGTAGTCCTAAATACCATCTAAAACAACTTTCTCTGTGCTTGCAAGTCAAGATATAGGTCGCTAGGTTGCTTCTCCAGCAACATGTCTGCCTGAACGCTTCCATGTCACACCATGATGATAATGGACTAAACCCCTCAAAATTCAAGCCACTCCACTTAAATGTTTCTCCTTTATAAGACTTGCTTTAGTCATGGTGTCTCTTCACAGCAATAGAAACTCTTAACTAACAATCCCATACCCTGTGCAGAAATGCTCCATGTATCTCCATGCAGGAGACAATTATAAAAAATGCTACATTGAGAATGTACCTGTTTGATGTGGGGGAAACTGACACATCAACCTTATAAAGAAATGACCTATTTATATTTTCTGAATCTGGCTTCTATTCTTCCGCCCTTGGTTCTCTGCAGTATCACCATAGGGAGAACACAGGAAGAAATGAGAAAGGACCCTACAAGATATCTAACAAATAATCAAAGATCTAATGTATATTTTTCTATGTACTAGCAACAAACAATATACAGTGGAAATAAAACAGGAATCACACACATAAATATTAGGACCAAAGATGTAAAACCCTGTTGTAAAGATACAAGAAAACATTTGCTAATACTGGAAAGACTGGCAAGAGCAGTAACCACCATGGGCTACATTCTTGCAGTGAGCCAGGAGTCCCCTAGACTTTGACAGAAATGATTTCCTTGGCTGCCTCTGAACTGTCACAGGTGGTTAAAATTACATTCTCATTTTCTTTTTTAAAAGGGAAACTAGAGCACATCAAGGAAAAGTAACTTTTGAATGGGAAGACACAAAATGGTAAGTATATTTATTTTCCCTAATTTATTCAGTTGCGTTACCTTGAAAATTAATGCAATAAATTTGCTGTAAAAAATTAAACCAACCTCAATCAAACTTCATAGAATGGTTCGTGGAAATGTATGAACCACTTTCAAGTTTACCAAGAAGAGAAAAGGGCCTTCATGGAAAGCCACAGCAAAGCTGGAGGGGGCGATCGGCTAATGAGCTATCAGAATTAAACCACTACGATTTATTGAAAGGTTTGCCATTAACGTTCTGTACAATTGTCAGATGCGTAAAACCTTATGACAGAGACTAGAGCCCAGAGGACTCTCAAAGGATGCACATTTTGACCTCTTTTCCCTATGTTTTCTCCTAAAGATCTACAAAGTATGGAACCACAGTCATTATTTATCTGACAGCTGAGAAAGAACATTTTAGAAGTGGATTTGTAAACACAGGAATGTCACAGACAAACACAGGAACGTAACCAATGCTAAAGACTGCTTTCAGGCCAGAGGAAGAAGATGAACCACTTAGCAAGGAATTCGAGGTAAATCTGCTAATGAGATGAAGATGTCTAGGCTTAGTGGCACACCTGGACCCTCAGTGCTTTGTAGCCACGGACAGAAAGATTTGAGTCTGTGGATAGGTCCTGGCTACACAATAGTATCCTTAAAGAACAATATCAGAACCTACAACAAGGTCAATTTAAAAATAATAAAATAAAGATAGATCACCACTGCATGACATATGTAAAATGAGTTCTTGATAAAAGGTTGAAAATAAAACACACACACACACACACACACACACACACACACACACACACACACACACACACCTGGAAAACTGATTTAGTGGGTAGTTTAGAAAATACCCTAAACTTGACAAGATCCAGAAGTCATAAACAGAAGTAAAGTGAGAGAGGGTCACTGCTTTAGTTACTTTCTTTATGACAGTGGCAAAAAGCAGCTGTGGGAAGAAGGAATTTGCTATGACTTCTGGTGTGAGGATCCCACTCATCATAATAGGGATAGGATGACCATAGGGGTGACCCTAGCTGTGGCTGTGAGAGAGTAAGGCTGGTCACACTGAATCCATGGCCCAGAAGCAAACAGGTAAGTAGCAATATATCATTGGCTTTCCCGTTTTTATCCCATTCAGGAATCCCATCCAAGGGATTGAGCCATGGATCTTCCCTCCTCAGCTCAATCTCTCTAGGAAAGTCCTCATTGAGATGCCCAAAAGTATATCTTCCAGGTATTTCTAAGTCCAGTGAAGTCGAGGATGAAGATGGACCATTGTAGTTACATAAAGTTGCATCTCAGCAATAATAGCAATGGGACTGTGGGGCAATCAGAGAGAGTAAGCAGGAAGAAAGCATACTTCACATAAATATAGACTATTAGTCTTATATAAAGGCATCTGTAAATCTAAGTAGGACCACATGCTGGCTAAATGACCAAGGGTATGAATGGTCAAAGCACCAGAGAAGACAGTACACTGGAAAGTATGTGCATCTTCACTGGTCATCAGAAAGGAAGCACAATGTCATTTTGGCCAATGAAATTAGAGAAGTAGAAATGATGTAAGAATGTCTTTCTGTATGCTGTGAATATCAATCTTTAAATAAAGGAGCTGTTTTGGCACATGACAGGGACCATAGAAAAAGTAGGAGGAGAAATCAGAGCATAGGTAAGAGAAGCAGGGTGGAGTCAGACAGACGGAGCCAGAAGCCCAAAGGAGCAACATGTAAAGAACACAGGCGAGCCACGAGCCACGTGGCAGACAGATTAATAGAAATGGGTTGAGTTAAGATGTAAGAGCTAGCTAGCAATGTGCCTGAACCATAGGCCAAACAACATAAAGTTAATATAAGCGTCTAAATCATTTCTGGGGTCCTGAGCAGCAGAGGATGGCTAAGGGGTCTGGGGCTACAGGTCTGTGGGTCTAGATCTCTGGCCACTATTACATAGAAACATTGTTATCCAGGTTGGATAAGAACATGGGGACCTGGCTCTCCTGTAGCTGAGGACAAAATGCTGTGGGACTGTGCTCTTTTGCCCTGTAAATATTTGTTTAATAAAATGCTGATTGGCCAGAAGCTAGACAGGAAGTAGAGGTGGAGCTACTAGACTAAGAGAATTCTGGGAAGCAGAAGAATGGGGGGGGGGGGATTCCTGCCAGACGCAGAGGAAGGAGGACGAGAATGCTGCAGTGAGAATAGGTACCAAGCACATGGCTAAGCATAGATGGGAATAATGGGTTAAAGTAAAGAGTAAGTGTTAGCAAGTAATAAGCCTGAGCCGCAGGACAAACAGCTTGTAATTAATACAAGCCTTTGCGTGATTATTTGAGACTAAATGGCCGCAGGACTGACCAGATGAGATAGAAACTTCTAACTACAGTAGATAGTTCTTTTTTTATAAATGGGAACAAGTGGACAGTGTCAAATTTTTATATGATATTATAATTCTATGATTGCTACACGGAAACATTCAGAAAATGCCCAAAATATCCAAGAAGCATCATTCAACCATTGTTTTTAAATGCAGAAATAAGGTACCTCAGCAGACAACAATCAAATACAGTGTTACTTCCTTGTTTGAGGTATCAGTGGATGATATTTACAAGTCTTTATAATGACAATAAAAAGATAAATCAAATTATTAACTGAAAGAATCTGGGATCAGATTAATAATGAAGTAACATATTTTGTTGATCCCTGAATTCATCCTTCCCCATGTCAACAGTTCTAACACTCACGTCATGATCAGTGCTTCGTACACCGGGGCAGAAGTTTCGTCTTAGCAGAACCTTGAATAATGGCGCACCTTGTAATCGATGCAGTTGAGTGAAGAGACATAGTCACTATATGACCCCATTCTATTCACTCATAGACCAAACAGACTAAATCACTGGGCCCTTACCTGAGGCCTTCCTGTGTACTGGTGTGGTGAAGGGAGGCTGAAGGGAAGAACACTGACTTCTCCCCATAGGAGCCACTTGGTCTGTCCATTCTGGACTTGCCTCACTTGCCCACTTCAAAGATTCTCCATCAGATCCACGCAGGTCACCAAAAAGGGAGAGAAATCTACCAACCCCACATTGGCAACGTGCTTCATGCCGGGTGATGACATCTTCTCCCCAAATGACTTATACCATCATCCATACACTGCTGGCCAAGCTGAGAGCCCACAATCCTCTCCGCCTTTTTTCTCTGGATCCCATGTCTCATGAGTACTCTCTGGCTTTTAATTGGCCTTCCTTCTTCATACCTGTAGGGCCCTACTGGACATCAGCTATTGCTGCCATCCTCTCTCTCTCCCGTCTACCACAGCAGCTGATCCACTCCACCTGCTTTCCCTCCTCAGCATGGCTTCAGGCTTCTGAACAGTAGTATCCAGAGCAACTTTCTAAGGTATTAATATAAAATACCAATCCACTTATTTACAATCTGGTCTTTTATCATTGCTCCAGGGTAAAAGTCCACACGCTTTAGGAATGTTCTAGAAGCCCTTCCTGTTGCTGGCTGTTCTACTCCCGCTCTAGGGGCTGTTCCTTCTGAACACCCTCCATGTGCTGCTAGAAGGTAATCGATCTTTCTAGACCACATCTGAACATGGTATTGCCCAGATGGGACTATTCTAAGGTTTCCTGTCACTGCAGTATTACAATTAAGTCTCTCAGAAAATACACCAGACCTCAGTTTCCCTTCAGCCTCTTTTCCCATGCTTCTGCTCTCTTCTCTCATCTTTGCCTTTGTGTAGCACTCATACAGTACTGAGTTGTTTGTGATTCCCGACACATCCTGTGGTTTGATGCCATCTGCATGCATAACCCCTGTGCTTGGGTGTCTGTCTTTTCCTGTTTGTTGCAATGCCTCTTGGTGACTCTTTAGAGCATCCTGGATGTGTGGGCTGTGAGGACCCAGAACACACCAGTCCAACCCAACAGTCTAACCTGAGAAAAAAATCTGCAGTAGGTGACAGTGACTCAAACGCTTGTGTTCTCTGTGCTCATTCTGGGAAAATAAAATGAGCGGCGTGGTGATGTAGACCAACAAAAGCTGGATAAGAACCTAAAACGGTAGAAGTGTGGGATAAAGAAGTAGAAACAGGAAGATGTAAGGAAGATAAGTTGGAGTAGGTGGCTCAGACAGGAAGTGTATCAAGTAGGGATGAGAACTTGAGGTTCCAAAGAGGCATCTTCAGAAAGAAAAACAAAAGACTCTCACATGGGCTCTGCAGAATGAGTAAGAAGCTGGAAGAGATTGTCAAAACGGTAATGCAGTTATGTCTTCTTTCTCGTTATATAGCTCAAATAGAAACTCCAAGAGAAAGAAAGTAAACCAAACAGATACCAAGAATGAAGTGGCAGATAGGAAAACTAACAGGGCTTTATAGAACTGGTGAAGTATAAGACAGCATGTGTATGTTTTAGAAAAACATTTGCCATGCCAAATGTTATCGAAAGTGAGCTGGGGTCATGATACCCTTGTTTGGGAGGATAATGAGAGGGTTTGGAATAGTGATTCTCAACTTGTGGGTCGTGACCCACTAGGAGATTGGAATGATCTTTTCATAGGGTCACATGTCAGATATTTACGTTACAATTCATAACAGTAGCAAAATTATAGTTATGGTTGGGGGTCACTACAGCATGAGGAACTGCATTAAAGGATCTCAGCATTAGAAGGTTGAGACTCACTAGCTAAAGAATTGTATTAGCCAGGTAGGGTAGCACATGTTCATAATCCAAGCACTCAGGAGGCCGAGGCAGGATTATGAGTCTGAGGGCACTCGGCCACATAGAGTTCTGAGCCATTCTGGACTACAAAATGAAAGTCTGTGTCAAAAAGGAAAAAAGAAATCCTTTCAATATTAACAACTAAGCCATTAACCTGGAGGTGGTGCGGGGGGGCCGCGCACAAAGATATATGTGATCAGGGGAAATAACTTACAGTGTGCAGTGCTGTGTCTGTGACGGGGCCTGAGGCATGACAGGCGATCAACTGCTATTTGATGAGTGACTTTGACCCAGTAGAAAAGGAACACACCTCCAACCTACTGCCTTAAGAAGCACCCAGAAGTCAGAATGATAACAACATAAGTTGTTCCAGTTACCTCCAGTTACTGAGAATAGACATATGGGCCTAAAAGAGAGAACTTGAGATGGCTCCAGGAAAGTGAATAAGAACCAGCAACATTAGCAATGATAAAGCAAAGGTGTAGTGGGCCAACATCAGGGTGGCTGCTATCCTGAGCGGTCACATCACAGGCCGGAAGAGACAGCACAAGAGCGACTTTCAGTGAGGATTTCTGGCGATACCAGCACATGCAAAAGAGACCAGTGGAAAGAGTCCGGCACCCAGGGCTGCCAGCAGGTCCCCTGCCCTGAACACAACCCCCAGCGAACTTATTCCAGACTACAGCTTGAAATCCTATCTATATGCTGACAGCTCCCCAGCATGCAGCTCCAGCTGGATGAACCCCCAGACTCTTCCATCCAGCTGTCTAGTCAACATTTCCATGTGGACTCCGACACTGCATTTCATGTTTAACAGTCCCCAAGTTGAACTTCCAATGTTTCTGTCTCCAGGCCCACAGAACACTTTTCTCTCACTCGGTAAACCCAGTTCTGGTTTTTTAGCTCTGGATGCCCAAAGCATTGAACAATTTTTTTTTTCCTTTTTCTCCCACATTCTCTAACTGACTGGTGATCTTCTATGCACTAGCATTGAGAAAGCAGAACTTTCTGCTTTGCCACAAACCTTCGTGTTTTTTCTACCCAAGTTTTCGGTATCTCACCTTGTTTTTTGCTCTCCACGTGTCCTCAACCAGCAGCTAGACTGATCCTGTTATGGCTGGCTCTGCAATGTCCTCCTAAAACTCGCGAGTTGAAGAGTTGGCTTGCAACTGAGGGTAACGCTGGGAAGTGGATCCATGGAGGACTTTTGAAACTCACCTCCTCCCACCTCCCACTGCAAAGCTCTTTAAGTTCTTGTGCACTCATCCATCTTCCTGCCCTCCCCAGCCTCTCCCAGGCGGAACAGTAATAACTAAAGAACAGAAAGCATAGAATCCCGGGAGACAGAAAAGGGACTGCTGAGCAAAGCTCCATCCAAAGGATGAGAGAATACTATGATCTGGACAAAAAATGTCCCTGGCCATGAACTGAAGGTGTGGTCCCCAGCAGGAAACATTAGCAAGGTGACCAGGTTATGAGGAAGCCAGTTCTATCAACGGACTGATGAATCCACAGTTAAATGGTTATGAAGAGGCAGGAGCTGGCTGGAGCATCCTTTCCCCGTCTCTTGCTGTTTCCTGGATGCTTGAGTGAGCAGCTTCCTTCCGCCATGCTCTTCCGTCTCAGTGCTGCCACTCTGCCCCAGGTCTAGACACACTGGAGTCAAAGAGTCTGAAACTGTGGGCAAAAATAGCTCTTTCCTTATTGAAGTTTTTAGAAACTTCTGTCACCCGGAGGAAAGACTAGTGAGCCCTGAACTATAGCCTGGAGGTCAGTAGCAACCAAGGATTTAGATATGCCTCAGGCCAGATTTTCCCAATCTGGGAGAAAGGAAGAATGTAGAGGCAAAATTCAAGCACAGAGAAGACTCGGTGTGTCAGCAGCGTGGTGAGCTGCACGGGAGCTACACAGGATCAGAGTAAAAGCTGTCTTTGTGTGTAGCTACTGTGGACTCAGGAAGATGCGAGGTCTGGGTTCAAATCATTTTCCCATCTCTTGATCTGAGGTCCAGAACGTAATATATATAGCTCAGGTAAGAAGTGATGTGTAAGGAAAGCCTTTGGCACATTTGGGTTAATCAGTAGAGGCTGAAAAATTGTCCTGAGACTATTTAAACCTTGGAGAAATGTTTCTGTGGAGAGTCTGCACTTGGTGCTATGTGAGAGCTTGGAGCTGTACCGACCCTGGTCCTAAGACACTCCAGGCAAACCTGAAGTCCTTAGGCAAGCCACAATCAGAAGGGACTGAGATTTGTGTGGGTTGTCTGCTCTCATGGGCAGCAGGAACAAGATGACACTGATAATTGGAACCTTTCCCAGCCCCAATTAACCTTGTATATGTTTTAATAAAGTGACTGGAGGTAGCGAGCAGGGTGTCGGTCTTCTCTAAGAAGGCTGTACCCCTCTGCTCCTTCAGAAAATGAAGGCTTAGCATCCTGGTGAGTTTTTCTCTCTACTGCACCACCTACGACCCAACATCAAGCCAGACTCAGATTCACGATAACTGAATAGATTTCAAAACACCTCTATCAACAATATGATCCGAGAGATACACTTCTGGTGAAAACACAGAGAACATGTGATTGTGATGTCCAATCTCAGCCGATACAACTGTAACGCAACCCTCTTAGGTTCAGGGAAAGCCACTAGAGAAAGAATGGAGAGATGGAAAGAAGCAGAGGCTTGGAATGCCTTCGGACAGAAGTGTTCCCTAGACATGAGAGGGAGAGGAACCCATAGACGCTCCACAATATGGATGCCTGAAAAAGACCAGCAGCTCAGCAGCTGATATGCCAGTGCAGAGAGGGGCAAGTCCAGTCTCGCCCCCAAGATAAAGAACTACAGGTGGTCAGTGGTGGCTCAGAGAGGGAGGTCAGTCTCCTCCACGGGGGAGTTCCCACACAGGTTCATCAAGCCCAAGGGGTCAGCCCTAGACAGCCCTAGACAAGTAAACACCACACCAACACTACATGAAGTGAGCAAGTGCTCTATAAATGAGTGTGTGCATCTAGGTAACACTTAACATTGATAAAGAGGGGATAGGAGGCTGGTGGGGGACACGGGAGGAGCTAGAAAGGGGAGAGAAGGGTAAGGTGATGCCAATGCAGTGCTTATGAAGTTCTTAAAAGGATAAAATCGTTTTCTCAAGACAACACAAATGCTTCGTTGCCAGGTTCCTAAGGAATATATCTTAGTTTAAGACCAGGTGTTTGACAAATACTCAGTAAGTGGCAGCTATTACTACAGGAGAGTAAAATAATATAAATTCTTTCTTTGTGCATATGTAACAATTTGACAAACGTGCAATAGTTCTGGCGAGGGGGCTCGGTATTGAGAGCACCTCTGCTCTTCCAGAGGAACCAGGTTCAATTCCCAGCACCCACATAGACCCTAACATCTGTTTGTAACTCCAATTCCAGGGGATCCGACTCCATCTTCTGGCCTCCACAGGCACTACATGCACATGGAACACAAACATACGTACAAACAAAACATCCATACACGTAAAGATTTAAAAACAAAACAAAATTGAAAGAATAGGTTGCCTCTGGAAGCAGGAGACATACAGGAGTAGAGGAAGGGAGCAAAAATCTGGGTGGTCCTCATTAAAAGTGTGTCAGAGAAAGAAGCAGGTACAGATGGCAGAACCTGAGTCACAGCCAAGTCCTGTCCACCTTGCGTATCTTCACATGAACCTGTGTCTTGTTATTTAAATGGAATGGCCCCAATTCTACAGTACACAGTGTTTCTGTCAGCCACTAGGAGCAGCTAGTTGCCATCAGCTTCAGCCCTGCCCTGGGAATCTGCCTGTGTCTTGAAGTTCAATAAACAGCCTTTCAAACCACAGTGGGTCCCTAAGTGTGGAAGACATTCAGGTGAGAGCTGATCAGAGACATCTGGGCCCTGCCCCTCGTCCCACAAATGATGAAAGTGCTGTCTCCTCCACCCTCTTGAAATCCTTACTAATTTGGGGGACAGGAGGTACAGCACAGTTGGTACAGTACTTGCCTAGCACGCACAGTACCCTGGGTTCAATCCCCAGCACCATACAAACAGGTAGAGTGGTGCATGCCTGTAATCCCAGCATTTGAGAGGTAGAAATAGGAGGTTCAAAAGTTCAAGGTCAGCCCTGGCTATGTAGCAAAGTTCAAGCCAATCTGGGCCATAAAAGACCATCAAGAGGAGGGTGAAGGAACGCAACGAAAAAGAAGAAAAGGATGGAAAGGAGAAAAGATAAAGAAAACAGCATTTGTAATTTTTGGAGAGGGGCCCTACACTCCTGTTTTGGATAGAGTCAAACGATGATGTTACCGGTGCTCTCTGTGAGGAACAAAGAGCCTTCTTCTCCATCTGTGATGTGGAGGGAGGATCACAACCCACCATTATTATTATTATTATTATTATTATTATTATTATTATTATTATTATTATTATTATTAATCATTTAAACAAGCCCCAAGGATTTATTCATATTTGTCAGTATCGCCCTCAACAGAGGAGCTAGGTTGATCTGGTAGCCTACAGACCACTGAAATTAAGAATGAAGAGGTTATTTTCAGGAGCTGGTCTCTCACCCCAGAGAGGAACCTAAAACATCCTCTATTCCTCAAATCTACCTCCAGACTGAATTCTACTTTCTGCAGATTTCTCCTTCCCCAGTAGAACTGTGTCAAGGCCAGCGTTCCCTGGGATTTTCCTCCAATGCATCTTGGCATGGCAGCTTTGCCCTCGTCTCCTACTGCTCATCTCTGTGTGTTAAATATTGTTTGGCACACTGTATGCTCTTCAAAACAAGAGACTTGGATTGTGGGAGGCAGGGGGTGGGCTTGTGAGTTGTTCAGGAATTCGGCTGTGCTGGCACGGCTGTTCCCACTCGATAGATCTCTGCCCACAGTACCACCATGACACACTCAGCAACACAAATATGCTGAGAAAGGAAGGTGCTAACATCCCCCAGGGCTTTGGAAACGAAGCCTGATGGGTGGGCTGGAGTCATCTCGGAAGCGAAGGACACTTGCTTCCCTAGCAGAGGACCTGAGTTCAGTTCCTGGCACACTCATGTCAGGTGATTCACAACTGCCTGTAACTCTAGCTCCAGGGGATCCAACACATTCTCTTCCGGCCTTCACGGTTCCTTGCAGAATGTGTACACACATAGAGCCACACATACACACAATTAAAAATAAATATATTTTTCAAATTAAAAAGAAAGAAACAAAGCTTAGTAGCTTACCTAGACTTCAGTGTGGGTTCTGAAGGAGGCTGGAGTGACAGATGAATTGTCCTTATTTTTGAGTCTTGTCTCCTTTCTTCAACACACTGCCAGCACTTCAACACACTTTCCCAAAATCTGGGAAAGCCTGGCCTTTAAATGCCCGAGTTTCCAAAACCTTGTGTAGAGAAATGAGATGACTGACTGGGGGGGGGGGGTACAGCTAGGGTCACTTTCTTCTAACCCTTCAATGAGCATGTGTCTGGGGATAACAGAAGAAGGAAATCCAACTAAGAATCACCAATCTGTCACCTTGACAGCGATGGTACCATACTTAGGAATAGCATGTCAGATCTCAAGACATTTGCTAATCTGGGATCTTAGAGGGTCTAACTGGTATGCCTGGATATGAGCAAGGCTATTGTCACCTCATTTTACTGAAGATGTAGCTCAGTTTAGCCTCACATGTGAAAGCACATTTGGAGGCAAGCCACCACCCTGATCTGTTTAAAGTGCTCATACCTCCTGGTATAGTTGGACAGTAGAACATTGACTTTAGATGCTCAGGGCCTGGATTTGGCTCCAACACCAGAGTAAAATGGGAAATGAAGCTTGAGTTCTCATGACAAGGCATAACTATAGGTCTTTTCTGCATCGACTGTGAGGACACCCATCAGTCTTAACCTCTCCTGACACTGGCTCGCCACGGACCTGCCTCCAACCTGAGTGGCAAAGTAATAAAGGAAGTGATGGCTGGGTAAGGCTATTTGCTGAGCAAAGAGAAGAGTCTTTGAGTTGGAGGAAAAGAGAATGGCTGGGGAGGTGAAGTGGGAAAGAGCAGAGAGAGGTCCTGATTGAGAAGGGAGTGGGGGATTACCCCAATTCTAACACTGCTGCAAAATGGGAGAGTTACTGCTGCACAAAGGCCCCCTTGAACCGCCTGCCTTCCAAAAGCTCTGCCACACTCTCCACAGTTACTTGTGTATGGCAGAAGCAGCATCTTTGTATTATATGAACAGTCTGCTTCATAATCAAATACCATCTGTCGCTACATCTGAACTTGTTTTCAACATCTGTGCGTTCTGGTCTTAACAAAGCTTTAAAAACTAATTCAAAAACTTTCACAGATCACTGACTAAATATGTACATTGACCATCTTTCCAGGTTGGTGTGCCATGCCTCTCCTATAGGTACCTCCCTCTGTCCCAGGAAGATTGAGGGCGTATACACTTGGAGGCTTTATTAAGCTTATTTCTTAATGGCCTCGGGTAGCCAAGTGCAAGAGAGGGACACTTGCTCACGCACCGGGAGGACCCATCATATTCTTTCTTGGTGCCAATACAGTCCCTTTCTGCCAATGAGAAACCTGTAAGTTGATCAGTTACCATACCCCAATTACTCAAAATGACACTACAGACCAAACGAGAACCAAGGGGAGAATCAAGTGGATGGCTCATACGCAGCTAAAGTGTGTCTGAGCAAATGGCGAAGCAGAGCCCTGAGAGCTCTCGGGAGGATAAGGGCGCTATTACTTTGCACGTGCTTCCGAAATGCGAAGTGTGTCTTTACAGAACTTTTAGCCAACCCCCTGGCAGATGTTGACCGCTTTTGCTTATGTATACATCAGTTGCAGAACACTAAAACAGAGATTGGAAATTTTAATTTAGTCGAGGCAGTTGGGCTAAAATGATGGCTTTTGTTGAAACCATTAAATAGAGCTGCCTAATGAAGTACAGTACAGGGCTGGCAAACAGAACCCTGGTGGGAGGCTGTGGCTTCCAGCAGAAGAGAGAGAAGGGAAGAGGGAAGGCAGGGCCATGGGCTTCGGAGAGTAGGCAGCATGGTGCTCTGGATGGGGCTGGTGGGGCAGGCAGGGGAAAGAGGACAGGGGTTAGAAAAGGGAAGAGCAAATGTGCCTAACACTGGTGGAGTGTGTGTGTGTGTGTGTGTGTGTGTGTGTGTGTGTGTGTGTGTGTGTGTGTGTGCAAGAGGGGTATGTTCTGAAGCAAGGAAAGGTTTTATCTTAGAAGCATCTTTTACGTTTCAGCAGCACATTGGTAAGAACTAGAAGGCTAGCAGGGAAGTGTGGTGCAATGGGCAGAGGCTCAGCCCTTGAAAGAGATGTGTGTTGAGAATGTATCACGGAAGGTCATAGCCAGAGGTGGGAAGCAGTCGTCTTATGACCTATTCCACCATTTGGGAAGGTGTCTGAGGAAAAACACTTGAAAGCAAGCCATCACTAGGTGCACACAGTCTTCTCCTACTTCCCTGGGGATGTAGGGTCAGCTGAGCTGAGGAAAAACCAAGATAACCTCAGTATTGATGGAAACTTATTTTAGCATGGTGGAACTGACTGGTAATAGTTTGGGGGACCGACCATTGATTCCTGGCAGTGTTGGAGGTAGGAAAAGCCACTGGGCTTTGTATTTTCTACTGTTTTCCTGTTTTAGTGGTAATTTCTACCATGTGATGATTTAGTACTGGAGTAGACATGCATGTTTATAAAGATACAAATGAGACTGCATTTTAGCAAGCATGCTGTTATTAAGCTTCAACCATTTGCAGTATGTGAACAGGTGAAATTGGAATCAGTAAACAGCTGTTACTGGCTAGTACTACAGAATGCAGTGCAAGATCCAACCTCCATCATATTGGAGGGAGGGAGATTAAAAAAAATAGCAAGTGATTTGCATCAAGTGACTGCTTGTTTTGAAACCTACTAGGTCCTATCCAAGTCCTCAAAGCTCACAGGTTCATTCCCCAGGAAACAGACCATCTACCCTTTACAACTTCAGGAACCCCGGTCACCTACTGGTAGCTACAGATATGGCTGAGATTGACTGAGCAGATGAAGGAGCAGAATGCAGAGACGTGGAGTGGGGTTGAGAAAGACCGGTGCAGGATGCATGTACATGTGCATATGTGTGCGTGTGTGTGGACATATGTGTCTCTGTGTGAATGTGTATATGTAGGTGTGTGTGTGTGTTGATGTGTGTAGGTATGTGTGTGTGTAAATATGTGTGTGGGTATGTGTGTGTAGATGTCTGTATAAATGTATATGTATGTGTGTATAGGTTTGTGTGTAGGTATGAGTGTATAGGTGTGTGTGTGCAAGCATGTGTGCATGTGTGTGCATATGTGTACTGTGTGTATGTGTATGTGTGTATGAGTGTGTGTATGTGTGTGTGTGTGTGTGTGTGCGCATGTGTAGGTATGAAAGCCAGAGAGGGGACCACAGAACTACCATTCCTCAGATGCTGCCCGTCTTTGGCTTTGGGCCTGTGGCTTGGAATTCACTGAGTCAGTCTATCTAGCTTAGCCAGTGGCTTAGTTACTATTTCTATGGCTGTATAACAAAGTACCATGACCAAAAGCATCTTGGGGAGAAAGGAATCATTTCATCTTACAGCTTATAAGTCCATCACTGAAGAAAGCCATGACAGGAAGTCACGGCAGGAACCTGGAGGCAGGCACTGGAGCAGAGGCCATCACTGAGGAGTGCTGCTCACTGGTGGCTCTCATGGCTTGCTCAACCTGCATTCTTTCTCAGCCCCAGCACCACTAGTCCAGAGGAGGCACCGCCCAGATAGAACTGCCCCCCCACCACGCCAGTCAACACAGACTTATCCACAGGCCAGTCTGGTGAGGGCATTTTATACTTGTGGGTCCCTCTTCCTGGTGACTCTAGCTTCTGTCAAGTAACACAAAACCACCAGTGAGCTCAGGGAATCTGCCGGTCTCCATCTCCCTAGATCTGCCACTTCAAAATGAACCACCACCTCCTGTAACAGGGAGGTTTCTGGCCTCGTCCGGCCAGAGGCCCAGACCCACAGACCTGCCCCAGACCACTTAGCTGCCCACCGCTGTTTAGGCCCCCAAATGACTCAGACATTTATATTAATTTCATGCTGTTTGGTTCAGACACATTGCTAGCTAGCTCCTTCACCTTAACTCAAGCCATTTCCACACACCTGTCCTGCCATATGGCCCACAGCTCACTCATTTTGTTACACGTTGCGTCTTCAGAGGCTGAAAGGCTCTCTCACTGACTCCGCCCTCCTCCTACCTACGCTCCTGCCTACTGCTACAGTGCCTGTCAAGGGCCAAAACAGTTCCTTTATTTAAAGATCTTCACAGAATACAGAAAGACATTCCCACATCAACCCTCTGCTTTTTTACATAGGTTCTTCTTGATCAAGATCAGTCTTGAGTCTCCATGCTTGTGAGGTCCGCACAAGGGCAGCCTGTTTAGGAGCTCTTTCCTAACTGAAGTATCTCCAAATCATCGCCACCCTGTGGTTATGACAAACAGTGCTGTTCTGGATCCAGAACTCACCTTTCCATTGTCCTGTCTCCTTCCTTCCTAATAATGTCAAGAATAATCTTGACCAGAAGCCACAGACTTTCCCAGAAGCCTGAACTCATGCTAGGTGGCAAGTCTTCATCAAGGAGTCACCAGTTTCCTGACCATATGCTGTTGGCAAAAATGACTGGAGGTCTGAATTGGGATGCTATCTACTCAGGGGCTTGTGGAGATTTTGTGATAAATGGCAGTTCCCACAGGAGGGGGAAAGAGTCCATCCAGATCATCCCATTGTACTTGCCTCTTCAGTGTGCCAAGCTTCTCAAGAAACCTGGCTTGACTCAAAGGACCTGTCTTTGGTTCTGGGCCACTAGGGCTCTACTCTAAAATTTCCATATACACCCCAAGTTCTAAGCCTACCTGGCCGCTCTATGGATTTTAATGATTTGATCTTATTGAGGATTTAGAAGCAGGTTCCCTGCAGACACTAGGCTGTTAGAAGAATGGCGACAGGTCTGAGCCATCTCTGTGAGGACTGTGGTGGAGAGCTGGTGGGGGATGAAGAGAAACATCTTTGTCTTGAAGTATTTTGTTTTTAAAAGGGAGGGGAATGTGGAGGAGGCATTCCAAGAGAGGGAGGGAAGAGGGAAGGAAGAAAGAAAAGGGATATCAGAAAAAAGAAAGTGAGAAAGGGAGAAAGGGAGGGTGGGAGGAAGACAGACAGGAAGAAAAAATACTAAAAGAAAGACAGGAAGGCAGGGGGCAGAAGGAAGACGGAGAGGAAGGGAGGGAGGAAGGAAGAAGGGAAGGCATGGAGGAAGGAAGGAAGGAAGACAGGAAGGAAAGAAGGAAGGGAGGAAGGTGGGAGTGGTGAAGGAATTAATTTTAGGCCCTGTTGTTTCTACACTGTCAGGTTTTGCACTATAGGCAGGCCCTTGTCATCAAACCCATCCCAAACAAGGGACAGTCTCCGACTGCTAACTCATCATATGAACCTGGCAGAAGCCTAGAGCTAAACCCTGAAGGTTAAGCATTCTAGGAGACATTTTCACCTCCTCAAGATAAGCAACCCTGCTACTCTGTGACATCCATTCCGAACACAGATGTTTCATGAACACAGGGAGTCACTAGTTCCTTAAAATACTTCTGCAGACTTGAAATTTCCTTCACCCCAAGCTAGTAACCATGGCTCAGGAGGGTAAAAATTCTACAAGTCTCCTCTAACTTTGATTAATCATAAATCTTTCATAATTACAGAGATGCATTCCTCTTTCAAAGTGAAGTAAACAAAAGTCACTTCAGTTTGGATAAGAAATATTTGTGCACCACTCTGGTAAATGTTGAAACACATAGAACTTCATTAGAATATATTCAATGACAGCCTTGGTAGAGATGCCCAGGGAATTTCTACACGCACAAGAGGGAGCATCCTTTTATCAATTCCATCTAAAAATATTCTATTTTCTTATATGGAATCTGCCCCCTGCCTGTACGATGGAGTTCTGTCTATAATGTTTTCCTAGCAGGTCCTGTGAATATTCCTTACACTGTGTGAGTATATGTCACTGTGATTTGTTTAGTAAAGAAGCTGACTGGCCTATAGCTGGGCAGGATAAGGTTAGATGGGAAAACCAGACTAAGAGATGCTGGGAAGAAGAAGGGCTAAGTTGAGGAGTCGCCAAGAGATGCAGATGAACTTGCCATATTAAGAAAAGATACTGAGCCATATGGCAGAATGAAGATAAGAAATATCTTTAATTTAAGCTATAAACGCTAGTTAGTGGCAGGCTTAAACTATGGCTGAGAATTTGTAATTAATTACACATCTCTGTGTGGTTATTTGGGAACTGACTGGTGGCACAAAAAAGTCTGCCTACAAGGTCATGTTTGCCTCAAAGGAAAGAAGGATGGACGAAGGTACTGATCATGTCTAGGACATTCATGTAAAGAGAAGAAAGGAACGCCCCAGTTAGTTACAGTATGAGATTTTTGTCTTCAAAAGAGAAAGACATTAAGTTCAACTTCAGAATCCAAGCCACTTGGAGGGTGGGAAGAAAAGGCGGACTCTGGCAATTATCCCTCTGGGGTGTGCATGCTGCCAGTCCAGCTGCAGTTTTCTGGTACGATTTCCAAAATGAAGTACGAAAAGCATTTGGAATGCTAGTTTACAGGGTGTCTGGGGGATAGGAAATATTTCTCTCCATCATTTTTACTATTTTTATCTATTTCCCTGTTAACCTTAGAAAAGCCCAAGTTGAAACAAGTACCAAACATCAAGGTAGATTTTCACTTTACTAAGTGTTGTGATGACACAGATGTGATGTGAATATGACTTTTACAGATACATTTTTTATTAATAAGCATTGACAGAAAACTGTGTGTTCCACTTCCAGACCTAAGTTTTGTTTGCATTTTTTCCCCGATTCATTCTTATTCCTGTGCTGTTTGCTGTGGAGGTCTCTGAGTACCCTACAGTCTATCTTGTGTGGAGGGACTGGAGGGGGGGCACTTCTGTGCTAACCATTCTACCTAACGCCACATAATGTTACCTGCTCTGCACTACAGTGCCCTTTGTAGCTCCCCAGTAAATGTCTCATTTTCTTGGCTATCACTCAGATTTCCCAACTGAGTTAAACAGATCAACTGATTACTGACTTTGTAGATTTGAAGACCCTCAACTTCAGTGAAGTTGTGTCCTGCTGAATCAAAGACAAGGAATGTTCTCAAGTCGCTGTTAGACAATAAAGTCTTGTAAAGAAGAGCGGCATCCCAGGAAAGTCTTTGAAATGATCATGTCACAGGAATAGAACACTTCTGCAAAGTTCATACTCTGGTCTCATGAATAAATTGTATCTCCCCTCCCTCCTGCCATCACAAAGCAGGAGATGAAAATCCCAGGGAAAGAGTGTACATAGTAGACACTTATTGTGTGAATACAGTAGGCACTGACTTTCTGAACAAAGAACCCTCAAGATTGGACACTGAAATTAAGCAGTACTCCCCAGTGCAGTACCTAGGTGCTCCCCAGTGCAGTACCTAAGTGCTCCCATTGCAGTACCTAGGTACTCCCCAGGACAGTACATAAGTGCTCCCCAGGGCAGTACCTAAGTGTTCCCCAGTGCAGTACCTAAGTGTTCCCCAGTGCAGTACCTAGGTGCTCCCCAGTGTAGTACCTAAGTGTTCCCCAGTGCAGTACCTAAGTGTTCCCCAATGCAGTACCTAAGTGCTCCCAGTGCAGTTCCTTATCCATTTAGTTTCTACCTCCTCAACAGTATAGTTTGCCTTGGTGCTAATATTTATTGGGGGGAGGGTAATTTATTGGTATGCTTATGTGCAGGGGTGCAAATAGGTTCACATGTGTACAGATAGATGTTCATGTATGTGTGTGTACACACATGTGGATGTCACAGGTCAACCTCAGCCATCATCCCTCATGAACTCTCCACACTGTGTTGTCTGGTTAGTTGGTTTGAGATGGAGCTCACTATGCTGCTCTGACTGGCCTCAGATTCCTAGAGATCCCCCCACCTCTGACTCTTAAATTCTGAGACTAAAGGCACATGCCACCATGCCTGGATGTATCCACCTGTGCTTTAGGACTTGGACCTTGCCACTGATGCTAAGCTGGCCAACCACTGAGCCATAGGCCCCTCTCTGCCCTGCCTTCTCTGAGCTGGGATTATAACTGCATACCACCACCCTGGCTGTTTATATGTGAGTTCTGGGAATGAAGGCCTTCATGTTTGCACAGAAATTACTTGACTAATCAGTTCTCACCCATATTTAAATACTCCTCAGAAGGCACCAGGACCTTGCTGGAGTCCCTGGGAACTGCATTGTCTGGCTAAATTCCTTAAGGAATTTACCCACCTGCTATTATTTCACCAGATTCTGTTTTATTCCTTCAACAGCAGATGAAGGGGAGAGAAAAAGGGAGACAGAAAGGGAGGGAGGGACAGAGGGAGTGAGGGATGTGGTGAAAACAGGTAACTGACACATACTCTAGGCCGTCCGTTTCTTTCTGGTTTCAGAGACAGCCCTTCCTTCCAATCACCCTGTTTTCCGCTATGCTGATCTGAAAGCCATCTGAAGAGAAGCCAAAAGCGGACTTCGGCCTTGCTGATAAGACACTGCAGCATCTGGGGGGCTCCTGAGAGACCTGCAGGCAGGCTAACCTGGCCTCACTCTGCTGAGCTTGCAGAGCCTGGAAGATGAGGTCACACTTGGCCATGACTATAAATAGACACCGGGTGGTTACTAGAAGCAAGAGGGAGCCTGCGACTCACAGGATGACATCTGTGTACAAAGCAGCATCCCCCAGCCTCAAGGGAAGCACCAGGGAGTGGGAGGGGATAGTGATTCCCCTCCTCCTTTCTTCTCATGAACACATTCGATCTCAGCAAGACTTCCCTCAGTTCCCATCATCAGGATGAGAAAGGTCACTAAGAATCCCCTCTGGCCTAGGAGACTCTACGAAAAACGGTCTGCTATCCATTACAGAGAAAGAATTCCGGTGTGCCCCCAATCCCCACAATGACTTTATGGGGGGGCAACTCTCTATCAAACAGTTAGGCACAGACACCTAATGTGGTGATTGACCCCTGCCCTCCTCAGAGTCACTGACATGATATGGTATGAAAGTCTGTGAAGCCTGTTCTTAGCTAACCACCTGTCAGGAACAAACAATAGTGAAATACTCTCCTCACTCCCAACAGCCTTTAAGAACCAGGTCCAACCATCAGTAGCCAGCACCTGCTGTCACCAAGTCACCAAGAAAGTCCATATAAGGTGGGGAGTCGGCTTCTTCCAATGCATAGTGGAAGCCTCACCAGGGTGTTCCCCTTCCATTCCCCCAGAATCTCAGCCTGCATGTCTCTGAACACTTTCCCAACCCAAACTGTAGAGTTACCAACCCCACATTGGCTTGGAAACAGGAACCCAAGGCCCCGATTGCTAACATTAATATCAGGCTCTGAGCAAATCCCCTCCAATCAGAAAATTCCAGAACAACTCTCAAAAGCTGCCATCTGGACTAGTAAGGGGTGTCATCGCTCAGATTCTGCACAGTAGCCATGTTTTTCTTTGTACAGATTTCACACTCTGCCCCCTTCCTCTGCCACTTCACCCCTTTCCTCCGTCTGCCTCCTCTCCATCTTTCTCCACAGCTCTGTCATCTGAGAAGCCCCCTCTTTCCTCCTCATGTCTAATTTTTATATCACTTGGGGACAGATCACATATTTGTTGTGACTTAACCTTCCCTGACTTGGAAGGAGCTGACACCGTCTCCTCCTGCTCTGGCAGAATCTGCCAAGCCCAGAGTTGGGGGCGGGGTATTTTGTCATAACTCCTGAGCTCAGCCAGAAGAGTCGTCTGCCTTAGGGAGCCATAGGTCCTCAGACTGCCTTCCAACTGTCACCTACCCACTGGGACAAGCTCTTAGGAGGCTTCAGGGTAAAGATGGCATGACGGATCCATAAACAATGGGTACTCCTCTACTTCTTGCTCACTACCTAGGATTTAGAGTGTTTGGGTTTGGTAAAATATGTATGCCTGGTTTGAGTTTCCCTAACAAGCTAGGGGTATCCCGGTTTTAAAAAAGGAACCTCCCTACTGCCACCCAAGAATGGTAGGAAGTCATACCTGTAACACTGCTCACTATGGCCCCGGGTGGCTCATTTAGGAGAAGGAATGGACTCCATCTTCAAAATAGTAAGATAGCAGAGGAGAGAGGGAGTCCAAATTATTAATGAAGGCTAATTCTCTGCTGAGACCTGTTGCAGCCGGAGCTGTCAAGGTATCGAAGGAGGGACTAAAACCATCACTTGTCTGTCAGCAGGTATTTCTGAACACAGCCATGGACAGAGATTTGCTAAGTAACCCAGAACTTTAAGCCTCTCCCTTCCTGATCCTTAGAAAGTCTTGTATGCCACCTGCAACAAGCCAGCTCCGCAATCAAGGGACCAGGACAAGCCATAATATTACACATATAACTGTTTTTCTGAAGCGTTCGAAAGTAAAACGTAGACACAGACCAATGAATGGTCACTGGGAATGGCTGGTCTCATCAGGCAAGTCAGAGCACATGTGTTCTCTCCCTCTTATTCTGGTTGGTAAATATACATGCTCCCACAGTCCCCTTGTGGTAGCCATAAACACAGACTAGTGTCTTTGGGGCATGGTTGCTCCATTGTATGGGAACACCAGGCAGCTGGGTGCTCTTCAACATTTTCATTTGTCATTTGTTTATGCCTTTGACATGGATGAATCCCCATCCCACTTGATATCTTTCTCCAGTTTGGATTTATACTGCCAGCGTGGTTCAGCCATGGTCCTTGTTGGCTCATTCAAGGCAGAAGATCATTATTCTGAAGTTTCTTCCCATCCCTACTGATTAGTTTGCTGACTTCCTTTATTCACAAATACCATTAGTAAGAGTCAACCTCGTTGCTGGCTGTAAGGATTTGAGTGGGTGGCTCACCACTTACAGCTCCACTCCCCTCTTCTCTAGGGTGGGGGAATACTTATTCTATGATTTGTGTAAAACCCAAGAATATTGGTTGATTTTATCATTTCTGTGATCACACACTTGAGAAGAAGCCACTTCACTTCAAGGATATACACAGTCCCCTATGCTTGGGAAGACACGGTCACAGGAGGAGGAGGTGGCTGGTCACCTGGCACCTGTAGTCAGGAAGCAGAGAGAGATGAGGTCATCGGCTAAGTGTGGTCCTGAGCACCAGCCCATGGAATTTGGCACCTACGTTCAGGGTGAGTCTTCCTTGCTCAGGTAAGCCTTAGAGAGACCCTTATAGATACAACCAGAGGTTTGTTTCCATAGTGATTCTAAATCCAGTCAAGCTGACAATCATGATTAACCACCATATCAAATAATAAAAAAATACATTAACATGTACTATACAATGTCTTATAAATGCAAGCTTGTCTCTCATTGGAGTTGCTCAAGGTTTTGGGTTGGTTTGGTTAGGGTTGGAATTTTTTTTTTTTTTTTAATAGCGAGATGGTCAATTTGTGAGCCTTTTTGTAGTTCACTTATCAAGGCAGAAATTTGCCTTGCGATCTTGAGCAAAAGATATTGTCATACTACAAATTACCATGATCTAATTAGGCTGGCCTCCATAAATCTGTCACTGGAAAGCCATTCAAGCCTGCTCAGCCCAGCCCTTGATTTAAACTGCTCCAGGAGTCTAGCCGAAGATATGTCCAGGATACAATCCAACACAATATTCTCATCTCCTCCCACCTCTCCCTGGAGGATGGGCTGCTCACCAATTTTGGCCACAATAACAGTAATGTAGAAGAGAGATTCATTATAGTTTGGGCATAGATCTTAAGCAGTGCCCACACAACCTCATGACAACATTATTTAGCATTCAGACTGGATGTGAGCTCTTACTGGAGAGAGACTATGTCTAAAGATTAGCATGGCTAGGCTCTTGAAGCAAAGACAGGAAAGACGCATATTTTCTTCACCAGATGAGCAGGTGTAGCCTGCATCCTTAAGTATGATGAATACTCTGCAGTGACATGGAGTGCGGAATTCTGGTATTTAAAAAATGTTGGCACTTGCCAAATCAATAAAGCTCATTCCTGAATGTTATGGCTGAAGAAGAAGGAGTTTCATAAGAGCAGATGCGCTAGGTAAAACAGATTGCTTCCTAGTGGGCTTGGGAACGGGGTGTTGCTGTTCTTACTGTTGGTGGTGGTGAGTGTGGAAAGACCAGTGGTCAACCTCTGGCATCTGTTGTTCCTTTGGTGCCACTGACCTTGTCCTTGAGACAGTCGCTCACTAGCCCAGAGCTCACAGATGAGGCAATACCGGCTAGGCAGGAAGCTGGAGGCATCGTACTCTGTCTCCCCAGTGCTTCAATTACAAGTACACTCCACCATGAAGAAATTTCCTAGGTAGGGCCTGGAGCTAGAACTGAGGTCCTCATGCTTGCTATCCTTAGCCAGAGGACATGCCTTTCAACTTCTCTTTGTGGGATTTGGTTCTTTGGGAACCTGTGAGTGACAAAGTCACCATTATATCTTTTCTCTGGATTGAAGGAAGCAGAACCCTTTCCTTTTGTTCCTCTTTTACCCGGGGGGGGGGGGGGGGGAAGGGAGGGACGGACGGGACAGGATTTCTCTGTAACAGTCCTGGCTTTCCTGGAACCTACTCTGCAGACCAAGGTGGCCTCGAACTCACCAAGATCGGCCTGCCTCTGCCTCCCAAGTGATGGATTAAAGGTGTGTACCACGATCATTCCTTTTTAAATTCCGTCCTCCATTTCTGATATTTCCTGTTTCTCCACCCTTGCCCTAGTATCCCAAAACACACATCCGCACCTCTACCTTCCTATCTTTCTGTACCTTGTCCCAGTCTGTTTGGGTTTCAAAGAAATTCTGTGTGTGTTAAGCAAACAGCAAGATGGAATATCAACAAAGCTTATTAAACAGCCAACAGCCTCACATCCTCATGAGCTGATTCTGGGCTGCGAGAATTCAATTCACTACCCAAACGTTGACAAAATATGCCCCTCATGGCTTTCATCTGTAAGCCAGAGCTGGGAAGACGGTAGAATTTTCATGTAACTGAAGATGGTGTTTCGCTCTCAAGGATGAGGAGGCAATTAAGATGTGAAAATCCCAGGAGACCATCAGGCCATTTTGTCAGGGTTTGAGAGTGATGCCAGCCCTCCCTGCAGCTGGAAATAGACAAGAGGAAAGAAAGTGAGGTCAGAGCTCCAAAAACTCCTAGGGGGTCCCCCTGGGACTTGTCCTCACCATGTGGGAAGGTTTCGCTTGCTTAGTTCTTGCTTCTAAGAAGCTGACGCTAAGAAGATCCAGCGTGCTCTCAAGTTAAGGGGCAGAAGCGATTAGTGAGGGGGAGGGCAGGGAGAAGCAAGATCAGAGGAAAGGAGAGGAGAATTCACCCGGAAAGGACCACAGAGCTTCCCCTTCCACAAGATTCAGATTAATGGGGAGGCGAGTGCCCACCCACATCAAGGAGACCCAAGCTTCGCAAGCGCCTAGCAGGAAAGAAGGTCTAAGGGAACCCTGGCGGAGACTGGAAGCCTGGCGGAGGAAAGGGGTCAAGTGAACGTTTTCAAAATAAAAGGGGCCTTAGAGGAGAAGAGTGGAGGCGCCGGCCTGCAGGGTCGAGCGATGCTCTCATGGACCATGTCACTAAGATGCTAGGAGAGGAAGAGGAGGGGAAGGCCTTTCAAGTTTTAAGGGTTTCCTTTTCTTTCTATAAAAAAAAAAAAAAAAAGAGGGGGGGAGGAAGCATTTGAGAGACAGAGCTAAGGATTATTTTCATCTATTTTGGGAGACGATGCTGGTGTTACTGGATTCCAACCAGCATGGCAGTGAAGAGATGGCAGCCCAGGACCAGCCTGAATCTCTGTGGCTAAGAGTGTGGCCTTCTGAGCTGACACCCAGGAAGTGGGCACAACTGGACAAGGATATGTGTACAAAGGGATCCTGTTGTCCTTGTACCCCTCTGCTAAATGTCCAAGCTATAACTGTTTCTGTCATTTGGAACTAATTCTTGGTGATTTCTCCCATCTCAAGAGGAAAAGAAAAAAATGAAAAACGACCCTTCCCGAGGAACGCTCTGGACTCAATGCCAACCCGGGACAGCTGCTGATGTTGAACAACATCGTCAAGGACCTACCATCTCTTCCTGCCCCTCCTCCTCCACCACAAAAAAGACTGTGAAAAGGCCAGGAGTTGGTGGGCAGCCAGCAAGAACTAAGAACTTACAGCTGGCAAAACCACCTGTGCCTTGTCAAATTCCAGCCAAAACAATTCTTTCCCCAGAGTCTGGCTGAGGGAGCAGGGGAGAAAATCTGATAGGATGAGAAGCATGGGGGAGGAGAAAGAGGGTGGTATCCACTGGCCATACCTAGCCGGCAGAGGAAGAGGGCTTAGCAAGCTGCACACGAAAGGTCAAAAGATCGAATGCTGTAGTCACTAGAAGCAAAGAACAGCAACCCAACCAGACAGCTCAAGCTCCAAATTCCTCCCCACAACTCCCGATCAGGGCAATGCTGACATCTGAACAGGAAGCCAGTGGCACAGGAAGGTGGCATGGGTTCACATTTGGGGTGTGGGACTATTTCAATAGCAAACCCCGAGGTTAGCCAGTACCCCACTTGCAATATTCTCCATAAATGCATGGTCACCTTGGGGACAGTTGTTCAGAGTGCAAGGTCCTGTGACTAGACTTTGTAAGAGGTGTGTTGAGTACCAACATAAAGAGAAGACCATGGAGAAATCAAGGCTTCGGTGAGATGTGTGCTGGAGTTGTCTCCACTGAGGCACGCTCCTCTTTGGGCTTCCTGTCTTGTCTTTTTCCCTACCCTGGACATAAACCTACTCTAAGTTCATTTACTATTGTCAGAGCTTCAGTATTTAAGGCTTAATAAATGCTGCCTCTAAAATTAGAACATCACCCTTGTCCTTTGTAGCGCATCTAATACTGCTAGCATTGGCCAGGTGATGTTGGCATGAACCAGAGGTGAATGTTCGCTGATATTCCCCGCTGAACGCCATACCAGAGTTGATTGCCTCTAGAGATCAGGAAGTTATTCCCATGCTCAGACTTCATTTTCAAAATATTCATTTATTTAGTCGATGACTAAATCAACAGAGAGAGTATGTGGACTCCTAGGATGATGAGAACAATGAGCGCCAGCAGTAGCCTGTCACTCATCAGGGGAAATAGTTGGTAGGTGCCAATGGCAATGGTGAGAAGGGGTGGTTTTGATGAGTATTAATGATTTAATTATAGATGCATTTGCTATAACAAATATGACTTGGTTTATTAAAAGCACCGCTCTTCTACATTTTTAAACTATCCTCACCAAAAATGAATAATTTAATGTAACTATGAGAAGGCACTAAGCCAACCCTGGAGGATGCTCTGTGACATGGCTGGCCTGTGTGCATCAAAATAGGGCCAATGAGATGGCTCAGCAGGTGAAGGCACTTGCCGCAAAACTTGACAATCTGAGTTTGATCCCGGGATCCACAGGGTGGGAAGAGAACTGTCTGCTGCACACTGCCCTCCGACCTCCAAACTCATGCGCATGCAGACACACACTTACACACACAAATTAAATAAAGTAATTAAAGATGTTAAGATGGAAAAAAAACACAGAGAGGCCGAAGAAAGGCTCCAGATGGAAGGAGACTAAAGAGCCGTGACAGCTTAGTGAATGGCCAACCCTGAGGTTGCTCCTGAGCCAAGAGAAGGAATCCTTGGGAAAATGATGTCACTTCAATATGCATTCTATAGTAGTTGGGCATTAGTATTTAATTTCCTGCCTTTGATATTTACTTGCTGCTTACCGCACAGTATACAGAATGTAAGCATACAGACGGCTTATGTTCTTAGGAGAGCAACAAGGTTTCTGTTGTTCAGCTTCAAGTCTGTCTTTCCTAAAAGCACTAAGTTTTTGCTGCAGAAGTTTGGATCCATTGAACGAGGAGAAGAAACAGAGTCAGCTCCAGAGAAATTTTTATTTTTATAGGGTTTTTTTTTGGGGGGGGGGTCTAAATTCTAGTAAAATTCTGTAGTTAAACAAAAAGAAAAGAAAAGAAGAAAAGAAAAAACCCACTGTGGTTTATATTAGTTTTGTTTGTTTGTGTATATATGTGTGTGTGTGTGTATGTGTGTGTATATATGTGCATGTGTGTATATGTGTATGTATGTGCATGCGCATGTGCTGTCCAGAGATACCATGTTTTGGATGTTAGAGAGATGGCCCAGCAAATAAGAGCAGCTGTTTTGTAAGCATGGGGACCTGAGTTCAAAATGTCAGCATCTGTGCAAAAAGCTGAGTGTGGTCCAGTGAATGCCTGTACCATAAGCATAGTGGGTGGAAGGGACGGCAGGGTCACTGTAGCTTGCTGGTCACCAGCCTAGCTCTCGGGTCAGTGAGAGACTTTGTCTTGAAGGAACAAGACAGAGTGATAGAGCAGGACCTCCAACATCTGCCTGTCTCCAGGAGCACACTTTCACACACATATGCACAGATACCACACACATACACAATAAAAAGCACAAAGACATCACATACATACCAGATGCACCACACATGCATACCACATACATACATCACATATATACACCACATCCATTATGCATCACGCATGTATACCACAACATCACTCAGGTACAACATTCACACATACCACACAGGTACAATATACAAAACACATGTATAGCACATACACACACAAACATAAAACACATAGGTTTAACACACACAAAGACTATGATCAGTGAGACTTATCCAACTGTCTTCTTTTCCATATCTTTTCTTGGGCAGGAGGAATCGGTGCCTTGGAGCACCTGTATGTCACCATGTGTCACTCTATCTCATTATTTCTAACTCCTGGGGCTGCTGAGCAACACTCACAATGTTCATTTTGATGAAGCCCTGGCAAGCGAGCAACAGGAGTTACCATCCAGCCCATATTCCATTCAGCAAATCACATTGCTCTCCACATACTCTGCTGGCCAAGAGGAAAGGGTACTGTTTTCTCCTTACACAAAGGCAGGCTCGTGGAAGCCCGATTAATAGTGCCAGGGTATAATGCAGCATAACTTACTCCTGTAATGTCCTCCTGATAACGACACAGCCTGCGTTGCTGTCACAGGCGGTCTATAAGTTTCCTGCTCCGTCTGTGTGGATCTCGTTATTCCCACACTGTCAGGTTCCTCAGAGCTGACAAATTAACCTCGCCACAGGTTTGTACCTGTTTATGCTCCTAGCAAGTGTAGGAAATGCTTTGTTTCCTTATCCCCCAAACAGACAGCGCGGAAGATCAATCTTCTAAATATTTGCCAATCTGATAAGTGAGAAATTTTATCTCATAGTTTGATAGATCATTTGTAGCTAACCAAATATTTTTAACTTCTGTTCTCTAAATCAAGATGGTTTCGAAGGAGTTCTGAGTTTGTGCTCTTCCCAAATGCACTAGCAACACTGACTCAATCCTTGAGCGCCCAGGGATCAGCAGAATCCAGCCAACCACTCCCTGCCCGTCAGCTCTACTCTACCTCCTATGTGAAATGTGAAGCTGAGGGAAATACGATGTGTGGCACGTGTCTGGGCCTAAGGTTTCAGCACGGGTCTGCTGGCATCTGATTTTCTAATCACAAGTCACAATCAAAATCTTACTGATTCTGCCAGCTCGGCCCTCTTTGCAAATAAGACCACTTTTATTCAGTTATTTTGATGTTGGTCACATGAGGAGGACCACATGCCAGAGAGAATACCAAACCCCAGGGCCCACGGCACTCTCCATTAATAGGTGTTTGTGTGAGTCCAAAACCTCCAAGAAGCAGAAGCCCAGATGAGATTGCAGCCAAGAGAATTTTATTTACACAAAGGCTTGTGGTGAAAGCCACAAAGAGACCAGGAAGACCCACCAATGGTGCAAAGCTCATCTCTAGGGATGGAGAGTTGGGGAGGCCAGGTCTTTGAAACTGTCATGGAGTTCATATTCAATAGACTTGGAGGAGTCTCAAAGTCAAGCCAGCCATGAGCAGAGTCTGGAGCCTCCCAGAGCCCTTAGGTCTTCCCACATTCATTCACTGGCTGGAAAAAAATATCCTTGGTGAGTATTTTAATGGGCTTCAAGGCACAGCAACTGGGGTCCTTCATTTGCACTCCTTGGAGTTAGAGGCCTGCTGAACTCATTGTCAAGATTACTACCACACATTATCAAGAAGGTAATCCAAAGGCAGCTGAGCACATTATCAATTCAGAAAATACAGGACCTATGCATCAGTTTGAGTTTCTTACCTCTAACTTCCATGCAATAATTTACTTTAATATCAGACCATGAAAGATGGCTGATAACTGTTTAACGTCTAAAGGTGAAGCATAAGTTTTGAAAACCCTAACGCAGGAACATTCCCAGTAGGGTCGGAGGCACTCAGTAGCAACAGTGCCCTATACACAAGCGCAAGAGCCTTGAGTTCTGGTCCCCAGAACCCATGTGACATCCGAGTGTGATGACAAGACTGTGAAGGGACACAGAGGCGGGCAGATCCCAGGAGCTCAGTGACAAGTGAGCCAAGCCAAAGAGGGGACCTGAGATTGGTTCCCAGCACAGACTCCAGAAGGCTCCCAACTGCCTGGAACTCTAACTTCAAAGGGCCACACACGCAAAATAGAGAGCAGCAAAAGATACCTGACATCAACCTCAGGCCTCCACATGCGCATGAACACACCACATGTGTACCCCGACAGGCCACACACGTACTCCCCCCACAACACTGACATACAAAAAGATTTTTAAAGAAACCAGAATAAGCAAGATTTAGGTCATGAAGTATACATGACTTGGGTCGTAATGAACAATGGAATAAAAAGGAAAGGAAGGTGTGGTGACTTGAAAATAACTGGGAAACCATCAGCCAAGCGCTTAAGGAGACATTCCCACCAAAGAAGAGAAGGCAGCCATACCTGGCCATCAGAACTGTGGTATTTGTCGGAAAAGTGCCATAGTCAGACTCCACATAATATAGACGAGTTTCCAGTTTCTTACTGGATGTGTCAGTGTTAGACTAGGTGTGGGGGGAAGGGGTGTTAAACACCGGGTGGTGGTTCTCAACCTTCCCAAAGCTGTGACCCTTTCACATGGTTCCTCATGTTGTGTTGACGCCCAACCATAAAATGATTTCATTGCTACTGTTGTGAATCATAATGCAAATATCTAATATGCAGGGTATCTGATATGCGACCCTTGTATAAGAGTCATTCCACCCCACAAGGGGGTCACAACCCATGTGTTGAGAAGTAATGCTCTAGAGCCTGTCTGAGTGTACAACGGCCTTTCTTCCTACCCGGTCTCCAGGAACATCATGTTATATTGAATGGTGAGGAGAAAAAAGTCCAGATTATCTTGCTCAGTTCACATTTTCATTTAAAAACTCATGAGAGAAACAGGGAATCACCTCTTGCTTGCTTGGCAAACACCACCATGGTCAGTCTGAGCATTTGAATCTGGCCAGACTTTGCTTTACTGTTCAGACTGTAAATTCCTTAAGACAGTCCTCCAGAGTATAAATATTTTCTACAGTCCCACATTTCTCATAGCACAACCATTATTTGATTGTGCTCACAAAGTCTATAAATATACAAACAAAAGTAAAATATTTGGCACTACAGGGTGGCTCCGTGATTAAGAGCACTTACTGCTCTTTCAGAGGACCTAAGATTAGCAACTCCAGAAGGCTCACAATGGCCTGTAACTCCAGACAACCTGCGGCCTCCTTGGGCACCTGCATTCACATGAACATATCCACATACAGACACGGAATGTACACACAAATACAACAAGCTTTGAAACAATGTAAACCATTTAACAGACAAATCTGTTTCCTTTGATTTCACACATGTGTTTGTCCTGATAGATTTGCCCCGACAGATCGCTATCAAGAGTCTATCCTTCCATCTTGGTCGCTTTGTGCAGAAGCGTCTCGGCTCTCTGCCTGGCTCCCTGTCTCTCCATTCTCCTTAACTGTCTTTGTTTCTCATCATCTCTCAGTTTTTGATCTCATTCCTTGATCTTTCTAGAAGCTTCCGTTCCAAGGCTTCTGCTATCAAGGCTAACCTAATGATCCTATTTATATCCTCAAACTGCACTTAGCTTCTGGCCCTCCAACTTCCTCTAGGCTATCTCCCCCTAAAACTCGCTGCCATCCCTGCTAATTCCGTCTGGTCAGGCACATTCTTCTGGCATCTCTTATCACCTCCTAACCCATCAACAGCCGGCACCATCTTCCCTTCCCCAGAAGGAAGCTTTGGCATCTGAATTCCTGTTCATCCCCCTTCCCACATCTCACTGCTCGGAGGGAAGAGTGCTTGTTGGCAAAGCATGAAAACCTCAGTTTAGATCCAGCATTCATGGAAATGCAAGGCATGGCTGTGGTCACCTGGAACCTTACTCTCTATATCAGTTGCTGTTTATGTTGCCATGACGATGCATCTGACAAGAAGCAACTTAAGATAGAGAGGACAGGTTTTGGTTTAGTTCAAGGGCAGTTAGTCCATAATGGCGGGGGAAGAAGCAGTCAGATTATGAGGATGAGGTAGCTCATTACACATCATCAGTAGGATCAGGACCCACACAGGAAGTGGGCCAGGATATAAAACCTGAATGACCCACTTTCACTAGCAAAGCTCCAACTCCTAAAGCTTCTGCAGCATTCGAAAGCATTGCCACCAGCTGGGGACCACACGTTCACCCTGGGGGGGGGGGGGAGAATCACAAGCTTCATTGAACTTTTACAGGCAGATTCTGTACTTGAAGACAGCTCAACATCTTCACACTGAATCTTTTCTTTCTTTCCAAGACAAGAATGTCCTGTGCCTCCCACAGCACCTCGGTGAATTTCGGTTTCTGTCCTTCCCTAGTTTATCTGTCCTCTTTATAACACCTGCTCTTTATTCATTTCTCTCCTTAAAATGAGTCATCTAGAGCCTCAGGATAGTTCTGTGGGTAAAGGCCCTTGCTGCCTGACATCCTGAGGTGTATCCTCAAAATCTATGTGAGAGTGTAGGAGAGAACTAACACTACAAAACTGTCTCCTGACTTCCCTACATGCATTCCACCTGCACATACCACACACACACACACAAACAACAAATAAAATCTTAGACATATCACCTGGCCAATATAACAAGTACTGAGCACTGTAGAATAAGACAGAACTGCCCTCCTAAATTAAAATGTGAGGTTCTGTTGATACTTTCTAAGGAAAACATTACTTTTGTGGGTTTTGTGCTTTTTAATGTTGAGTGTCATGTATATCCGACCTCTAGCTTTTTTCACCTATGCTACGTCTAAGCCATATACATCTGCCATCTTGTAAGAGCCTGATGACATCCTCCACTGCTCTTATGTATAAACGATAAACTGGATAAGTATGGCTCTCATGCTTCACCAAAAAGACTCCTTTTTGCAGCATAAAGAGGCCATCGTGGAATGCCACCCCTAGTACGGTGTGCTCAGAGTAAGAAGCAGGGCTTTCTGAGGAGCTCTAGCCACCTCTGCCTGGGACTAATGTTCGGTCCTTGTGTCTTGGCTTTTAAAGCTTCTCTTGGAACTTGCTACTTTTCTCTTTTACCTTCCATCCTTCAAGAAAGAGTGCAGTGTTCCTCCGTAGAAGGTGCAGCAAGGCGCCATCTTGGGAGCAGAGAACAGCACACACTAGACAGAGAGATCTGATCCACTTTACTCTTGAACTTCCAACCTTAAGAGCCATGAAGACATTGTTCTTTACAAATCACTCAATGCTGGATATTTTCTTACAGTCCCTCAAATGGACCAACATGCTCATATTTGCCCATTTTTGCCTAGTTACACATACAGCATCTCTCTTGATCTCAGGCATATGCTTCTAGAATGGATCAAGAAAGCAATAGTAGATCTCTATGACCAGATTGGTGCCTAGCTCAATTGTCATCAGAGAGGTACCATTCAACAATGGATGGAGGCAGATTCAGACCCACAGCCAAACATTAGGCAGAGTTTGGAATCCTGCAGAGGTAGAGAGAAAGGAGTGTAGAAGCAGAGGGGTCAAGGACACCACAAGAAAATCCACAAAACCAACTCATCTGGGCTCACAGAGACTGAACCAACAAACAGGAGCCTGCATGGGACTGACCTAGGCTTTCCGCACATATGTGACAGTTGTGTAGCTTGTCCTCTTGTGGGACTTTTAACAGTAGGAACAAGGGCTGCCTCAGATGCTTAGACATTTTACTGGCTCTTGGGACCCAACTCCTCATATTGTGTCTCCTTGTCCGACCTTAAACCATGGTAGTGGTGTGGGGGGAGATGCTTAGTCTTACTGCACCATGATATGCCATGCTTTCTTTATGTCCATGGGAGATCTGCCCTTTCCTAAACAGAAATAGAGGAGGAGTGGATTGGGGAGGTGTAGGGGTATTGTGTTGTTTCATGGTAAATAATTGTCCCACCCACTGGTTTAATAAAAAGCGTTGATGGGCCAAAGGCAGGCAGGAAGTGTGGGCGGGGCTACCAGACTAAAAACTCTGAGAACAGGAAGCACAGAGCAGAATGCCGGAGAGAAGCCAGAGGAAGCCGAGGACAACCATGCTGCACTAAAGAAAGGTACCGAGCCACATGGCTGAACAGGAAGAATCATGGGTTAGATGAAGGGTAGAGAGCTAGCAAGTGATACGCCTGGGCCTGAGGCCAATCAGCCTAAAACTAATTGTAAGCATCTGTGTGTCTCTGCGGGTCTGTGGTCTGCCAGTCTGTGGTCTGCGGGCCTAAACCTTGAGGTTAGGCTCGAAAGTCCCGGCCAGAAACCTCCTACTACAGGGAGGGGACAGGAGGAGGGCGGGAACTGGGAGGACAGAGGGAGGGAAAATTGCAACCAGGATGTAAAATAAATTTATTTATTTGTTTGTTTGTTTGTTTTAAAAAGAAATAAAGAATTAGGTCAAATTTATTCTTTCTCTGCAAACATGAGGTTCTGCTTTCTTGTGAAGAACATAGCTGCTCTCTCTTCTCTTTCAGATAAGTTCTCTCCAGAGCAGCCTTTGTCTACTGCATCAGCTAAACGAGTAAAGACTGAATTAAACCCCAACCTGTGGAATGCACGTGAGCGTACACACACACACACTCACACACTCACTCATACGCTCACACTCACGCACTCGAACACACACTCTCACACGGTACATGCTCACACAGCCACACACAAACGCAGACATCCTCACTCATACCCCTAGACCACTCACACTCACTCACACAAACATATGTGTGCACACATACTCACAAGCACACCATCCACCCCCACACACTCACACACTCACAGGCATACACATCCGCACACACACATGTTCACAAACACACTCGGCTCACATTCGTACACATGGATAACTACACACTTTCCCACACGTGTGCACACTCTCTTGTGTACACACATACACACGTTCACACTCACGGGCACATTGTACCTACCAACACTTACATCCTCACACATATGCACACACCAGATACATACACTCACATACTCACTCTCACACGCTCCTATGACAGATCCTTCCCTATACAGTCTTGTTTCCATCCTTACAACATGCTTGCTTAGAGGCGACTACTAGCTCCGTTTATGAACTTGAGGACACAAATCTAAAAGCTCATTTGACTTTGCAGATACATCACAGGCCCCTGAGGATGTGTGATCCCATCTCGACATTGTTCTTCTCTCCTTCCAAGCTTTGCATTCCCAAGTCTCTCTATCCAGGATGTCAGCTGCCACGCCCATTTCAAAGACACACCTGAAATGGTTCCTTTTTGGGAACACACCTGGCTCTTTCTTGGGAACTTCTTAGGGACAGTACAGTATTACACACCTACAGTTTCCCCTAACCTGAACCTTTGTCGCTTTTCATGTTGCAGGCTGCTGGCACTTCTCGCCTCTCCAGCTTCTCAAAGGCCTCAGAGTATCCGTGCTCCAGACATCAAACCCACCAGATCTTTGGAAGCTGGAATTGAGGTTTCCTTAGCAGCCAGTTCTTTCTTTATTTACTCCTTAAAAGAATCTGTTATTTACACTTTCAAGTCACAGAAATCAAATGCTTGCTGGTCGCCTACACTCGGTGTGATGCTGGGTGAGGGGATAGGAGCCGGATGCCACAGTCCTGTCATGAGGACCCCAGAGATGAGTGAAAGGACAGACGCTTACAAACAGGGTGGGAGTCAGTAGACTAGCAACAGGAAAACACTGGTGGCCACAGGAGAAGGTCCTAAGTGGATAGGAAAGTCATTACAGCTTAGGAATCAGGTAGCTAAAAATGGCTAACATCTGTGTGTTGGGCCTAGAAAGATGACTAGATTCTCTCCAGGTAAAATCTTAAATGAATAAAAGCCAGAAAGATAGCAAACCATGTTCCTCCCCCGGTCCACAGCTTCCTCTGATAGATCACTCCCACTGCCCTGTGTAATGCTGACCCTTCAGCCTAGCCTTCAGGCCTCCCACCAGCCTGGTTGACAGCTTGCTCACCCAGTGAGCTGACCTTAGCTCTCTAGTGTGCATGTTTTTCTCAGACACTAACACAAAACAAAACCAGGATGCGTTCACTTAAAACTTACTCAACCTGCGTCTCTATGAAGCTAACCTGGGAGAAGGGCAGATAATGGTGTCATAAAGAGTTACAACACGGAGAAAATTAAATACATGAAAAAAATAAAGAGGAGAAAGATGATCGCAAATACCAGGGACACCAGGATCTGCATCAGAACATCAGGGGTTGGATTGGGCTGCAGCCAAATGTTGAGCTAGTTTAGTATGGCCCCTGATGCTGGGAGTGAGGCACAGCCAGCAGGGGTTTAGTCTTGCCCTGTGTGACACAGGAATGAGAAGGGACTGGTGAGCCAAGGAGTGCTGTCACCCCAACTGTATCCCCAGAATCATGTTGTCTACAGGTTATACATAGACTAAGAAGGCGGTGAGCTATAAATAGAGAGCACATAGGGGCCCAGGAGTTCTTCCAGCCAACCAACGTGGGATGTGGACTAAGCTGGGGAGCCACGGTGGTATAAGATGCTGGAGAACTGGGTTTCAGGGAAAGGACACCTCAGCTTGACTCAGCGTCTTCAATAGCCAAGCACTATTGGCTATGTCAGGAGCTTGGGGAGAGTCCTGGGCTAAAGATAAAGACATGAAAGCTGTCTCTTTGCTTGCGACATAATAATAAAATGCTACCGCTATACAGCTCACACAGAAACATACTGCCTATAGTTCAGGTGATAAGAAATCCAGGCTCTAGTGTTAGCAGGTTTGGTTTTTCCTAGTGCTGACAAGTGGATGCCTCTTCTCTGTGGCCTCAATATTGTCACTTGGATGTGCACATATGTCCCCAATGTCTCTTTATAAAGGCCACCACTCAGACTGGTTTATAATCCCCTAACTACCTCCATTTTATTTACTCTATATGATGCACCTCCAGAGGTGGTCTTCATGATAGTACTAATTTCAACATGAATCTGGAGGGACACAATTCAACACAAGACAGGCAACCATGGACTAAAAGTCATGAGTATGGAGAAGAGGCCTGGAGGTGGAGCTGTGGTACTCTTTGGTGCCTATAGATGTTGTGTGACATCTCTTGGGTGGGATGAGATCATTTGTTCATCTCAGATGGTGCTCCAAAAGCATCCCTGAGAAATTATCCCATACAAGGCCAGCTCAGAGACTTACTGGGACTACTGAGTTACTCAGTGAAGCACAGCTGATGCACAGGCAGGCGTGTTGCTGGAAAGCCCACCCCAGAATGAGTGGAGACTTGCAAAGCTACATCCCTGGAGCTCCTTGACAGCTTTCAGGAGACTTCTCCTGTTCTCTGGCAACTGCTTGCTGCTTGCTTGGGATGTCTCAGGTAGTGGCCTCTTGAGTCATGTGACTTTCTATGTCTTCCTAGATTTGGAAGCTTGTGAGCTTCCTGGGTGTGGTAAGTCGTCTTCCTCCCTCCAGAACAGAATATTTCAGTCTGGAGCAAATAGCCACAGAACAGTGGAGCCCACAGAGAAATAGATGCCAGCAACGGAGAGTAAGGACAGTGGTGTCTTCAGAGCCCGCAGAGGCAAGGCTTCAAGAGGAGGCATTCTCTACATGACTGAACATCTCTGAGAGACAAGAAGTACAAAGACTGTGACCCCTCCATTAGGGACACACCTGTCCCTAGCAACCTGTATATATGTATTTCCCTAGGTTGATGGATCAGGAAACTGAGGGTTTTTGATGCTGAATTATTTCCAGCTCTCAAGTTTTGCAATAAAGAAGTGAAATTGAAAAGCCAAAGGGCATTAAAGGCTCCCAGCAAGCATTGTTTTAAGATGGGGGATGCTGTATGCTAATGAGGATAGCCCAGGAGTAAGGAAAAAATGGATGCGGCTGGGGATGGCTGGATGAGTGTCCTTGAGCAGATGACTCAAGGCTGCTTGTAGTATCGAGTAGCAAGAGCAAAAAGGGGTTTTCTTATCTAGAAACCTGTCCATCAAAGACAGGCCGCACAGCACAAGGAAGAGATGAGAGAGATGGGTTACAAAGGTTATGGAGTGTCCCTCCAGGGTGCATATAGAGGGGAGATGCTGATTGCATGAGGAGAGAGATGTACAATAGCTGTGGAGACTATATATGGGAGATCTGGGAAATCTGGGCAGAGCAGCTGTTGCTGAGCAGAAGCTCCAGGCTCCAGGCTCACCGGCTGAATCAAATGGAGGTCTCTCGCCACAGTTTTCTCTAGCCGTCTTCGGTTAGGAAGGTGGGAATGACATGTTAACCAGACACAGAGTTAAATTTACCCAGTGTCAGGGGTTTTCCAGATAAGTGTGATGAGGAAATATGGAGTGAGGGAGTCTCTTACACAGGACAGTTACTGCCAGGATGGACCTTGAAATGTTAAGTAGGAATGAAGAGAAACAGAGGCATGCGTCAAATGACAGAAACTGGCCTCAGGACCCCAGCACCAATGCCAGCTGAACTGAATGAGTGGAGCTGGAATCAGAAAGGGCTGGGAAGGCAGGAGGCCCATTGGTGGCTGTCTCTCTCCTAAGTGCCCATTATTGCTGAAGCGAACTTTACCTATTTGCCTATTCCCGGAAGTCCCTTTTTTTAAAGTTCATGTTAACAGGCTTCTCTTGGTGAGTGAGCCATTGTGTTATCAATTTTCCCATGGCTTTCAGGGGCAGTGAGAGAACAGTGGGAATGTACTATCACAGAAGCAGCATCTGGGCTCAGGTTCAGGCTGACTCTTTCCTCTTGGTCTGTGGGCTCAGTTCTTACTCACCGCGAGGCCCATTTGGCTCATCTGTAATATGAAGAAAATATTGTTTTGTGGTTATTGGGACAATCAAATGCAGTAAGGTATGTGAGTGTGCTTTGCAAACTAAAAGCCAATTAACAATAACCTGAAATGGCCCAAAGATCATGAATCACCCAGCAGAGGGAGAAACATCAGCCACCAAGGACTCTGGAGGAGGACCTTTCATCTCTCCCAGCCTGTGACTAAGCCCAGACTCATGCTTATCAAACTCCAGGCTTGCAGCTTTCTCATCCGTCTCTTGCCTTTATTTTATGCTCAACAGTTCTCTCCTGGGGGTGGGAAGGAGGGAAGGGGAAGGAGGGGAACAGAGAGTGGGGGATGGGTCTCAGTGGGAAAAGCTCCTTCAGAACATCTACTGTGCACCAAACACTTTGCAAAATGTTCTATGCTCTCTTCACTGAGACTCGGTGTCACTCTTCCAGTTTGTAGGCAAGGAAAGCCATCCAGAGAGCTCAGGTCTGATTTGGGAATGCCTTTCTGTATGCTGTGAATATCAATCTTTAAATAAAGGAGCTGTTTGGGGCCATGACAGGCACCATAGAAGAAGTAGGAGGAGAAATCAGAGCATAGGTAGGAGAAGCAGGGCGGAGTCAGGCAGACAGAGCTAAAGCCCAAAAGAGCAACATGTAAGGAGCACAGGGGAGCCACGGGCCACGTGGCAGACAGATTAATAGAAATGGGTTGATTTAAGATATAAGAGATAGCTAGCAATGTGCCTGAGCCATAGGCCAAACAGGATGAAGTTAATATAAGCATCCGAGTCATTGCTGGGGGCCTGAGCGGCGGCCCATGGCTAAGGGGTCTGGGCCTCTGGCCGCCTGGGACCAAGAAACCCCTTTGCTACAGATGGCGCCCAATGTGGATCGAATGTCCACTTAATGCCTGACAAAGTTTTAAAAGGGTTTTAGCAAAAACTGAGCCAAGGCAGCTTCCAAATTGTATATACGAAGTGGGTCATTGTACAAAGAAAGCGTGGCATCCGGGTCACATTCAAAATGGCGCCGGTAGACCTGCGGCAGGCAGTGTAAACTGTAATCAGGCCAGTTCCTGAAATCTCACAGAAGACTCAATAGCATGTGATTGATTTTAGATTTCTATTTATTTTGAACAAAAAGAAAACAAAGACAGTTTCTTAGGAGCAGCATTTTCTTGGGTGTGCTCTGTTTGCTGGCAGCGAACAGAGATGTGGTCCCTTTAAGAGAACTTACTGATTCAGCTGTATCGGCAAAAACTATGTGGCAAGAGAGTGAGAGTATTTTGAAAACCTCTTCTAGTTAAAAGATGATTAAGGATTCACAATAAAACAGATTCAGATGAAAAGAAAAACCTGTAAACGGGTTACAATGTGTATAGAAGGTACATAAAAGGTACACAGTCTTCAGAGAGAAAAGAAAGAGGATAGAGAAAGTCTTTAAAAAGAGAAATAGAGTAATAAAAATATAATAAGCCACGTAAAGATGGAAAGTAGACACAAAATCTGGATTTTGGTTGTTATTGTGTTTTCTTTTAATTTTTTAACTGTTAATGAGCTAACTGCAGAAAGACAATGGATTGCAAATGCAAAGGCTACTAAGTTAAACAAAAATATATGTTTTAAAGGTATTTTGATTTTTAAATTTGTGTCTAAGGATTTATTGCTTTGGAAGAGTTCTGCTTTTGTTTCCACAGAAGATAAGAACCTGTGGATTACTTCCAGGCAAATATGGTTTCATCAACCAAGACCCCCTGAAAAAAATCTCTGATGGGAAGAGATGGCGGTATCAGCTTCAAGACTACAGATTATGGTCCAGTCTCAACAATCCGTGAGATTTTCAATGCCCCTTAATCAGCAGGAAGAAGTAATAGAAAACTACGCCCAAATTCCCCAAATATTGTTTCTAGATGTTTGTTTTCATTATAAATGGTTGATGGTCTAAGAAGAAAAAGGGGATATGGTATATAAATGATTTTTTAAAAAATTAGATTATTGAATTTACTTAGATCAGGAAATCAGCTGTTAATCTCAAAATGTTTTACATTGGTATAGATTTTGGTTTATTGATACAAATTTAAGGTCAATTCTCTTATGCTGTTTGTATTTTTCTACTCTTGTTTAAAGTATGATGTTTATGTAATTTATGTAATAATGTTTATGATTTAAAGTTATAATGTATAATTAAGAAATGCATATTAGTTAGATTTTTAGGTATACAAAGATATAATTCAATTATATAGGTAATCTTCAAACACTTCTAAGACAAACAGAATATGGCATTTAAAATGTTTCAAGAACTTAGACTTTCTGGACAGTGAGACAGATCTGCTTCTGGCAGCACCAATTTACTTCAAGAGAAAAATGGGCATCGAAGAAACTCCATATAAAGTCTATTTGTGGCATTGATTAGCCAATGGACATGAACCTGTTCTTATATTAAATGCTTGACAGTATGCTGTTACAAGTGGACATGCAGGTTCCATAGGAAGGTGACCTTTGAACTTTGGTAGAACAAGCCAAGATGGTCCTTCAGGTTCCTGCTTTGCAGAGAAACCTGTCAGACATTCTTCAGGACTCGAGTAGAAGCAGCTGATGAACTGTGCCAGAATGGGCAGAGCAGATTTCCTGCTTCACTGAAATGAAAAGAGACTCTGGGCCTGTAGGCTGAAGATGGATGCCCCAACTTTATAAAGGAACTTTGGGTGACTGTCCAGGCAGATAGGTGTCATCTCTGTCAAATCTAGATTTTGGAAGTTGCTTGCACTTCTGGTTTACTTGGGTAAATATTATATCCTTCTGTGGTCTTTGATGTAGTTGAAGATTAGATAGTTATAGGTATAGTTTTTCTTAGTCATTTGAAAGGTATATTGGATATGAAACTTTAGATTCATAAAGATAAGGTAGATGATAGAGTATTTTCTTTAATTTTTCTAAATACAAATAGACTAGATATTATAACTGTAATTCTTGCTTGATGGCTATTTTGTTATATGTAATTTTGCTATGTTAAAATTGAAACCTTCCTTTTTGATTGGACAGAAAGGGGGAAGTGATATGGGAATGCCTTTCTGTATGCTGTGAATATCAATCTTTAAATAAAGGAACTGTTTTGGGCCATGACAGGAACCATAGAAGAAGTAGGAGGAGAAATCAGAACATAGTTAGGAGAAGCAGGGTGGAGTCAGGCAGACAGAGCTGAAGCCCAAAAGAGCAACATGTAAAGAGCACAGGTGAGTCACGGGCCACGTGGCAGACAGACTAATAGAAATGGGTTGATTTAAGATGTAAGAGCAAGCTAGCAATGTGCCTGAGCCATAGGCCAAACAGCATAAAGTTAATATAAGCGTCTGAGTCATTTCTGGGGGCCTGAGCTGCGGCGGCGGGCTGCTAAGGGGTCTCAGGAGGTAGGTCTGTGGGTCTGGTGCGCAGGTCTGTGGGTCTGGGCCTCTGGCCGCCCAGGACCAAAGAAACCGCATTGTAACACAGGTCTGTTTAACTCAACAGGACAGCAAGAGCGGTAGATGGGTCTACTTCCTCCCCTGAATCCAAAGCCCAGAGCTCTCCCATGGAGCACTAATCCATACCTATGTCTAAGAAAAGCAAGGCAAAGTTCTTTCAGAGTGATTTCCTAAACTTAAGTATTCATTTTCTTGAATACTAATAATAAGACAAACATGTAAATAGAGGAATGAGATCTTTTGGTATCAAAATCATTAAAACTACTCAGAGGAAGAAATTATTGGCCGGCAAGTGGGAGCCACTTAAATTAGGATAAGAGTTGTCTCTAGTCCTTACTGGCTTGGATCGTCTGCACAGAGAGGCCATGGCACTCTGAGCAAAGGAGAAACCACATGCTATGCCAGGTACCTTGGTGTTCATGGCCACCAGGTCTATTTAGGAGTAAACTTCTACCCCAAATTGCCATGGATTAAAGCAGGAATCTACTATTCTTTCTCCTGGTTCTGGGAGCTGACTAGACTCAGTTCTTTCTCCCAGAGCTCATGGTCCAGTGCCGTGGTTTGGTGCCTGGTTGGGCTGCAATTGTCTGAAAGCTGTATCTACCCAGGCTCCTCTCCTGGCCAGCATTTGATGCTGAGTGGAGTCTGGGGTTTGGTTAATGGTGTCAATGGCAATGCTCATGGGGCTAGGGTTCCTGACAGCATGGGGGCTGACAGATTCCCAACTATGAGTTTTCTAAGAAGTAAGAGACAGTAATTGTGAGGTCAGTCACAGGCCATATCCTGAGCTAGCATAGTGTCACTTATGCTATATCTATTAGTCAAGGCCAGCACAGATTCCACTTGGACGTAGAAGGCAATTCAGTTTATGAAGAGAGGTGAGTGACTTTCAGAAGAAAATAGGAAACTGAAGAAATAATTACATCCATCATAAGAAAATAAAAACTACACACTCATTAGCCAAGGACATGCCCGGAGCCATGGTGGCCTAGGGCAGTACAGTTGTCTCCAGCCTTCCTGTCTGAGCCTCACGCCATTCCTTCATGCAGCACTCCACAGCCTTCTTCCTATCCGCCCCCAGCTGTGCACTCTCACACCACTGCTGCAGATCCCTCTCCTCACTGGGCCTATGGGCATTCTCTCCACCATTCAGGTCCCAGTTCAAGTATCACTTTCTCTGGGACTTCTCATGGCTCCTATCCATCCTTCATCACCTTTGTATGCTGGATTTCTATCTCCCATCTCTGCCCCACCACTAAAACACAAATTCTGAGAGAAAAATTATGGTCTATCTCGTCTGCCATTGAGGGGCATCTGTGACTCCTCTACACTTGTCTAATGCATCGTGTTACTCGGTTTTTGTTGAATAAAAAATGAGCGAAAGAGGTTAATATCTTGCCAACTAACAGCCAGCGGCTGCTTTGCCTGTTCTTAGGGCATTGGGTTCTGTATGCTTCTACAGAAAGCTATTTTATCTTTAGACACCTCATAGCCAACTGTTATGCTAGAAGATAAAAGCTTCTTAACTGGGAACTGGGAAGATGGTTTGCTGGGTAAAGGGCTTGTAGAGAAAGCATGAGGACCCAGAGTTTAGACCTTCTGCACCCAGGTAAAGTCAGGAGAGCATAGCAAGGCAGAGACAGGGTCCTCAATGCAAACTGTCCAGATGAATCCCAGAATTCAAGGTTTGTCAAGATAAAAGGAATTGAGAAAGACACTCTAGGTCTCCACATGCATGCACACATGTGTACATGAGCATCTGTATTCACACATGTAATAACACGTGTGAACATGTGTACACATATGCATACCACACACTGTAGTGCACACACCAAAAATTTACCTAACTAGTCAAAACTTCTATCATTTACTTACTAAGAATGAGCTTCCAAACTGTGCCTCCAAGAGCTTTAGTTCTGTGAGTCTAACCTGGAAGGAAAGGCAAAGGGGAAAAAGAACCCAGGATCCCCATCAGTACTGACATCACATCAATACTTTCATGTGCTTATTCTAGTGGGGCTTATTTGGAAAACAGTCCCCTGCTAGAAGTAACTGATGCAGGCCTACCCAACCCTACCATTTGTCATTGTGGCATATGTTGTCATCTACAAAGTTGACCTAGAGAACTGTGCCATCAAGTTAACAAGATTATAAAAATAAAATTTCATGATGTTTGGAGTAAGTTTGTAATTTTGTGTTGAACATATTCACAGCTTTCCTCAGTGGTATGTGACCCATGGTGGCAGGGTGGACGTACACAGTCATCTAGTTGGTCACTTCAGCCCTCTTCCAGACCCTCATAAAGCTTTTCTCAGAGGACAGCCTGCACAGGAGTGAACCGACAAACACAGAAGAACCTGGCAACATGACCAAGGAACCTGTGTTCTAACTGCCACCTCGGGGATTTTTAGGTAACCCTCAGATTTGAGAATCATTGCTTTACAGTGTGAAGACAATCTGATAAAACATGGACACTGTCATGCAAATGTAAGACTTTCCCTTGGGAAGATGCCTTGCCATAGAAGTTTACTGGCTGGCCTCAGCATATCTAAAGGTGTACTTCCTTTGCTAGACGGCCTGATTGCCTCCACCAATATTTCTCCTTAACCAGGGAACTGAGTGTATTGTGTATACATGTACACTCACACACATACATACACACACAACACACACACACACAGACACACATACACACTGTTGTGGCCAGTCTCGCAGCCAATACACTCCTTCCCCCAGCTCAGTCCTGCCAATTAAGCATTTCTCAAGTAGGATAAGGGCAGAGCCCTTAAAATTCCAAGCATAAAACAGCTAATAGGAGTGTCTTGTTCAACAAAGTAATAAAAAATAAAACACGAACAGAAAAAGCTGCGAAGTTTTCTTTGTGATCATTGTTTAACACTGTATGTAATTAAATATTAATGAAAGTATGCTACTTTCATTTGGTGAGCAATTTAATTCAATTAAAAATAAATGGGTCTCCTTGGCTCAGTGGGCATACTGATATACAGAACAGCACTGCCCTTAACTTAGTTTCCACCGTGCTTAAACCAAGCACAGAGCAGCCAGGCTGAATGCAACCCCAGGCCAATACACTTAACCCGTTAGGAACCAAGAATAGACATCAGCCGACAATATAACATCACTCTCTGTGACATCCACAGAACAGTCTAGCGTAAAGGTGCATCATCCGGCTTTGCCTCGTGAGATGGAAGCATTGAAGAAGTGTTATTCAAGTAAAAATAGAGGTAGCTTCAAGGAGTCTACCTGGAGGTTGCTAGGTAACTTATGTACACGTGTGTCATTGTACACACATGTACTTGTTGTATGTCCACACATTCATGTAAGCATACACACAAGCCAACAAATATACACACATATTCATAAGTATACAGACATAAGATGCATACATACACGTGAGTGTACATAAGAGTATATAAGTATACATACATAGAAATATGAGAGACTCATATCAGTACACACATACATATGTAATTACACACAAAAAAATGTACATACAAACACATATACATGGGTCCACACAGAATTTTGTAAGAATGTATGTTCAAGGGTTCAGTTTAGTGTGCAATATGCCCTTGACTGCAGACATTTTATACTATT